>CM076583.1:1052971838-1053413083 GCA_034641835.2 Pinus albicaulis
ATGTGAATTGCGATATGCGCTCAAACTTCTCCGAAGATATGATTTAAGTGGGAAATTGACCACTTAAACATTGAAGATATAATGTTCAAGAATTCGAGGGGAGAAACTATGGGTTCTTTTAGGGCAGAGGATTTGACAGCAATGTATCATCTACCACCCCCGCAGCAGAAATACGATAAAGAATAATTGCAGAATTTTAAAGGAGAACATCCAAACCTTATCAAAGTCATTTAAGAATGGAAGGATAATCAGGGGAAATTGAAGCAAGATAAGTTTGGTACGTACCCAATTTCCCAAATTCCTAATCCTTATTGTTATGCCCCTCGTATGTTATGTAGAATATTTTCCAAACCAGATCGCACTAGATTCTCAAGAGATTGGGTTCCCCTAATTGACACAATCGTTAATTCATCAATTTTATATTGGGAAAACATCTTATCCAATAACCTAGCCAAGCACATAACTAAATATAGGAATAAAAGAAGTATTTCATTCAGATAAATACCTCCCTTTTATATGTCTGCCTATGTCATGGATGATATCTGTTTCACTTCTAGTTTTCCTACTATGGGTTGGAAATGGACTACCAAGGACCCTGCACCAATTCACATCTACCACAGAGAGCTCTGGGATTCAGATTTCCACTTGCACTTCTACAAAGTCTGTTATGGAATCATATTGCCTATACATCAGATGATTTTTAACAAAAGGGCTCCTAGGGTTTCTGAAGAAGCCAGTGTAGACATTCTTCTAGTAGCTAGATGGTTTGCAGAAGAAAATTTTACATATATTAGAGTATTTGGGGGTTATGCTTCTCCCCATGTTTTACCCTATTATGTTCCCGATAGGTTACTTGCAAAATAAATAGCCTATCATCTTGTCAATGGTGTTACGAAGCAGCTGAAGGACACTAAAAAGGCTATTTGGCCTAATTTCCCTCTACAATGTGTCACCTTTTATTTGTCTAATATCGGCCATACTTACAAGGAGGTTCCCAAGATTCAGTTAATGAAATTGGCATTTATGACAAGAAGATTATATGATCCAAATGATGTGATTAAAAATTACATCATATAGCTTAAGATGAAGCCTTTTGTAAAAGAGGAAGATGGATTTGATGATCTCTTCCAGGGCATGGAAAATTTCTCATATATTATAAAATATGTATCTAGTCAACTAATTCAAAAGGATGTTGAAGCTTTTCAAGCATAAAGAAACAAGAGACTAGAAAAAGTCCCTCTAAATTTGTTAACTAATGAAGATGAAAATAAACACACTCTAAGTGTTAGTCTCGATGATGAAATAAAAGAAATGTTTGAAGACGAATCAGGTCAGTCACAGCAACAATCTGATAATTCAGATCATTCTGAAAATGAATCCGAATCTAAGAAGGAAAACTCAGAAAAGACAATTGACCAAGTCATTCAGGAGATAAAAATGATGGAGGAAACAAGAAATAATGGGACAGAATCAAATTCTGAAACAGTTCAGTGCAGTCACAACATGCTAGATCAATCCAGTTTACCACAAGCAAAAGATCTTATAAATGAATGGGAAGAAATTTCGGAAGCAATAAAAACTCCCAAAGAAAACCCCAATGCTGATCAAGCAACAAGTTTCCAAACACCAGAACATTCACAAAAGATAGTGGAGACTGTCAATCCACTACAAAGAGTTCCAACAATGCATGAGAAAGAAATCATACCGGCCTACCCCATAGATCAAATAATTCTATAGATTGAAGACATTCCTTCATTAGACATTTTCTACAGTCCTAGTTACAAATTTGTAGTTAAAAGAAATAAAAGAAGGAGAATTGATGAAACAACTCCAAAGCCTACAGATGAATCATTTGATGTACTATGGAAGGATTCCTCAGAAGATCCCACTGAACATCTAACCAAATTATCACAGTATGCAGGGGCATATGCTAACGCTATTGTTGATAAAGCTGCTGAGGTTAGAATGTTGTTAAAACTAAAGGAAGCCAGAGTACAAGAATTAGAAAAGCTATTGAATGAAGAGAAATCCAATTCCAATGAGAAAGTCAAAGTAAATGCAACCCAATTTCACAAAGATATTGAAAGCCTCAAATTGCAGCATCAGACAAAGCTTAATGAAAAACAAGCACAACTGGAAATAGCAATGACTAAGTTACAGAGTCAACCACAATTAGAACAATTTGTCAAAGAAGCACTTGATTTAAACACCAACTTAAATAAAGAACAAGAAGTGTTTTGTCATCAAGGCTCTATGATTGATTCTTATTGTGATTCAATTAAAATAATGATCTAGCAGATAGCAATTCAAAAATTGGAATGTGAAAGATTTGAGAAGAAAATCGAAGAGCACATTCAGTGACAAGCTTCAGAATCGGGAAAGCAAGCTAATCTACCTCAAGTAGATAAGCTTCACAAAGAAATGTTATTCACAGAATGGGAAGCACAAATCAATCAAGCAGAGCAAGCAACGGCCAAGACATCCAAGATATCAAATGAGATCATTGAATCTATGTGTGAACAACTATCTAAAACAGAACTACCTAAGGAAAACACGTCTAATGTGTTTTCAGAAACAAGACAGGTAGAAATGAAGTGGAGACAGAAAGCAGATACACAGGAAAGTGGAGACAGAAAGCAGATACACATGAAGAAATGATCAAAAAGGTAAATAAGTTTGATCAGGAAAATTAGTGGAATTTTCTAATCAAACCTTACCATCAACATCAAACTCTTCAGTCTCTTATAGATTCAACAAAAATATCTTGGTTAGTAATCTCAAATTTTGTTTTCAAGGGACATATCCGATCACAGATATCATAGCTAGATCAACTCAAAGCAATGTTAGATATTTTCCAACTTCATGACCACATTCAGAAAGAAGGCCAGGATTCGCAAAATCAGAATTGTTAGTTTAAAATTCCTAGATTGTTGTTTAAGTTAGCCTTTTAAGGAAGGTTGTTTGAAACCTCCTCTATATTTTTAATAATTTATTTTAGTTTATAGTTAGTTTTAGTGTTTAAACCCTTCTCATGCATTTAGAGAAGGGTCCATAAATTTGTCAAAAACATTCGCAAAGAATGCACTATTCTAAGTTTGTGAGTGCTTTGATGAATTAATGGAACACATTCTATTATCTTTTAACGACTAAAGCTGTTTAACTGATGTTGCACTACTGTACGCTTTAAATTGCTCAAAATTGAGAAGGAACAAATTCATTGCTGTCAGTTTACATGAGTAGGACTTCGTACACATGGTACTTCTATTCACTTGTATTAAGTCTTATTTCATAAATTGATAGTTATATTTTTATTGCATTTTGTAATTGAAATGCCATCATATATAAATATTACATGCACTTATGCTCTAATATTTAGATATGGTTTCTTATTGAATATGTTATCACACTGATAAATGTGATATTCTTTCACATTTCTTCTATGCAAACTAATTTGTTAGAAGAATAATTTTACATAATTTTCATCTCTTTCAACTATTAAATGATCTATATTACTGATAGATGAAAAATATCATTTTAGATTGCATAAAGGAAAAACACCCTGGGTATATATTAGATTAAATAGTTTAGATATATGCATATAGATTAAAACCATTATCCATTTGCATGCTATATTCACAACACCCTCATAAACATCCTTATTTTGAAAATGGTCCCATTATCCCCAGTCAGAGCCACTATACCAAACGGAAAAGGAGCTGCTTTAAGGTCTGAACCAGGTGGTTTTCCCTCGTGTTTTGGCCATGGAATTCCGAGGCCTCAACACCAGTATATTTCCTTATATTTATAATGGTTTGGGGTGTAGACATTATAAAGTTTGACTTGGCTTTCTGTAATTTTACTTTTTAATTCAGTGTTTATTCAGTGTGAATCCATTCTCTGGTTTTGTAATTCCCACTTATCTTTATGCTAGATTGTACTGATTACTCTCGATGCCCCAATGGCAGACAAGGTTGTTCCTTCATAATTTTTAATTTTTTGAATGATGTTTTCCATTTATTGACTGTTGTTTTTGGTCTCGTGGATCATTAGGATATTTGGTTTTTCCCCCGTTATAAGATTCCTTATTATGTTTAATTTGGAGGGATGTCCTAAGCCTCTGCAGTTCCAAGAGACCAATATCATTATTTATTTTGATTTGCTACCAAGGGATCTTTCCCTCGATGATTCTATTGGCCTTTACCTTTGCTTCTAGTTCCTTTTTCGAGGTAGCTTTCCATGGGTTGTTGAGTGCCTAGTGTAAGCTCTTTCTCTATTGCTTCGTCTCTTAGTTCCTTGTTTGATTTTATTCCTTGTTTCTTGAAGTTATCAACTGATGTCAATGACTATTTTGATTGATTTATGGTGAGGATCATTTCCAAGGAAGGGGGGAGGACTGGGAGGGAAGGAAGGGACATCCAAAAGGGGAGGGCTAGGGAATACGAAGCTAGGGGGGCGGGGAGGAGAAGAGCAACCATTGGGGGCCACAAGAGAGGAGAAGAGGGGAGCATGGGGGGGTGGAGGAGGGTCAGAGGGGATGTCAAGAGGATCAAAGGGATTCGAGCCAAAGAGAGAAGTAGATTCAGGGAGGAGGGAAGAGGAAGGGAGGGGGATCTTTGAGGGGGGAGATGAGGGTGTTGTAGTATAAGGGATAGGGACATGCAAGGTTTTATTTGTTGTCTTTTTTTTTTACTTGCTCCCATTTTTGTTCTTGTGCTTCTTCAATTTTTTTTTCTTGTTATTCTTTCTTATTACATATATTTGTGAAATTCCTATATTCATGACATACCTTGCACTTGAAGGGTATTTTCTCATAGTCCAGTTGTTGAATGTGTGTCCAGTTGTCTACTTTGAGCTTGATAGCCTCCGGGAGTCCTTCTCCTAAGTCCACTTCAATCCAAATCCTTGCACAGGCCTGCATGTTGCCTTCTGTCTCACTCCTGTTGATATATTTTCTGACTGTGATTCCAATAGTTTTAATAGATTCATCTCCCCAACAATGCAAGGGAAGATTTGGTAGACGAACCCAGACTAGGACCGCGTTCGGGACGTCCAGCTTGGGATCAAAGTATGGGGTCCATCTGTTCAGGTAGAACCCTCATGTATCCATAAAATATAGTCCACTTCGTAAGATAAGGTCTTTGTCTTCCTTTGTTTCGAAGTGAAAGGTGAAGTATCCCCTTCCATAGAATCTGATAGATATTTTCCCTTGTGTCACTTGAGACCAGTTTCTCTCAACCCACTTTTGTATTGTTTTTCGTGATGGCCACAATCTTGTGAACTGTCCAAAGAGACCTTTTTATGATAATGAGAGGGCAACTCTGCTAGGGAGTGTTGGAGGCATTGTGATCTCTGGGATTCCGTCAAGTTTCTTCACAAATTTTGATCCAGCAAGGCGTGGTCACAGAGGTCCCATTGAGGAGACTAGAGAGGCAAATGCAATTTCTGATGCGTAATGTGGAGGTGTTTTTCTTCGTTTTGAGATTTTTTATCGCTGCGAGGGGCATCAGGAAGCGGGTCCCCACCCGGATCAGACTCCGGGGGGGCCACGGTGATAGAGGGCCGAAGCAGAGGTTCAAAACCAGGCTCTAGTAGACTAGGTCAAGTAGCGCGGGATTGCTATAACCACATAATCTCACTCAAAAAGGTTTTATAAAAAAATAAAATCTCAAAATTTACTAAAACATTTGTTAACCCACAACAAACATGTTTCTTTATTTGTTTGCTTTATCTATTTAGGATCGTCATATAATTTAACTTTTTGCATTAATTGTATATTGAATAAACAAAGTAACAATTATTCCTCAAATTGTATGGAACAATTAGTATTAATTAGTATTAATTTTTTTTTTTAAGTAAAATTGGGTATGATTTTTTATTCATTGTTTGAAAAGAAACTTATAGTTTTATCTTTTGCTACTAGTATGTTATCTAGGAAACTGAACTAGTAGCATAGAAATAATAGTTTTGTCTATATCGTTACGGAAAATGGTATTCATTGTTCAAACGTAATAAAAAGTTTGATAATCTCTTAGCTATAACAAGAAACCTTATACCTAACCTACTCGCTAACAACAACCTTGTTGCTTCTAAAGCAAAAGACATAAAGTAAAAATATTAAAATGTTATGCAGATGAATAGACCCTTTGCATGGTGGCAAGAGCTTTAGTATCGTCTTCAAAATTTGAAAACTCTATGTCAACTATCTTCTTAGCAAATGTAGAAACCTTCTAATCCAATTTTCTGAGATATATTTGAACCTCCTCAATGCAAAGAATAATTTATTGTTGTCTTAAAACCTCTAAACTAGAACTTTCCCCATGATAGATTTTAGTTTCCAATATATATCTATTGTTTGTATACAAAAAGTATGTTGGGTACAAGTGTTACCAACCTCAGAGATTGAGTTGTGAAATTATTCCTTGGTGTCTACATTAGACATGAACCTCCATTCCCCTTTAGTCTCATCTTGAGCTTGTTGAATTTCTCTAAAGACATTCGAGGGAATCACAATGGTATACCTAACTACAAAACATTGTGCAGCAACTCAATCTATTGAAGAATATGGAGCCTGAGACCCCCTTTGACTCCCACAGTCGGAGGCCTAATGAAGCCTAGGCATCATGAGACACTTAATTGAGGAGGGAGGACAGAGAAAACAGAGACTAAAACAAGGAGCAACCAAGTTTTTCTTAGTCTACAGAGGAGGAAGGGAGGACACCGCACCAGAAAAGGAGAGTAAAAAATGAATATCCTTAATGAAAGTTCATTGTAAACAACAAGAGTTGTTTATAAACTATTGAGGATATTCCACTGAATAGTTCGTCACAATAGATATAATTAATTTAAACTAGAATCTAAAATCTATACAATGAGGTTTAATTTTTCTCAGATTTTTGGACTTATTAGTTATTGTTTTTTTCTTATGTATGCAATTGATAAAATGCAGAAAATAAAGAACATCACAATATAAAAACACAACAAACACCATGAACACTAAGATATAATATGGGAAAACCATTCGAGATAAAATGTAACTAGAAGGTGAGGTTGTTTTACTCTCTTTTGTCTAGAAGTAAAATGATGCAGATACAAAGGAGAAGGCACTCTCAATGGATTTGTGTGAGATATGTGGCCCATGGATTGCTACAACAACACAAACCCTATCTATTATGCTCTCTCTTTATCCACACTAAGATACTATAGTCTACTATGAAGCAAAATGCAATAAAATAGAATGGAGCCCCTTTTCCTCCTAGTGGTCGGGTTAATACACACCCTGATAGCCAGTTAAGGTTATATTTAAATCATTCAACCCTCAATCTGAGTTACAATTTGAGCCTTCTATATTATTCTTCAGCATCCCCATGTGGTTATCCCCTTTTCCATCAGTAACAGGGGTTGAGATAGCATCATCTTGAATTATGGTGGTCAATCATGATATGTCAACTTCTAGGAAGCATAACTTTTGCAACAAGACTCCAATTGATGTACTTATTGGATCATTGGGAAAGTCTTTGTGTGTAGAATATGTTAGGGGATGTATGCTTATGCGGCAAATTTTTACCCTAAAAAAACATCACTCAAGGCCTCAAATTGGACCCGAAAGGTTTCTTACATTTTCACGAAATACAAACCTACGGATAAGTATGCTTTCCCTAAGTGGGTGGTTCACTTAGAACAACAGAAAGAAAGATATCTCACCTTTTCCTTAAAGTGAATAGATAAAGGGAGAGAAACCTACTTGTAATTTGTTTTTTTTCCCTTGTCTCCCTTCATTGCTTTTGTCGCTCTCAATCCAACTTAACTCGCTTGATTGATACCTGCCATGGCAAACAGAAGACATAAAACAACATAAAGGCAATACGAACTATTCAAGTTAAAGAAATTGAATCGATTAAACTCATTAATGCATGTATAAAATCATTGACAAGTGCTTCAGGAAAGGAACAAATGTCTTTATTATGAATTAGAAGGAAGATTACAACCAGTTAATCGATTCGTTGACACTCATCCAGCTTGAGTCCCATCCTCATAACATCTAGCATCAAAAATCCAACAGCATCACAATACATGCACAATACCTTTAAGAGTTGATATCTCACTAGCATAACTCTACTTAACACAATTCTTGCTCTCTGTGCACTATGTTCAGTGCTCTATTTATAAGTATATGAAGGTAGTTTGACATAAATGAATCATTGAATGGATTTCCTAAAAATGGATGAAGAGGTTTCCTTGTTCATGGGAATAGGAGGATAAGAGTTTTAATGACTTCATGGGTTCTGTTGTACATATTCTCCTCTGCCTGTGAATTTTTCCCCGCTGTCTCATTCAAATCCATTTTTAACCTCTGTCGTGGCCTAAAATCTCATGACTCCTGCTAGATATTACTACCTCCGCCCGAAAATCTGCCTCACAATATTTCAAAACCCAAATTTAAATAATCGGGCTGAGTCCCTAAAGAGTTTGACGCCCTCCCGCTTCGGCTTCCATATGACCCGAGTCTGAAAACCATAATTCAAAGCAAGAAGGGACCTATTGTCTTAACGATCGGACGCAATGCTGGCCGTCCGATCTGGCTCAAATCAACGGCGCGGCAATCAGCTTATATGAAGGGCCCGCGCGCATCAGATCGTCGGTATTTCATGGCCCACCATTTTATTGTCCCCCGATGCAAGTGCAGCCGTTGATCTTGTTCCGAGATCGAACGGTCCGAGGTCAATCGCAGTCCTGCCCTCAATCGCAATCGGAACTTAAAGAATGTACCACCCCCAGTCTCCCCGCTTCACTTTCCGATTGCGATTTCCGATTTGGGTCCCACTCCCTGCGGTCGTGTCATCATAATGCATCAGTGTACACCGTGTTTCTCCTCCATCATCCACATGTTCCGGTGACGTGTCATATTTTATGAACCTTTGACCCGTCCATTCATTGTCTCTCCATTGTGTTTTGCATTGTCACCCTCTATTTCTCCATTATATTCGTGCGTTTCCTGTCACCCTGCATCTTCTCAATATCTCGCCTAGTCTGTATTACCGATTCCATGGCTGCTGTCGTATCCACACTCCCTGTCACCGAGTCATTTTTCTCTAATGTTTTGCGGGTTTTGCAGGTTTTAAAACGACTTAGTTGGCGCTTTAACTCGCCGCCTCCGTTGCAAAGATCTGGAACATACTAAAGGACATATCCTACTGGCGAAATTAAGGAAAGAAGCCGAGGGTAGGTGGGAGAGGTGACCGCCATTAAAGAAAACATAGATATGGATTCTCAGAACTCTCCAGATGCGTCCACCCCGCATTAAAGATCCAGGACTCAAATCCAAAGCCAAGGGCCGAGAGTACAGTACTGAAATACAGATTGTTCCAAATCTCTTACGGCAGCAGATCTTCCCTCAGCCGTGGGCAATATGGTGTATATATTTTTTATCATTTCTATCTTGTATATAAAGAGGTTTTTACCTCCTAGCATTTATTTCATGGACAGGGTGTCTAGTACAGTCATTAGCAGTTAGTCATTCATAGAGTGGGTGCGAATGTTTTCCGCCATTTTGGGTTCAAACTGAGTCATTAATTGTGTCTCGTCTCCCTCCTCCTCTAGAAGTTTCTGTCTTCTCTATAAATACTCAGAAATAAGATTTTTGAGGGGTTCCAGATTTCTGTCAGCAAATGGTGCAGCGAGAAGACTTCTGTATACATTTTGTAATACTTTTGTATGAAGTTTCAGAGCCCGTAGGGTCTCAGTGAGGAGGGGTTATAACTGTATTGAGGATTCTGGTCTTTGGTATCTCACAGTATGTAATTTCTCTTATGTGTTAATACATTATCTCATTTCTTACAATTTATCTTCTTGTATCATGTTCTAGAATGCGAGTGGCTCACTAGTTTGCAGTAAGGATTCATCTTAAGTGGTGCCCTTTCTGGAATTAGTCAAGCACTTTAAATAGGCCTAGTCATGATATACTGTTCCATGTTCTTTCTTTCCATATTTTCTGCTATATTAGTTGCTTGAGGAGGGTGCTTTTAAAATGCCATTGTCATATAAGGATTCGTAAATTGGTGCGCTCTTATATGGTTCTGTTGTGTATCTGGGTATCAGTCTCATGTCAGCTAATATCTTCTTATGTTTCCTCACTGCACTCCCTTCCTGATATCTGATTTCTGTGATATATTAGTTGAATCGGCCCTCTTTACAGTAAGCGGTCTCTTAACTGTCTGATGCTTTCATGCTGAAGTTTTACATGATGTTCCTACATTGTTCTTGTCTTTGTACTAGCTTTTGAGAGAGATTGGTCCCATTCAAAACTAATTTCCTTGTTTAGAACAAGAGATAGTAAGTGAGCTCCTTGGACTAACAACCCAAACTATAAAGGGCTCCTTGCTATATTAAGATGTCCTAGGCACTGGTCTATGGCAACTCTAGACTGTCTCTAGGGGGGTGACAAAATCATCCACAACAGGTTCCAAATTCGAGGCTATCAGATGAGGTGAAATCTGGAACAACTTCTAGAAGTCACTAGAGGTTGGGAAGATTCCCATAATCCAATGAAAATTTCACTCCCAATCGACCAATGCACTCCAAAGTGGGCCTAGATCCTCTGAAACACAACCTTGCATGGGAGTAGATGCTCTGCAAAGTAGTTACAACTATCTAGGGGTGCGTTGATGGCTCAATGGGGCACTTCGACTAGCATCTAAGCAGTGAAACTTTCATGAAGGAAGAACATCAATGTAATGACTTTTTTAGGGCATGTAGCAACCAATTTAGAGTATGATATACCCTAATGAATAATGATATGTGTTTTGGGATGATGCCCAAATTGACTTGTAACAGCTGCCCCTTAAAACATGAAGTCAAAAATAATAATGTTGAGTGATTTTCTTTACGATGTGATGAGGAGGAACTGAAGCAAAACAACGAACTGCATCAATTACAATATATTACATCATGATATATGTTCATATTGTACATGAATTGCTGAGGGAGGCATATCCCATACTCAGAACATAAACTATCATAACATCAGAATGTCGTCTACAGATATAGACCCATGATAGGATGACTATCTAAGTAATGACCATCATACGGATGATCTGGTACTTCTCTTGAAATCACAACCCGGATGGTTGAAACTAGATCCAGGGTCTTCTAACTCATTCACTTGATTGCTGAATGTACGATACTAACCATGTGAATATATGATCTAAAGTTGAACATGGGAAGGCATCGTCTGATTACCATCCAATGATGTGAGTTGTTAACAGATGCGAGAGAAACCATCATTGATGATAATGGATCTCAAGGTACTACAGTACATTCTGCATCGTTAGAATAGATGATTTGATGTTGAACAACATACAAATTCTTTTGGTCGAAGGCCTGTGATGTAAACATGTTGCCAGAAGCGAGAAACTTGTGTTGATGTAAGAAAGCTCCAAGGTATTGAAAGGTTGTTTCTAAGTCAACTTCCCGGATGATGAGCTGATGTCAATAGGAAGCAACTCATCGCAGGAGGGTATTGATGCTTCCCTCATCAATGATACGAAATGAGAATAATGATTTTGGAGACAGAATGTGACTGTTGAAACAATTTCAGGGATCACGGTCATGAAATGAAGGTTTATGAGTATTGCAAAGGATGAGGACTAATTGAGTGACTTCTCTTGAACATATTGGCGACACTTAATGAATTGGTAGCATTTGACCCAAAACCAAAGTGATGGATGGTATGATATGTATAAATTATACAACATGCATGTATATCTTGGATTCACCCGATCTAACAATGTACTAAAGTTAAATACTGAATCGCTTCTACAAATATTTTACAGAATTAAAAACATAATCGCTAATCACATGAACATGAAGAAAGATCAATCACACACAACACAGATAATTTCCCAGGAAAAGCTTAAAGATAAAAACCCCACTATATTCTATTGTATATTAAGCATGGATCATGAAACAATTACATACAAAACTCTTCTCACAAGAGCCCTCCAGTACTCAGCTAATTGTCTCACACTATCATATGCAAAACTAACCAACACATAGCCAATTCTCAGCCTCCAGACAGCTTGCCTTGATTGCGCAATCCATGATGGTAAAGATCCCTAAAATATAGGAATTCTTGCATGCCTTTATTGCACAAGTATCATGGGAACTCCAATGGGTGTTTGGCTGCAATTGTGCAAGCCAATAATCCTACAACTGATAGTCAACTTCCCTTTCACCTAGAACTTAACTGGGTCTCCACTGGATCTGACATGCATGCATCTAATAATAGTAAATCCTCAGTTGCATGTGAGATCATTGATTGTGAATTAATTAATATATAATTCACTAGATCCATCACTAGTGAATCTTAAGTTACAACTAGCACAACTGAGTTAAACTATTTACAACTTGCATTAACTAATGCACCTCTGCACTTCGAACTATGTTACAACTAGAATTACTCTGCATGCCTCACCAACTACCTCTAACTCGAAATCCACTAGCTAACTGAATTTATCACTTTCAGTTAACTCATTCTAGTCCACATTGAGAATATATTACAGTTTAATGTCCATCTTAATTAAGGGATAACCAAAATAGACATGCACCCAAAAATAGCATTGTGGGCCCCACTCTAGTTTGGGTGCTTACTACACTAGGCGTGGGTGTTGAATTTTCTTGTTGAATCTCAACATGATAGACCATAGGTATGATAGACCATCAAGAAGATTACCCAACCCAAAAATCACAGAGATGAAGTGAATAAGTGCCATGTTCAAGAGCGAATTTCTACCATAAAGTGTTTTATCCCTTTCCAATTTTCCCTAGTCATTGTTTACCAATACCTCTTTATTTATTTTTTTAACAATCTTGAGAAGGATTACATACTCTTGATGTATAATACCACCCTTTGGGTGAATCCATGGCTATTTTATGCTTTAACGAGTCTAGTAAAGGTGAAACTCCATCTTGTCATGATGGACAAGTCCATCACTATTTGATGCTTTAATGAGTCTAACGACAGTGAGAACTCGGTCCTTTTTCATTTTAGAGAGTTTGAAAAAGGGACTAAAAGAAAAATTCACAAGTTATTTTTCGTATAATAGTCCCTTAGATTCGAAAAAGCATAAAATAATACATGAGAGAACCTCCTAGCCTTGTTCAACTAGGGTTTTCCTTTTTCGTAATCATAATCTATCTCAGTCCGGAAAAGGGTTAAAATTATACTGAGTAGATGTCATTTCAATTCCTTTAACGAGCTAGAAAGGATCCTTCTTGCCACCATGGCCACTGTAGGGGGATCCGAACCCCTCCCTCTTCCTCTGGAGGTGAGCGCCTTTAAGACCTTGGTGGCCTCTTGCAGCAAACGGCCTCCTTCAGCAATGCAACAGAAATTTGTAAAAAAAATGGATAGTATCCCCTCGGTGGCTCTCCCAGAAGAAGAAACATGCATATCTGCCCTGAATCTCGCAGAGAGAGGCCTCATAGGGCATTTCACGGGCCTCTGGCCATCACCCAAAGCAGTAGAAGACTAGGTTCAGAGGAACTAGATCCCATTAATCAAATAATGTATCAAAAATTATTTTTTCGGCAAAGGCTTCTTTGTGTTTATTTTTGAAAGTGCAGAGGATAGAAGTCTCATTTTTAGGAATGACCCATACTTCATGGGATCGAAAGGCTTATACCTAAACAAGTGGTTTCCTGGATTTCACCCCTCCCAAGACGTGCCCTCTGCAGTTCCAACATGGGTGCTTCTCCCTCATCTCCCATCGCACTGCTGGAACCAGAAGTCCCTTCAGATTATTGGCAATACCCTAGGAAAATATATTGACTAAGTGGTTAGAAAAGACCAATACTCTTAGGCCCGCATCTGAGTCTAGGTAGATCTGGAATAAGGGCTACCGTAAGTAATCAAACTAATAGTTGTCGGTTAGTCCCATGTTCAAGAGCTGGACTATGAACAGCTCCCCTTCAAATGCAAACATGTCACGATTATGGACACTTCGCAAGACATTGCAAGAAAAAGGCTGAGGACCAGACTGAGAAAACTAAGGGTGAGCAATGGACCCTAGTCCAGAAAGTAGCCCAGTCAAAATAAAGTGGGAAAGGTATCACAAAGGGGAACGCCACTACAATTCAGATCAACAAATATAGGAGCTCTATTCCCATCCTAGATGAGGCCTCAATCCCCAATGACAAGGAAAGCACCCCTGCAGACCCTCCAGAATCAGTCTCGGACAGCATGGAACAGAATGTGCCTCCCACCTCTAATAAAGATGGCAAAGAAACAGTCCTTCTTGGAACATCTCAAGACAACCCTTCCAACCCTTCACATTTAGAAAACACAAAGAAAAAGCTGGCAGAGGACTCCTGCTCCTCAGAGGATGAGACCTCTGAGAGACCTTCGAAAAGAGCTGAAAGGAAATCTCACAAAGAAGTCAGGGAAGAGGAGGCAAAAAGGCTAAAAATTCAAGGAATCCAACCCACAATAGAGATGTCTATCGGGAGAAATACCATAGCAGGGCCTCCCAAGGGAGGATTCATTAACCCCTCCCCCAGTAAATAATGCGTCTAGTCTCTTGGAGCTGCAAAGGCTTGGGGAATCCATCGAAAATCGAAGCCGTCAAAGACCTCTTGAAAATATACCCCCCAGACATTCTCATGCTCCAAGAGACTAAAATCAAAGGGCCTGCCCTTCTCGACATTAGCAACTAGAAGTGGAAGAAAAACACAAGCAAAACAGTAAGCTGAAGGGGCTCCTCAGGTGGATTAGCTACTCTATGGTCTGATGAACTCTTCCATCTGAACAACTCCTATGAGACCCAACACTGGATCTTCATTGATCTAAAGCATCACACAAGTAAGTTGATATTTTCCTTATTCAATCTTTATGTCCCTGTACTTTATGCTGAAAAAAGAGAGTGTTGGAACTCTCTCTATGCCTTTATAGAGCAACACTCCCCCAGTAATATCACTCTGGTCGGAGATCCAAACATAGTCCTAAAACCAAGAGAAAAGAGGGGAGGTAACAACAACAGAGATCAAATGCTACCCTTGGTGGAAGATCTTATACATTAGTGGGATCTCCTTGACTTAAACCCTATGAGAGGCCTTTACACCTGGACAAACAATAGAATCGGGGAGGATCACATTTCAACCCGCTTGGACTGATTCTTAGTCCAAGGCACATTTCTGATGGAAAAAAAGATAATCTCAACAAAAATCCTCCCTAAACCTACCTCGGACCACAAGCCTATTCAAATACTTGTGGAAGATGAAGAAGAATTGGGCCCAATCCCCTTTAGGTTCAGCCCTCTCTGGATAGAAAGAGAAGGATTCTCCAAAAATATACGATCAGCCTGGGCCAAACCAATCACCAAGTCTCCAAGCTATGTGTGCCAGCAAAAACTTAAGGCTACAAAGCATACCCTGAATGAGTGGATAAGAAAACCCATCAAAACACCAACTAGTCAGAGAATAGAAGCAATTCAGTCATTGGATACCCTACAACTGGAAATGGAAAGCAAAAATATCATTTCTGGAGTGATATACAAAGAGGTGAAAGCCCAAATATCCTCCTGTTGCTCCTTTCGCATGGAAGAAGAATATTGGAGAATCAAATCTCGCATCTTGTGGCTGAAGGCAGGGGATCGGAACACCTCCTTCTTCCACCACTAATACAGAGCTCGCCTCTCCTGTAATCACATCACGGAAATCGAAACACCTGAGGGACAAATTTGCAAAGGGTTTGACCAAATCAAAGAAGCAGCAAAAAGTCACTTCAAAAACCTCTATGGCCCTGGGATAGATGGTAGCGAAGAGGATACAACAGACCTTCTTTCAAACATCTCCCATCTTTTCAGCCTAGAAGACAACCTCGCCCTCACTAAACCCTTCTCAAAAGAAGAAATTATCAAAGTCATCTGGTCTATGGAACCCGACAAGGCTCCTGGACCTGATGGATTCATGATCCACTTCTAAAAAACTTATTGGGATATAATCAAATCTGACTTGCTGAAAATGATAAAAGGATTCTTGAGCAAAGAAAAGGTAGGGGGAGGCATCAAATCAACCTTCCTAGCCTTAATCCTGAAGGACGTCAATCTTGAAACCTTTGGCAGATTCAGACCCATCTCCCTTTGCAACGCCTCCTATAAAATTCTTGCCAAACTCTTAGCAAACATAATCCAACCACTGCTTGGGAGACTAATCTCTAGCTCCCAAGGGGGGTTTGTCGAAGGCAGGCACATCCCAGACAATGTAATCCAAGTGCAAGAAGCCTTCCATTCTAGCAAGCAGCAAAAAGAGAAAGGGATGCTGACCAAACTAGATATGGCTATGCATTTGACAGGGTCAATCTCTCTTTCCTTCACAAAGTCCTCCTCTCCTTTGGATTCTTCCCTCAGTTTGTCAACCTTATAAAAGCTTGCACAGAAAATCCCTGGATTGCACTGCTGGTCAACGGGCACCATGCATCATATTTTCAAGCTCAGAGTGGATTGAGGCAAGATTGTCCTCTTTCCCCTTTCCTGTACATTCTGATGGTGGACACCCTCAGTAGAAAGCTCATTGCAGAGAGGAAGGATGGGGCTCTCCTTGAAATAAGAATATCAAATGGCTTGGACCCCATAAACCATGCCCTCTTTGCTGACGATTCTCTTCTTCTCAGAGGTGCCTCTACTAGAATAAAAAACCTTCGACTATGTTCTCAAAAGCTATTGCAAAGTAACCGAAGCACTAATTAATGAAAGAAAAAGTGTAGTGTATGGATGGAATGTTGAGCAACATGAAATGACCCGCATTGCGCAGCATCTTGGCTTCGTTGGATTTGCTAAATGGGATAAAATTAAGTATCTGGGATTGCCTTTAACAATTGGGGTCAACAAAATATCTTTGTGGGAAGAAATTATCAGCAAAATCAAGTCCAAAATTGCCTCCTGGGGAGCACATTGGCTCACCAAAGGGGGGAAACTGATCCTCATCAAAACTGTGTTGTTTGCACTCCCCATCTACCAAGCTTCCTTCCTCTTGGCTCCAAAAAACATCATGGATCAGATCTCCAAGATCTTGCGTGAATTCCTTTAGCAGGGAGGAAAAGGAAATCAACGAAAATTTCATCTGGCAAACTGGGAGCTCATGAAACGACCAACTGAGGACGGAGGCTTACATATCCATGATCCTTCTCTCGCTAATCTCGCCTTGGGATGCAAAATCCTATGGAAAATGCATACTGATTCAAAATTCCCTGTCAGCAAACTTCTCATAATTAAGTATGCACATGGAGCCCTTCTCAGATCACTGTTGGCAGAAAACACAATGACCGGCACACAAGTATGGAATCTATGCCATAAATTCTTAATCTTTTTTAAAAGGAATGTATATTGCATCCTAGGCAATGGAAGGAGAACTAAACTATGGGAAGACCGCATAATGGGCCATGACCCTCTCTGCATTAACAAAGAAATAAAATAGTTGTGTGAGTGGTTGATCCACGCAAGCATCACCAATTTACACGATATCTCCTCTTGGGACAGACATGGAAATTGGCAAGAATGGGATCTCCCCAGAGCGCCAGATCACCTACGCCATCAGCAGCTAATCCTCACAAATCCGTTGATCGATTCCTCTCCTATGCACAAGGATATGGTATATAGTTAGGGCTAGGGTCAATCTTGCGTTTACACCACAGCTACAAGATATTGCTCTCTTCAACCACGAAAAGATCGAAATCAGCCTCTGAATTTTTGGAAGCGGGTTTGGGATCCTTTCAGACTTCCCAAAGTGAATTTATTCTTTTGGAATCTAATGCAAAAAAAAGTGCTAACAGGGGATAATCTAGCCAAAAGGAACATCGTTGACCCTCACAGGTGTGTGCTATGCAGAAATTATAGTGAAACTTCGACCCACCTCTTCATTGATTTCTTATTTGCAAAAGAGGTATGGAGCATCATCCTTAATGATCTACAAGTTTCTAATCCACAAAACAACTCAGTGGTGGAGCTCTTTTCTTCCTGGAACTAGTGTTATCCTCACAACATCCCCAGAAAATCCCTTTGGCAAAGATTCTAGCTCTCCATCCTCAAATATGTATGTTGGAAAATATGGTTGGCCCGAAATGAGCATATCTTCAATGAAACTTCTTGTCCTCCAACAAAGGTTGTAGCAAAATCCAAATCTCTCCTCCTCGAATCAATGAAACAGCAACCTCACAAAGCAGATACTTCACTACTCCCTGAAGAAAAGAAATGGATGGAAGCCCTCACCCCTCAAGCCAGGAAGCACTCATTGATCTCTCCCTTCATAAACCCTGAATGGCGAAAAAGAGAACTTGATGACATTTTTCAAGAGTGGTGGAGGAAGCAAAGAAAAACTACAATTTTTTTTTATGGTGCATCCAAGGGAAACCCTAGGGCAGTAGCACAGGTGGCGTTATCTATTCCCTGGATGGGACAAGAAGACATAGTTTATGTTGGGGACTTGGGCAGTGGACCAACAACTAGGCAGAGATCGTAGGCCTCCCAAAAGCCTGCCACATTGCACGCGATAGAGGTATCAAAGAATTCCAAGCCTTCTGAGACTCAGAAATCCTCATAAAAAAGCTCAACACGAAAGAACAGTTTAACAACGCAGCCCTCAACAAGACACTGTGAATATTAAAGATAATGTTGCTCAACTTCACCTCCTATAAATTCTTTCACATTTCAGGAAATCGAACAGGGATGCGGATTCCATGGCAAACAAAGGATTCCTTCTCTCGAAAGGAGATCTTAATATAAATGAGGAAAGACCTCTCCAAACTTGCATACCATGAAAGGAGATAAAAAAATTTATATAAGAAAGCTGGCTAGCAGCAATGTAACATTGGTTGTCTTGGCCTCAACCCAACCAAATCTTTCCAAATAAATAAAACATACCCATCTCAGTTAAAAAAAAAAACCCCTCTATATTTATTTTATAATCAACCAAGGAATCATGAAATAATACAGTGCACTCTTCTCACAAGAGTCTATTGCACTCTCCCAACTGTCTCACACTGATTCGGAGAAAATCGACTAAAACTTAGCCAATTTCCTGTCTCTGCTCAGCCTGCCTTATTTATGCAATTCTAAGAACAATTGATCCCTATTAATTAGGAAATTCAATCTTCCAAAACTGCGCAATACATCACAGGCATCCAAATGATTATTTTTATTGCGCTCTGCAATCCGTTAATAATACAACTCATAGTTAACATCCCTTTAACCTTTGTCTCAACTAGGTCTTCATCAGAACTAACATACATGCAACTATTAATAGTAAATGATCAGTCAATTGACAGATCACTGCATGTGAATTAAATCTGATTTAATTCACCTGACCCACTAGTGCAAAAATCAATTACAACTAGTTAGACTGACTTTAACTCACTTAATTGAGTTAATTGATTTCTCATGCATTAAACTAATACATTAACTGTAACTTGGACTCTAAAACAAATAGAATCACTCTACATGCCTTACCAAACACCCTCAACTCGAATTTCATGAGCTAACTGAGTCTATCACACTCAGTTAATTATTACAAGTGATTATGAGATAAGATTATAATTTATTGTTCAATTTAATTAAGGTAAAATTAAATTAGACACACATTTCTTGTTGACTTTTCAACATTATTGATTGCTTTCTTTTTTATTTTCATGCACATTTTTTAGGTTTTTGGGGCCCCTAGGGTAAATATACAACGCCCTAGGGCCAACTCACCCTTGAATGTCAAAAAGTGTGTTGCAGAGAGGCTGGAAAGAGACCCAGTTCCTCTACAATGCTCTGTCTCTCACTCAGGGGTGCGTTGGGCACAATTCAAAAAGTTGCATCTTTGTTTCTGCCCAAAATTTCCCCAATTTTTTGCATGGAATGTATCCTAACTAAGCCTATGGTTTAATTTCAGACTTTGATAGGATCAGAATGTCGAGTACATGGTGAGAAAGAGAACATGAAGAACATGAGATGGTTGCCCTAAATGATCTTGGAACTGTGAGAGCCCTCAGAGATTGTGGGTTGCTCAAGTACTTTCGATTGTCAAGGATGAGGCAACACATGGAACTATTGCAGTTCTTGATCCATTCATGGGTTCCGGCATGTTGACGGGAAAATCTGTCCGGACAACAGCAGGGGATCTCCTCGGTAAAAGGTCCCAATTAGACCTTGAACCGTTTGGACTAGGGATCTTGTTCGAGGTGTGGGTCCGGCTACCACTGATTTCTCCTTTGCTTTGGGTCTCGCTTAAACTCTATAAAACAGTGGATACACACCTAATCAACTGATACAAGACATTTGATCGATGCATTAAATGTGCATGCAACACTATGAGTAGCAAGAAGAAATAATAAAGCCTGAAGACCGAAGGAAGTGTTGTTAACAACACTTCGTTAGGGTCAGGCTTGTAAGCTGTTCTGACCACAAAGGAAACAATTCCTCATGGCGAGAACACCCTTTCACTTCCTAAAAGTTTTAAATGATAACACAAATGCCAATAAACAAAGCCATCAGCGTTCGTTAAGAAAGTGAAATAAACTCAACCACCATTAACATACTCAGCAAACTGTTATGCAACTGTGATGTGAATTGAAGATACAGTTCCCTTAATCTAAAGATGTTCAGAAAATGGAAACACAATACTCAACAGTGCTCATACATATGACAACATCAGATCCACAAAGGGATTTTTCAAAATGCTTGTATTCATCATTAAGTGTATAATCTGCTGGTAATACAATGTACTCAGCTCGAGTCCCAAAACTAAAACCATTTACAAGCTCCCGAAGGAGTATTTATAATACAAAACCTGCCCTTTGGGCTTCCGTGACTTTTCATCTTCTTGACCATTGGGCTACCTTGCGACCCAGTCTTTTCTGCAACCTGACTGGGTTCTGCGACCTTGCGACCTAGTCGCTGGGTCGCGACATCGGGCATTTGACAGGAGATGCGACTTAGCGACCCGGCGACCCCTGCGACTTGCGACCTTCGGGAACTTGCGACTTCGCGACCTCGGCAGACATAAAACCTGCGACCTCGTAAGATCTGCGAATTGCGACCTCTTGGGATTTGCGACCTCGGGACCTTGGTCATCTCTTCTACATTTCTCTTTCAGAGATATCATAACCTTGTTCTCTGAAGGCCAGCCTTAGCCCTTGCCATGTGAGACAGCAGCTTCTATCTGCCAGTGGTGTCATTTCTGCGCTAAGGGAATTTGCATGTAATGATATGTTACCTGCAAGAAAACAAAGTCAATCAACATAGTCCCTTTTTTCCTCATATAACCTATAGATAAATGAATTTACACTAGCCATATACATACATATAATTATACACGCATGTCAGGGAATCAACACAAGAAATGCAATAATTTATCACAGCTAAAATCAGTTGGACCCCTGTGTGGTCAAATATTGCGCCATTTTTTCATCAGGGAGAATGGCTCAAGTGGGTTTTCTTCTATGCCCTTTCTCTGGCAGGATCATAATCTTTCCCATGCACAAAGTTCTATTTTCGATCCAATATCTTAATGCCGAGGAGGTTGCAAATTATTTCATCGGCCACTCCTCGATAAAACTTGTCATTGCCATTAATGATCGAAGATGGCGAGAGATATTCATCAATGTGAAGGCGCTACTCTTGTTAGAATCGAAGAATGCAGACTCCAAGGGAGTGTAGAGGGCACTTCCTTCGTGCTTACCATCTCTCAAACCGAACGTAGAAGCCAGGCATAATGTTGTTTTAAATTGATTTGATTTCAGGAATATATACCCTCCTGCTCGTATTTCAAACATCGTTTGACCACTAAATATATGCTCCAGATCTTTTATTATTAAATGTGACCACCATGCATAGAAGCCTTCGCGCCCATATGCAGTTCTGCTCCAATATTTTAATGGTGAGATTTGACCGATATATATATATATATACGTCCGCTCCAAACATTTACCATTGGTAGAAAACCGCGCTCGTTTGCAATGTCTTCGTATGGTTCTGCATGTCTTTGGATGATAACCGCTCGATGACTGTTATCACATTGCCATCGTATATCTGTTATAAGGTCTGGCTCCACGTTAAAATGCAGCTTTTTTATTATATTTGCTCCCAAGACTTAATGATTTTCCGCTCCCTTGTTCGCGCGTAGCAGCACAACTATCGCTTGTGCATGGCAGCATGCATTGGTCAGCCCGTCCATGTAATGCGGCACATCAACAGCTTTGACGGGGAATGAAACACGTGGGCGGTCATCATGGAGCCGATTATAGCATGAATCTGCGTTTTCTAATGGGGTCGAAGGGTTGGAAAATTCCTTGGGTCGCAGCTTCTCATGGGCAGATCATCCTGCGACCTTGCGACCCCGGAGGAGTCGCACAGTCGCGTGGTCGCGTCTCTTGCCCAGCAGCATGCACCGCGACTTAGCGACCTGGAGGGGTCGCGCGACTGCTTTTACAGAGGTCGCAGGGTTGCAAGTCGTATTTTCATCCGCTCTCTCAGCCATGCGACTCAGCAACTGTTTATTCTGCGTTTATTTGTGATGTGTTTGAAACACTCTACTCTTTCCATCGACAAATCATCCAAAATCACGCAGAATGGTGTCGGGTCCTGAAAACAAACTTTTAAAACCATAATTGTGCAGAACCACACTCGTGAATACGTTCAGTTTTGTTTTCATTCTCTCAGCCAAGTGTCCATGGGTTCGTGGGCATTGTAAACCTTCTTGGACAGGCCTGCATGCATGGTGAATCTATGGCAGGGCCTACGATTGCTGAATGCAGGACCATGCACGTTACCTTAGCGCATCTGACCGATTACTATATTTGTTTTTTACTGAGCATTACAGCGTTTAACTGATCCTCAACTCGCGTGGAAAAATCTCTCCATGGGATGTATAAGGTAAAGCACGATCATGGGTTGGATAAGCATGCAGCCTCGATCATCGTTATTTGTAGCCCATGCCATAAAAAACGCCACGACATCTGCATTCTCTGATGAAAACGATTTCACCAACGTGCATGTCACAACTTCCTCCAGCAAGGCCGTGACTCTGCACTGCTGACAACAAATGGCTATGATTCATCATGTTTTTACAGCTCTACTCTACTTTGACCATAAATAGCACCGTAGTATTACAACAGTTGCGTTGCAGGTTCGTTATAATATTTTGCTCCATGCTTTGAACGTAAATTTTTTGACCGTTATATATATGCATCCGCTCCACAAGTTTTGACATGGACTAAAATTTGGCATAAACCATTCGAGCCAATCGAAACATTCCTCGTATGCTTTGCTCGGCGATGTTATATTTTTAAACACCATGTTAAACACACACATGGTGTATGAGGAAGATGAGCACACACACACAAGAGACTCAACACAATGAAGGATAAGCGTGAGGCTTTCTTATTTTTCCATTATACATGATGTACATTTATAATACAATGGTGTGACTCTTGGTTTCACATTCCAAGGTCATTTGGACTCCATTGTGACTTTTCGCATTCCACACCTACCCATGTAGGATTAGGTGTTCCAACATCCCCCCTTAATCCGAAGGGGTATGTGTGAGTCCAAGAAAAGAGTTGTAATAGAAATCTGCAAAGTATACATGGCAGCACTTGGGCTGAATCAACTCTCTGAAATGTTGGAAAAAAAGAGGTGGTTTTAGGATGACCACAAACACTGGAACGCAAAACTTGTTGCAGTTCCCGGAACTCTTCCAAAACTGGCAAGAAGCTGAAAGCTTCTGCTAGAGGAATTGTCCCTCATAAAAAAGGGAGACCTTCAACCTAAAAGAAGGGAGGTCTACTACCTGTGATAGTTTTAGGATTACCAACAACTCTGGAATGCTTGAAGCATTTCCTGGAACTCAACCAAAGCTGGCAAGAAGCTGAAGGCTTCTGCTAGAGGAAGTGTTCCTCATATATGAAAGGGATACCTTCGACCTAAAAGAAGGGAGGTCTACTACCTGTGGTGGTTTTAGGTTGTCCACCAACCAAAGATGATGGTTTAAGGTTGTCCACCAACCGAAGGCATGCTCATGGGCATCCGTGTCTCTGGCTACATCTCTGAATCCGGAATGATGAATTGTGGCTCAGGCTCGCTTGAACTGCTGGCTACAACTCTGAACATGGAATGAGAGATTATGGCTCAGGCTCGCTTGATCTGTCGTCGAAGCTTGTACATGACCACCATTTTCCCCCCTGTCAGGGACAAGGTGAGATGATGGAAAAAACTCAACTGCAAGTTTGCTCAATATCTGTGAACAAGTTCTAACATGTGTCGTAAACATCTTCTTGGCTGCTGATGCCCATTGCCAAGAAGCGATCCATCCAAGATGAATCTTGGTTCTTGCAGGAGGCTTGTGTCTGAAGCATCTGTCTGAAGAATGGGTGTGCCGACCATAGTGCTTGCATGGATGAAGATCAAAACAGTGATCTTTCATATGGCCAACTCGATCACAATGTTGGCATTTCACAATCTGTTGTGGAAGTGGAGCAGGATCTGGAACAGCTGCAGGTGAACTGTCATACATGAATCCGGCACTCTGAAATATGATGGGCTTTGTGTAATCCGGAATATGAAAGGACACATCCTTGTCATATCCAAGACCAGTTCGGTGCTTGTTGTGGACAAGCTCTTCCCAAGGTCTAATGATGGGCTTAGGAAGTGCAGGTTGAGCTGCTGCATCTGCATGTACATCTGCTCTAGTACAAGGAACTGAATGGGAATCAACTTCAACTTTACTGACTTGTTGCTGATGGGAGTCCTTCTCAATCTTCTGAACAGAAACAGGTTCAGAATGGTGACTCTTTTGTTGAAGTTCTTCTTGTTGAAGCTTAGATTCCAACTACAAAAACTCAATCTTTTCTTGTGCATCTTGCAAACAACTTTGAATGTTACAAAGAGCATGCTTGCTCATTTTTATCATGTCATCAACATTGGAATGAATGAGGTTTTTCAACAACTCTAATGCCTCATTGATTTTAGCCATTTCAACAACTTAGGCTCAAAAAATGAAAGGGTGTCGGCTTCAACCAAAAATGCACCCATTTACAATGTGATTCAACAACAAATACAAATGACTCCAAAGAATTTCCAACTATGGAAATCTCAAAGTACAAAGTGTGCTCCTCAAATGATGGAGGGCAATCAACAATTTTTCAACAACTCAAGTAATGATTCCAACTATGAATGAAGAGGAAAATTCCACTCACAATACAATGTCAATATCTCTGCAAAAATATTTGAATGTGCAGCAAAAACACTTGTGCAAGAGGCCTTTAAGGCAGCTGAATTTTCCTTCAAATAGCTGTTTTGCACCAATAACAACTCGTCTTCAAATGTCAATTTCTTCAAAAAATCACCCTTATGCCACAAATCACACAATGTCAAATCTTCAATTTTGAGTCCATCTGCTCACATGTCATTTCTCTTCCTTTCTGCTGTTCATATTCTCTCTTTCCTCTCTCTCTCTTTTTAAATTAAAAATTAATTAAAAAATAAATTAATGGGAATTAATTAAAATAATTGAAAGAGGGATATTTATTGAAATGGGAGGGGAGGGAAATTGATTGGGATGGGGGGTATTATATGGGGGGGTTTGATATTAAAATTTTTAAAAAGGCTAAGTTAAAAATTGTTTTTAAAAAGCTGGGCAAATCGATGGGAAGGCCAAGTGGTCGCTTTGAAAGGGAGGGGGGTAGAGTAATAAGGTGTCTGATGTATATGTTGAGAGGGATGGGTAGAGCAGGGCGTAGGAGATGAGGCGTGAGGGCCAAGTTGCAGAGAGGTGGCTCAGAAAATTTTTCATATTTTCAGTCCATTTGCTCACATGTCATTTCTCTTCCTTTCTGCTGTTCATATTCTCTCTTTCCTGTTCATATTTAAAACACATGTCAGAACTTGGTCTCAGATATTGAGCAAAATTGTACCGCTTAAAACGTGGTTATAACGTGCCAGGATAGTTATAGCACTCCGCTCCATGCTTTAGTCGACCGCCATGTATATATATCAACATTTACGTTTGGCTCCATGCAACGACTTTGGACCATTGAATATATATATATCTGCTCGCAAATATTTACCATAGGCAGAAAACCCGCCATCGACCTTTGCGCCCATTTGTAATGCACCATACGTGCCTAAAGGTTTGTCATAATATCCCGTTCCATGTTTTAACATAAACTTTGGCCATTATATGTATACGCTCCATATATTTAACATGGACTAAAACTTCGGCATACCATATGTGTTTGCGCTCTAGCATAATGTTTCAAAATGTCACCTTGGTCCATTGAGAGTGTGCCCTCCATGTAGCTTAGGTCTAACAAACATTGCTTCCCTTCTCCAATTTTCTAGAGTTGTCAACACAACTCAAAATTATTGTCGGTTCAGAAGAATGACCTTTTATAGGATTTGTACAATCTCCAGCAACAAAATGTACTTCGCAGTTGTACCACAATATTTGGTAAGGATTGATGCTGAGTGCCTGAACCACTTGTTTGAAGCTGGGCAACTCTTGATGCAATACAGATACGTAAATTTTCTTTTGAAGTGGGACCAATGGAGCCATTACGGTAACCCCAGACAGTGGTGACAATGTAAGAGTTCCATTCTTGACAATTAAAGCTTTTGTACGCTGAAGCATGAATGCATGCACAATAAATCTTAGAAGCTTGAACTGTTTGCTACATCCAGAGGTATTGTCACCTTGAGTCAAGGTCGCAACTTTAATGGACACAACACCAAAATGGTCGTGGGCATTTCCGTTGATCTTTCGTGCAAGCCAACAAACTTATAGCCTGCAATGTTTTCCCTAGTCCCATTGTAACCGCAAGTTCTCTTGACTGGCGCGGTCTTATTTCCTGCGTACATGCGATAGATATCCTCCACTTCCCATGTTTCAACTCGCACTACTCTTATCCTTCTCATCGGTGCGGTGATGATACTTTGTGTGTGTCATCCATGGGATTGCCTGCACGTAACATTATAACACTAATTAGCTTACGGTTACATTTTAGAGAACGGTGCCCCCCAAATAATAAATATTAGACTATGAGCTCGGCGAAGTGCTAAAACAAAGTGCCTGGACAATCCACAATGCAAGTGCTCTTAATGCAAATACACACAAGTTTCCATTCGAATGTATGCATGGCGATCCTCCACACATGGCGTGATTGCAACCACAACATCTGGTCATGATGGCGAGACAACTCATGAGGGGTTGGGGATAGGTCGCTGGGATGTCACTGACTGTAGGTTTGGTGAAAGACCTTAATGACTAAGCGAGCAGAGGGGGACCCGAAATTTTAAATATACCCAAAATTTTGGGTGGTGTTGTAGCGACTACAACAAATGGCGAACCACTGGTAGAATCCAGCATCTCTTTCGATATCACAACAATAGTCTGAGTCCAGATAGTGATGCAAGGGAATATTGAACAAGTTCTGTGGGGACCCTTTGAATTACTTTGGCCTTTATAGGTCTGCCTAGTCCTTGTGCCTCAGCTAGGTCTCACTAACCAGAAACACATCAACGAGAAAGCTCACAGACGCCAGTAGTCTGTTGATGATGTGAAGAGCAAGGCAGTGGGTTTATTATTCTCAGGATTTTTAAAGTAAGTTTCCGATGTTGCTCCGCTGCCAGCAGGCCTGGACAGTACCCCGACGGAGTCACTTCAAGAAATCACATACGTTGCTCCGCTGCCAGTGAGCCTGGTCAGTACCCCGACGGAGTCGTTGCATTACCTCTCTGCGCAGGAAGCCTTTCTCGATCCTTTACCCTTATTTGTTTCATGTGCTTACAACACTTATTTTCATGTGCTTGTGGCACTTATTTTTCATGGGCGGATGAGGGATCCCGACTTATTTTACGAGCAAGAGAGGTTGTTTCTTGTTTTACAAGAACCGAAAGATATCCTGATTTGGGTTTGCCCTTGTGCAAAACCTTCACATCCCATTTACTACAATAGGCGAAGCATGAAAAATAGATCATTTTAGGGTGTCCAAGACGACGCTGGGCACAAGGCTTAGGCTACGGGTATGGGCCATTCAAACTCATTAGGTCTCCCTCAAGCAACCGGCTCGTATCTCCCATGCTAAATAATTTTAGACTCGTAGGCATCTTGTTGAGAATGCGACTTCGATGACTTGTCCTGAGAGAAAGCTGCCTCTTGAGATAGCCACCGCAACCTCACGAAAAATAACAGGGTTACTGTTTCAACAATCGGGGCAAAACAAGACCGCAAGGTGATAGGGTTGCAATGAGGGCTCATGCAGTGGCAGGCGATATGACAAAAATGATGTGAGAAAGAGAGTGTACGACGCAATGTAATAAGCGAGGCTCAAGATGCAATGCAACGCCATGTGCGAGAGCGATCAACCAGTGGTAGGTGCAAATAAAAGCAGTGATTATTTATGAAGCAGCAAGTAACTGAAAAGGAAATGAAAGGAAAATACTTGTAACATGATGATGCCTAAAATTTTCATCGTAAACAAAAATAGCAAACACGCTTTTAAATCATAAAGTAAAAATTTGGCAAGTAAACCTAATCAACAACTTTGAACTAATAATTTTTTATTAACTGGTCCTAGCTAGCCTACACCTAAAACCTTGGCTTAATCAATGATGCGGTCAGGTTATGTGAAATCAGCTTTCCAGTGCAGCCACCGCATTAGTTCCTGACCTGCAAGAACGACAATGTTCGCGATCAGAGCCAGCATACCAAATCGTGCACCAACAACAAAACTTACCTGAAGAGCATGTGCGACGGCAAGAAGATCATGGATACATACCAAAGAGCATGCCAGAATAGATTGCGTAAGCTGAATACCGCTCTCATCCTAATACACAGCACTATGTTCTTGAAACTCAACATTTATAAATGGAACCCATCTATTGATGCACAAGCCTAGGTCTAATGGGCGCTGGGTGAGCCAGTTCCTATTTGCAAGCACATTCACCGGATAGGGTTGGTCGAACGAACCAGCATGCTCATTATGGTAGTGAGGGTCATCAGTTTTATGGAATGGAAACAATAAGCATGTGTCAGGTGAATTATAGATACTTGCGAATTCGAGAGCAGAAACCCTAATTTTGAAAACCCTAGTTTGGAGTTGTTCCTGGAAGCTGTCAAGGGTACGAGGATCTGAATCCACTTTCGGTACAAGCTGCAATTCCTCACCGTCTTGAACAAAGTCCAGACCTTCGAGCGGGGGGTTTCCCAAATCTGAAAATTGGGCGAGATTAACAAGCGACTGGATGTGATCATGGATTGTGGTGAGTTGCAAAATGTCAGTGGGCTTCGTATCAATTCGGTCAAATGTTGGCGCACTGACATATTGATAATCCAAAGTATCGGATTCTCTAGATTTTCCAGGGTGGAGTGAATTCGATGTGATTACGCTGGGAGGGGCATAGTACTTGGGGATCGTCATTTGAGAAACGGTGGGCAGAAGCTGAAGCGCTTCGATTTTCTGATGGGTACTTGAATCTTCCCAAAGCGATTCATCTAATTCTGGTGTCTCCATGTGGTCAGCAAGAGACGCGAGTGATAGTCCTCAGCGGTATGATTGAGTATGTTTTCAGATAAGCAGGGGTCGCTGTAACCATTGATTTGATTCTGGGTACCTGGAATTTTGGGCTCCCCGGGAGTTATTGACTGGGATGGATCAATAACGAGGACATCTCGAGGTTGCCCAGACAGGAAATTGCTCCTATGGCTATCTAGAGATTCCGAGTGAGACAGATCAGATTTAAAAGATTCATCGATTTTGGACTGTGATTGTGAAACAACATCTGCGTGCTTATGATTGTTGCCAATACCAGTATAATGAAATTTTGAATGTCTCAAAGAAATTACTAGTGTGGCGGGATCGAGAAACAAACCGGGGAATAATGAACGAACAGATTGAGTCGCAGGGGTGTTAACCATACAAGGCTTTTCAACATGCGCATCCATGTCATTGCGAGGAAACAATGATCTGGCAGGCCCTGTAAGGGAAATGACTGCATCCGGGATAGGAGTCGATTCATAATCCGTATGTGAATCAGATTTAGGACTGTGTCCAGGGAAACATCGAGTGGGCTCGAGGTAGGTTTCATGAACCAAGAGAGATAATGAGCCCCTGGGGTTTTCAAACTCTAATTCCACATGGTGTGTGAAAGACTCAAATTCAGAACAGCCGTTGACTTGCGGGTTTTCATAGAGAACGCTAGGCTCAGGCTGGGTTGCTAACTAGAAATTTTCAAGGGAAACGAGAATCACATAGCTGAACTGTTCAGTTAACAACTTCCAATCGACATCCTCTTCAGGGAACTCAAAACAATAATGAACAATTCTGATAGAAAATTCATCTAGAGGTTCCTGAGGTTTCATTCTAATGTCATTCAACTTTATCAATACATTTTGAAAATTGTACCTGTGAAAAGCTTGTTGTAATTCACTAGTAAGTTGTTCAAACAAATGGATGGAAGCTTCCAGCAATGTGCTGCACCATTGCTTAGCGTGACCTTAGAGAGTGAGGAAGAAAAGAAAACAAATCAAACCTTCATCGTCAATTTCATAGCACTCACCAAAGTGACATAAATCTAAAAGGTGTTGGGTTATGGACACCCCATCTTCACCATCAAATTTTAACTGGGACAAGTGATACATAAGTTCATCGGGGATGAAGTATCGAGGCTTATAAAACTCCGACAAACATATTGGAAGAATGATTTGGGAACGAGCCATTACAAATATGAGATTAACTGCAGGCTCTAAGGGCTCAGCTTGTCATCTGGCCCTCCTTCTAGCGCCAATTCTGTTGACGGGAAAATATGTCCGGCCAACAGCAGGGGATCTCCCCGGTAAAAGGTCCCAATTAGACCTTGAACCGTTTGGACTAGGGATCCCATCCGGGGTGTGGGTCTGGCTACCACTGATTTCTCCTTTTCTTTGGGTCTCACTTAAACTCTATAAAACAGTGGATACACACCTAATCAATTGATACAAGACATATGATCGATGCATTAAATGTACATGCAACACTATGAGTAGCAAGAAGAAATAATAAAGCCTGAAGACCGAAGAAAGTGTTGTTAACAACACTTCGTTAGGGTCAGGCTTGTACGTTGTTCTGACCACAAAGGAAACAATTCCTAATGGCGAGAACACCCTTTCACTTCCTAAAAGTTTTAAATGATAACACAAATTCCAATAAACAAAGCCATCAGCGTTCGTTAAGAAAGTGAAATAAACTCAACCACCATTAACATACTCAGCAAACTGTGATGTGAATTGAAGATACAGTTCCCTTAATCTAAAGATGTTCAGAAACTGGAAACATAATACTCAACAGTGCTCATACATATGACAACATCAGATCCACAAAGGGATTTTTCAAAATGCTTGTATTCATCATTAAGTGTATAATCTGCTAGTAATACAATGTACTCAGCTCGAGTCCCCAAAAAATATCTTTACAAGCTCCCGAAGGAGTATTTATAATACAAAACCTGCCCTTTGGGCTTCCTTGACTTTTCATCTTCTTGACCGTTGGGCTGCCTTGCGACCCAGTCTTTTCTGCGACCTGCGACCTGAGCTGTTGTTGCGACCTGCGACCTGACTGGGTTCTGCGACCTTGCGACCTAGTCGCCGGGTCGCTGGGTCGCGCCGTCGGGCATTTGACTGTAATATCCCGAAAGGGAAATAGACAGCAATACAAGCATACGACAATATAGAAAATGCAAGAAATAGAACATAAACCAAATACTCATAAAAATGTCGGGAATGCTAAGCCATCTTATTAATCTGAGAATATAATGAAATACAATAGATGATCAGAATGATAGCACCTATTCTTGCTCAAGGCAAGTGAAGAACTCTCTCAGAAAGACAAGAAATGGCTGCTATAAGAAACTGTGTTCCAGCTGCTGGAAAACTGCCGTAAAACTGCTGCTGCTGGAATGTATTGAAATTAGGGGCTGATCCCCTTGCCGGAATGAGCTGAAAATCTGCAAACCACCTGTACTCACCACCCCGGACAAAACCCAGAAACCATATCAAAAATGGTCAGCCTCCGAAAATCACCAAAGAAACCCTCCTCAAGGAATTACGCTGCCCCTGCAAGGCTCAGCGCAGATGCCAAATGATAATAGCTAGAATTGTGCCACCAACTCCTCAGGAAACCTCCTACTGGCAAAGACTGATCCTCTCCTTTGGATATCAACTGAAACTCCTGCAGAAAACCCCGCACTGGAACACCTCCAAGTAGAACTGCGTCCTCTCTCCCAGGGACTGCGCAGTCACAAGAGAAGCCCAGCTCCTCTGCAAAAAAACCAACCAAACCTCCCGCTAAAGACTGAAGAAATGACCTTACCCGAGCAGGCACTCGAAGTCCCCCGAGGCTAAGGGTAAGATCTCCGACCGGAGACACTCAACGCACTAAACAGTGTTGCAGACAGGCTAAACAGCCAGAGTGCTCAAGAAGACAAAATGTCTAGCTCCAATATCATCAACAACAAGAATGCCAAATGAGAAGGCTCTCCCACCTTTTATAATGCTGGCCTCTCTCCAAAACCCTAACGTGGTCTCCCTCTCCTCCACGTGCTCCTCCTCAATCTGCGCAGAAGCTCCTAGAGGCTACGTGGGCCCCCTCCTCTACGTGGTGTTGGACCCCCAAGGCTCCCCATAAGTTATAACGTTGTGCTACTAGGGAGATACTTTATTTTTCTTAAGTGAGTTAGACCCCTCTTCTCACTTTTATTTATTAATAAACTATAGTCGGCAAAATTATACAAAAATCGAATATTCCAATTAGCTGTTGCTAATTAGGAATATTACAGTCTCCCCCGGCAAAATGTTGCTTGTCCTCAAGCAACTAAAGTGATGGATGCTGCAAAATCTCCTCGCTCTCCCAAGTGGCATCCTCATCCGGCAAAACTGCTTGTCCTCCAACAATGCCTAAACAAGCCTCCTCTCTAGCCGATGCTCCCCACTAACACTGCAAAATGTGCCGGGGTCCCAGATGTGCCACTGAACCCTCTCTGACCTCTGCATCACCCTGACATGAAGGGTCCTTTCAATGCCAGGATCCCAAACTGATCTCTCATTGATCGACAGTCCTCTCAACTCACAATGCCACCAGGGCCAATCATCGCCCAAGTCCCACGGCTCAGGCTGCGCACTATCTCTAGCTATAATTGATGCTCTCAGGGGTGAAGACCACCAACTGGCATCAATGCTCCCAGGCTCATGTTGTACTACACCTGTAACTGCATTTACTGCCCCACCAACTGCATACAAACTCCTCACCTCTCTCCAGTCCAAGTCCTGACTCAATCCCATGCTGATCCTACTCCCCTGAAATCGGGATGGGGTGCTGAAGAAATGATGACCCGTGTCCCCCTGCCAGCTGGAATCTATAACATGTGCTATGTCCATGGGCCCCTGCTCCACTGTGCTCCCTCCGAAGAATACCATAACATCAAGAGGGTACCAACTCATGACCTCCCGCCAGTCCATCATGGAAGAAGAATCTGATGTAGCGATAACAACTGCATATGGAACATGCCGGGAGTGCTGTCGCCAACTCGTAATCAACTCCCACTGCTCTGCCCTATCTGCCAGTGAAAGCTGCCTGTAGAAGGAAGCCCATTTCTCTATAATGGGTCAAAGTGGGCAAGATATGCTGCAAGCTCCATCGATGTACTCCTGGAGAGTGCTACACACTAAAAACACTGCAGCTCTGCTGACTGTGTGTGCACCTATCTGCATCTCATCCCTGTGTCGACCCACAGATGGATGCTCCACCATATCCAACAACTCCTCCCACTCATGATCAGGAATGTCACGCTCCCGCTGTCTACTGGTCCCCTGCAGAACAATCCCATCGACCTCCAAAACCTCTAGAGAATATGGATCTGCAGCTGCTGTCACTGTACTCGATGTCAGTGCATATCACTGTCCCACCTCGATGGCTGACCCCAATGTTAGCCGCATATCCCTCATCGACTCAATGTGGGCACCCATCTGGCTCTCTCTCAAAGGAATATCATGCCTGATGTAAGTAGTGTCCTCCTCTGTCGACTCAGGCTCCATCACCTGCTGCTCTAGTTGAATTGTCACAAGTGACTCTTCACCCAGAGTATCTCCCGCAGAGTCCCGTAACTGCTCACCCTGGACACTAGAATGTAGCTCCAGTCTACTGTCACCATCTATGCATGAATGCTCTCGCTCCCCAGAAGCGTCCTCAATTGATTCTATGGACTCATATGAAAAAGAGTCCTCACCCTGGTATACAGAAGGAATGCCCTCATGTTCTACCTCCGCCATCTCATCTACATCGAACATGCCACCCATCCTCTCGATAAAGTGTCGATACAGTGTCTGGAGCCCAAAAACATACTGGGATGCTACCTCTGCTGTACCCAGTATCCTCTGCCCATGCATGTTCTCGACATGCCGTGAGGGAAAAGTGATGCATGTCTCCCTCATGACCTGCTCCCCAAGCGTAGGCTCAGTGATGACTGATGCACCACCTCCGCAAAGGATCATCTCATCCCCCAACCTGTGGCTGTCAACTAGCACACCAACCCAGTGCCACTGCTGAGAAGTCTCTCGCCTAGTGTACTGAGTGTCATCCAAATATCTTGGGTGAACCTCGCGTACCCTGCTGCTCACGCCCAAAGTGCCAAAGGTCAAAAACATAATCACCTGTACCTGTGAGTGATGTCGAAGCGAGTCAGGTGTGTGAGTCCCCACAGATACCGCCAAGTATCGCTCCTTTGTCTCTCCATCGATCCTGGGTGAACTACTCCCAAAGGTAAGCCCGATGTCCCTGTCCATGAGTCTCTCTGGAAGCAATGCTCTAAGACCCTGCTGTGCAGCACCGTATGCCCTCGCATACCACTGATCATCCATATACTCCTCAACATGCCACTGCACACCGAGGCATACCTCGGTATGCTGCTGGATACCATGTGCTACTGCTGTAGCACCCTGTACCGTCTCGTGCCCTGACTATGTCCAGGCACCGGTCACTCTCCGCATGCTCTCAATGTGATGTAGGATACTCCTACTCCACAATGCAGTCCCACACACTATGGTACACCACCATGCTACTCCATGTCCACCGACAATCCACCGCTCAATGCTAGAGGCTCCCACACATCCCTGGATGTGATGACCTAGAGCTGTGCCTCTACATGTCGGACTACCACCAATCGGTAACATCGTCTCCACCGTCGCATCACTATACCTGCCGACGAAAGGATCATCACTCCAAATCCTCCTCAAGGGGTCCGAGAAGTGAATCTCCCTATGTGTCAGTAGTGTTACCATCACTGCTCGGCTCTGCTGCATCCTCTGTGCCCCACACAAAGGTGAAGAATCCTTGGCCCCATACAAGGTGCCATCTGGTGGCCCTCCAATGCCACCTCCTCCGACAAGCTCCTGCCAAGGTATGTTGACCACCCCGTGATCCCGTGTATGAGTGTCATACCAAGACAACCTAGGGAGTTTGCCCATAAACTGGTTGGCCACTGGAGCTGACCGAAACTCCCCCAGTGGAGGCGCATGCTCTACTGCTAGGCCAACTGTATCCTCCAAGACATAGTCAACCGACCTGCCTGGGAAATGATAGGTGATCCCGCTTGGATCCCAATGCCAATCCGGGGTTCCTGTATTCCCTGCACTTGGGAACTCCTGCTGAACTACACCTGGGTCCACCGCCATCTCCATAACCCACTCCACCGGGTACCAACTCAAAATCTCTCGCCATCCAACCTCAACGTGTGGATGTTGTATCCTGTGCAACTTTGATCGTCTCATACCGCTATCCAAGTCAACGTATGAGATTTGACTAGGTGGCTCCGTCTCTCTCTCTCCAATGGGAAGAGGTAACCCAACAACGCTGCTAGTCCCATCCATGCATGCCTGAAGGGGAATGAACTGATGCTCCAACGTGCCCTCTGGTTGTACCATTAGGGAATCCAGTCGTTCCCCAATGCAAGCCAACTTGGCCGCCGACTTGGCATAAGCCACTCTCATGCCCTCCAACTCCTTGTCCTGCAACAAAATGGCCTCCCGTACTGACATGGCCTTCCCTTTCAAAACTCGAAGGTCTGCCCGAAGCCGATGATACCGCTATCTGTGACCATCATCCAATCCCTCTGTATCTCCTAGTGCCTCATCGAATGTGGATACATCTCCTGTCGCCTCACCCATCTGTTGTGTGCTACTACCACCCGAAGACTCGGACACGACTCCGGTCATCACCTCAATGGATGGCTCTACTGGTGTAGGCTCTACCTTCTCCACTACGATATCAACCGGCACGGTCAAGGAGGTATCTAATGAGGGTGAGTCCTCTGTCACACTAGGTGTATCTTCGAACTCCCTACAATCCTGTGTGCTCACATCCTCCAAGTGCGAGGTAACCATTTTGATGGCTTCCCTCTCCGATACTCGGTCAAGCTGGAAAGAGGTATCCAACTTCTCCACCCAAGCTTTTTCCGAACGCTTGGATGACCCGTCAAATGTCGGTAAATGGAATCTGCTCACTGTGCGCTGTAAGCCCTCGTCATGTGAGTGCATGTTCCCTCTGTGAAAGTTGCGGGGTCTGCTATCCCGCTGGAGCTGGACAAAATCTCTGAATGGAAGGGCATCCCTAAACTCCTGCCCATATGCCTGATACTCGGCAAAATAATCACCCATGTGGCCAGGCTCTGGCTCCTGCTGTGCTCCTGCCCCTGTGTCTGCACCCAGAAAAGTGGGCATAATGGAACGTGTGGGTGTATGTGATGCCATACGCTGAGTGGCATCATGCTCCGGCAAATGGTGGGATGTGCCTGAACCTTCGCCAATCTGGAAACCCCTTGGGGTTTCACGCTGTCTAGCCTCCACAGCAGTGAATCTCTGTCCCATCACCTCAATCTGCCTCGACAGATCCTGTACTGATTTGAGGAGCATCTCCTCAAATCTCTTTGCACCATCATCACCTGCCATCGGCTCCTCCTACTATGTGTCTACAGGCTCCTCATGAAATGGCATTGCTGCTCCAAAACTATACTACGGCTTGTCTTCGGCCTCTGATTTACCCACTGAAAACTACTCAGAAAATTCTAGGAACTTGGGAAGGTGATCCTTGCCCAAAACCCAGAAAAACCTCAAAAGGGTTTCTTCTAATTCCAAACTTCAAAATTTGACCCTTTGTATTTTGGCCCTTTTTCCAATTTCGTTTTTGGTACTGCAACTGCTATTGCTCTCCAAAATTCCAGCAAACCTCTGTATGATCTCTTTCCCGATGTCATAGACCACAGGCTGAGCCAGAACTATGCTCTGATACCACTTTAATATCCCGAAAGGGAAATAGACAGCAATACAAGCATACGACAATATAGAAAATGCCAGAAATAGAACATAAAGCAAATACTCATAAAAATGCCGGGAATGCTAAGCCATCTTATTAATCTGAGAATATAATGAAATACAATAGATGATCAGAATGATAGCACCTATTCTTGCTCAAGGCAAGTGAAGAACTCTCTCAGAAAGACAGGAAATGGCTGCTATAAGAAACTGCGTCCCAGCTGCTGGAAAACTGTCGTAAAACTGCTGCTGCTGGAATGGACTGAAACTAGGGGCTGATCCCCTTGTCGGAATGAGCTGAAAATATGCAGACCACCTGTACTCACGACCCCGGACAAAACCCAGAAACCATATTAAAAATGGTCAGCCTCCGAAAATCACCAAAGAAACCCTCCTCAAGGAATTACGCTGCCTCTGCAAGGCTCAGCGCAGATGCCAAATGATAATAGCTGAAACTGTGCCACAAACTCCTCAAGAAACCTCCTACTGGCAAAGACTGATCCTCTCCTCTGGATATCAACTAAAACTCCTGCAGAAAACCCCGCACCGGAACACCTCCAAGTAGAACTGCGTCCTCTCTCCCAGGGACTGCGCAGTCACAAGAGAAGCCCAGCTCCTCAGCAAAACAACCAACCAAACCTCCCGCTAAAGACTAAAGAAATGACCTTACCCGAGCAGGCACTCGAAGTCCCCCGGGGCTAAGGGTGAGATCTCCGATCGGAGACACTCAACGCACTAAACAGTGTTGCAGACAGGCTAAACAACCAGCGTGCTCAAGAAGACAAAAGTCTAGCTCAAATATCATCAACAACAAGAATGCCAAATGAGAGGGCTCTCCCACCTTTTATAACGCTGACCTCTCTCCAAAACCCTAACGTGGTCTCCCTCTCCTCCACGTGCTCCTTCTCAATCTGCGTAGAAGCTCCTAGAGGCTACATGGGCCCCCTCCTCTGCGTGGTGTTGGATCCCCATGGCTCCCCATAAGTTATAACGTTGTGCTACTAGGGAGATACTTTATTTTACTTAAGTGAGTTAGACCCCTCTTCTCACTTTTATTTATTAATAAACTATAGTCGGCAAAACTATACAAAAATCGAATATTCCGATTAGCTGTTGCTAATTAGGAATATTACATTGACAAAGGATGCGACTTAGCGACTTGCGACCTTTGGGAACTTGCGACCCGCGACCTCAAGCAAATCTGCGACTTGCGACCTCGGTCAATCTACGACCTGCGACCTCGGACCTCGGGCAGATCAGCAACTTGCGACCTCGGGCAATATATGTGACCTGCGACCCAGTCGCTAGGTTGCTGGGTCGCGTAGTCGAGCCTTTGACATGGAACACGACTCCGCGACCTGGCGACCTTAAGAAATCTGCGACCTGGGGTTTTATCACTTCTACATTTCTCCTGTTGAGATAGTCTTAGCTCCCGCCACATGAACCAGCATTTTCTGGATAAGCGGCAAACTTCCTTGTCTGGGTCATCATCATAATCTCCTCTTGTTACCTGCATGTAAGCACATTAGATTAGCCAGTAGCCTCACCCACATAAATATGTTGATGCATGTTGAAGAAAAAATAAAGATACAGTAAAAGAAAACGCAGATGCATAAGGAGCATATTGACAAATAACATCAAGGGATTTTAATGATTAGCTTGGACCCCTGTGTAGTCCTATTCTGTAGGCGATATATGCTTTGAGAAAAGAGGCCATTCCGAAGCGGGGTTGCATGGTCGGAGCTTTCATGGGTCGCAGCCTCTAGTAGACATATCATTCTGCGACCTTGCAACCTTGGAGGGGTCGCACAGTCACATGGTCGCATTTTCCGTCCAGCAGCGTGCATCGCGACTCAACGACCTGGAGGGGTCGCGCGACTTGATCTCTACGTGGGTCGCAATCTCAAAAAGGTCGCAGGGTCGCAAATATCATCAGGTCGCAATCTGCACTAGCCTCACAAGTTTGCGACCCAGCGACCTGGGTTGAACTGCGACCTCAAAGCATGGTTGTTTTCATCGTGCAACCTGCGTTGAATCTTGCTTTCATTCAACGAAGGGAGTGGCTTTTACATATGGGGAGTTGCTCGATCACGCGATCTGGCTGTAGTTGCAGGAAAGAGCGCACTCTGACAAATCCCTTGCCCTTCTAACGCTGAATCGTCGAGGGATCAACAATATTAATCATGCATCGGAATTAATTAGCGAACTGCATCTGTCTCCGCGGTGGCAAGTCAGGTTGTAAGCAGACAAACACCATTGCCATGTTATATTCACACGATGTTAACCAAAACAGTCTTCCAAAGAACATCTAACAACGTCGATCTACTGTTTACGCATTGAGATTTGAGTTAGTCATTTCACGCCCTCTTTGGAAGCACAGATATGAAACAGGTTTCGATCATGTCAACAAAAGTTGTTTTAGCTTGCGGCTTTTTCCATATAATGACTTAACACTGAACGCCAAGCCTCCTCGAGTCAGCATCTTCGATATAATTTTGAAGGTGGAACTTTTATCTTGTAACATAATATTTCTCATCTACTATATCGAGGGATCTGTTATTCTGGAAGTAACGCTCCATAGCTGTTACTGCGCTAGTTCAATTGAGCATTTCACTTTTTCCTGGTGCATCCTACGACAATGACAAGGCTGACACAGCTTAATCCATGCGCATGCATTCTGGACGAGATTGTATTGCTACTTTTTCATGCTGTCACAGCTAACTCCACGCTGGATGATGACAATTACTGTCTGTCTCCACTAAAACGCTAGTCAGTGACACGGTCCACGTGGTGTCATGCATGGTCGAGACCTTAATATGGGCGGTCACTGAATATTATTAAGGCATTCTGGGGAGGCGCTGAACGTAACGCTCGACACAGGAAACTTTCCTCCGTGAGGTGGCAAACGATATTCTTTCACACGAGGCGAAGAGGCATCAATGAGCCGTTCCATATTGGAAACAGGCGAAGGGCAGGAGACAACTGGCAAAGAGCGCAGTTGGTGCTGACAAGAACGTTGAACCCGCTCCAAGTTTTAAACGCAAACTCTGACTGCATTATTATATCCGCTCCAACATTCACCATAGTTCGAAACTCCCTCCGTCGACGTGCTTGCGTCCATTTGTACACACCATAGTTATTATAACACGCCATTATAGGTTCGTTACGATGTTTGGCTCCAGGTTTAACGCAAAGCTTTTTATGACTATATACATATCTTCTCGAAGCGTTTATCGTAAGTTGAAAACCCGCCAAGAAATATTTAAACCCACTTGTAATGCGTTTTCACATAGTTATGATCCGCGTTGTAGATTTGACCACCTTATATATATGCCTCACTAATTAAGACCTCGGCATAAGAGTATTTGGTGCCAGCTGTAATCTTCCTCGTATGGTTTTGCTTGGCGGTCTCATATGGTTTTGAAACCATATGCATTTGTGCTTTGGCGTTAAAAATACAACATAACCTTGGTCCATTAAATGTGCGCCCCTTATAATGCTTTCACATAGTTTTGCTCCACGATCCCCTATGGTTTTGAAACCATATGATTTTTTAGTTGCCTTGGTTTAATTATATAATATCAAAACCATAACCTTGGTCCACATATTTGCGCCTACCATGTAGCTCGAGGTCTAACAGACGTTGCTTCCCTTCCCCAATTTTTCCAGAGTTGAAAAGATTCACCTTCTTTAAATGGCTCTGGCTCCACACCATTGAAAAGATAAGCATGGCTACATGTCTTTCACAGTTGTACCACGATATTTTGTAAAGATTGATGCTGAGTGCCTGAACCACTTGTTTGAAGCTGGGCCACTCTTGATGCAATACAGGTACATAAATTTTCTTTCGAAGCGGGACCAATGGAGCCAGTACTTGAGTCAAGGTCGCAACTTTAATGGACACAACACCAAAAGAGCCACGGGCATTTCCGTTGATCTTTCAAGTAAGCCAACAAACTTAAAGCCTGCAATGTGTTCCCAAGTCCCATTGTGAATGCAAGTTCCCTTGACTGGCGCGGTCTTATTACCTGCGTACATGCGATAGATGTCCTCCACTTCTCATGTTTCAGCTCGTACTACTCTTATCCTTCTTATCGGTGTGGTGATGACATTTATTAGTATATCACCCGTGGGATCGACCTGTAATGGAACATTATCACATCACAGTTATTTGTTTTGAGAATGGTGTCCCTAGGTAAACATATAAGACTTACGGGCTTAAAAGAAGTATTCAAACAACATGCTTAATGACCCACGGCGAGAGGGCCTTTAATCGTCAATACACAAAAGGTTTCCATTCAAATGTATGCATGGCAATCTCACTACACGTGGCGCGACTGCGGTAAGAGTGTTCGAGCATATGCTGGATGATCCCTCCCACATATGGCGTGATTGCAGCAACAGCATCTGATCATGATGGCGAGAAAACTCATGAGGGGTTGGGGATGGGTCGGTGGGACGTCACTGACTGCAGGTCGGGTGAAAGACTTTAACACCTAAGCGAGCAGAGGGGGAACCCGAAATTTTAAATATACCCCAAAATTTTGGGTGTTGTTGTAGCTGCTACAACAGGACGACAGAGATCTGAATGAATTATGGCATAGAAGGATGTGGCATCTACGTCATGGAGCCTTGAAGATTCTCAAGAATATTGTCATAGGAGCTCCTGAACTCAGCACAAGGAGAGATGAAGTCTACAGGGGATGTGTACTAGGGAAGTATGCTAAAGCAACATTTCCAAGAAGCAGCAACATGGCCAAGAGCGTATTGGAATTAATACACTAGGATATTTGCGGTCCAATGTCCACAATCGCTCTCAGTGGTGCAAATTATTTTGCTACCTTTATTGATGATCATTCCAAGAAGACTTGGATCTATTTTATCAAAACCAAAGATGAAGTCTTTGATTGGTTCAAAGAGTTCAAATCATTGGTAGAAAATTCAACAGGAAAGAAGATCAAGAAGCTGCGATCAGATAATGGTGGAGAATATGTCGATAAGGACTTCACCAGTTTCTGCGCAAGGGAAGGCATCAAGAGAGAATGGACAACTCCATACAATCCAGAGCAAAATGGAGTTGCAGAAAGGAAGAACCGGACCATAGTAGAGGCTGTGAGGGCAATGGCATATGACCAAGATATGCCCAGATTTTTGTGGGCAGAAGCCTGCAATACAATGGTATATACGCAGAACAAAGTTCCTCATAGAGAATTGGGGAAAGTAACTCCTAAGAGTGTGTTCATAGGCAGCAAGCCGGAGGTGAGCCACATCAGAATATTTGGCAGCATGGTGTACTACCACGTTCCAGATGAGAAGAGGAAGAAGTTGGATCAGACTGTGGAAAAGGGTTTTCTTGTGGGCTATAGTGAAAATGTGAAAGCATATCGCATCTATATTCCAGAGAGCAGTAGAATCGTAGTAAGGAGGGATGTGAAATTCATGGAGGAGAGAGCATTCAGGAAATCCAGAGAAATGGCTACAAATACGCAGATTGAGGAGGATCCACTAGTACAACCTCAATGGCCTACAGAGGATGGATCAAGTGCCTCTCCACGGCATAAGGATTCTGAGGAGAGTTCCTCCGAAGAAGAGCAGGCAGGAGAGCAGGTGAGACGGCCCATCACCAGTGGGAGACCGAGCAGAGAAATTCAAAAAATTCTGAAGGATGTAGAAGAATTTATTGGAGCCCCTAGAGACAGGAAGAGGGTACGGAGGCAACCTGACAGATACCAGGCCCTGATAGCTCAGGTTGGATAACCTTCCAGCTTTCTGGAGACAGCTCAGCATCAGGTGTGGGTGGATGCCATGGTGTAGGAGTATAGCTCCATCATGACAAACGACATTTGGGAAGTAGTCCCTAGACCACAGGACAGATCAGTTGTAGGATCCAGGTGGATCTACAAGATCAAGTATGCTGCAGATGGAAGCATAGAGAATTTCAAGGCCAGATTTGTAGATAAGGGGTACGCACAAAAGGAAGGGATCGATTATGAGGAAACCTTCGCCCCTGTAGCTCGCTACACTTCTATCAGATTCGTCATCTCTCTAGCAGCGCAGATGGGATGGGAGATTCACCAGATGGATGTCAAGACAAAGTTCTTGAATGGGGTGATAGAGGAGGAAGTGTACATAGAACAACCAGAGGGCTTCGAGACACATGAGTAGGAGACTCATATTTGCAGGCTTAAGAAAGCCTTGTATGGTTTAAAACAAGCCCCCAGGGCATGGTATGGGCGAATTGATAGCTACTTGCAGAAGATGGGATTCGTCAAGAGTGACGCAGATCCCAACCCTACTACTTGAGAGTAGGGGATGAACCGTTAATTCTGGTATTATATGTGGATGATCTGTTTCTCACTGGATCATCTAATCTCATCAAAGACTGCAAGGAGAATCTGGCTACAGAATTCAACATGAAGGATCTGGGGCAGATGCACTATTTTCTTGGATTAGAAGTCTGGCAGTAGAAGGGAGATATCTTCCTGGGGCAAGGAAGATACACTACAGAAATCTTGAAGAGATTTCAGATGGAACACTGTAGACCCATGGCCGCGCCAACAATTACTAACTGGAAGAAGATAGACACAACAGAGGATGATGAGGCTGATCCCACCTTGTATAGGAAGCTCATCGGATCATTGATGTATTTGGTCAATACTAGACTAGACATCTGTTATGCAATGAATACCCTCAGTCAGTTCATGGTGGAACCAAGGAGGGCTCACTGGGCAGCAACCAAACATGTTCTCAGATATCTGAAGGGGATAGTCGAGTATGGATTGAAGTACACCAAGGGCAATGAGGTCCAATTGAGTGGGTTTAAAGATGCAGATTGGGCTGGAAGCACAGTGGATCGGAAGAGTACCAGTGGGTATTGTTTCAGTCTCGGATCAGGAATGACCTCCTGGTGCAGCAGGAAACAGAAGTCTGTCGCATTAAGTTCAGTCAAGGCAGAGTATATAGCAGTAAGAAAAACTTCATGCGAGGCCATATGGCTTCTAAATTACTCTTGAACCTACTCAAGAAGAGGATGGAACCGACCAGGATTATGTGTGATAATCAGAATTGCATTAAGCTCTCTGAGAATCCTGTGTTTCGTGACCGGTCGAAACACATTGACATTCGGTGCCACTTCATTAGGGACTATGTACAATGAGGAAAAGTGCAGTTGAGGTACACTCCTACAGGGGAACAAGTGGTAGATATCGTCACCAAGGCTCTGAGTAAGATTAAGTTCACTTACTTTAGAGAGAAGATGGGGATGGTTCAGAACCCCTTCCATTAGGGAAATAGGTGGTCTACAGAGACAAAGGGAGCTGAAGTACAGATGAGGCAGTGGCAGGGACAGTGTCACAGGCAGCAGTACAGAGGGCAGCAACGCAGAGATGAGGGGCACCAGCCAGGACATCATTAGCGGCGAGCGCAGCAGATGTTCTAGAGTCAGAGTAGTACAGTGGTATCTTGCTTGAACACTTTCCTCGCTAAGAGGGAGTGTTGATTTTATAGCATCAGGAAGTGTTCCAAGTCTCAAATTTGGTGGAGAGGCTTGGACAATAGTTATCTAGAGAACCCAGAAACCGTTTGTGGAAATTCCACTCGGATCTTGCTTTATTAAAATAATTAATTATTTTAATGTAGACCCTAAGTCTAAACTTAGGGAAATTAAATAATTAAAGTGTATTAATAAAGCAGAGTGTGAATCTTCTAGAAAACGAAGATCAAGTCATCTTTTAATCTAAGCCATTGATTAAAGATATAATCTTGGCCATTGATTCATCAACGAGAAGACTATAAGAAGAGGCCTGAGGGTCATTTAGAAATAAAGTCGGGGACATTCTCAGTACCCGAAGGAAATTGATTCTGAAGTAAGAGAATTCGATTTCAGTGGATGAGTTTGTAGAGGCGGGATTGCAGAGGCAGAAGGAGGAGGGAGAAATCAGCAGACGGAGAAGCAGCAGGCATAAGGGTGAAGGGAAGGGTGTGCTGAGAAGCAACACCATCTCCTCCACGCAGATTTATGTAGTCCAGGGGGGGATTGCGTAGAGTAGATATGCTTGGATGACGTAGAGGGTGTAGGATGTCACCCCGAGGTTCGGGAATACTTTCGGCGTGTCTGGAAAATTCATGCCAGGTGTATGCTAATTTTACTTTTCTCACCAGGAATTTTGTAAAATAACTTTTCATTGCTGAAGATAAATACAAACCCTCATCTACTGCACTAGTTTTCCCACATTGGGTTTTTTCGGGGACAATTGTACAAAAATAACTGTGTTCATATGGTTGTTTCTATTGTGTTGCCAGTGTAATTTTGCTCTTCTGCTTTTGGTTAGAGCGAAGTACTGTAGTTGTGTTTTTTTCAAAATTTACTGAAGCATCTGTAAATAACTTATCTAATAAGTAGGAGAAATAAATCAATCACTGCAGTAATAATTTTCAGATCTGAAAGTTTCACATGATGTAGCTATACTCCTCCCACCTAGAAATGATCAAGAAATGTGTCGGTAGTTCCTCAAATCAACACCCAACTTCGTTGCTCTTCCACAAACAGCGTGGCTCCATCCTCTGCATAGTAGCCGCTCCAAGACTGAGTGGTATATCTCTAGAAATGCATAGAAGTCTGTTAAGGTGTCTCCTCTGGTCTCACTGGTAGGAAAGAAGCCTTCCTAGGGTGGCATTCTAGGTCCACTGAAGAAAGGTTGAGCTTCACTCCTTGGGAAGCTCTTGTGCTAAACAACACAACTTGGCTCAACTGAACGACTAAGGCAAATACGATTTTCGAATTGGCAAAAGACCCCAAATAATGCTTCTTTCCTCCAATTTATGCTTGATGGTCTTGGGTCTCATGTGGGTCCCTCCTATGATTTCGATCTCACTTAGGACAATCGAATTCTTTACCAAGTGGTGTGTATTATTTTGTGGGTGAGTGGCCCCCACATTCCACTAAAAGCTCTTCGACCCAATTTTCCTAAGTTTCTCCTCCAAAAATTTCCCAACACATGAATTGCCAAAATGGAAATTCTTCTTAGAAAATTAATTTATATGGGGACATTACAGTATGTATAAGTGTCTCCAAGCTCAATAGGGGGTTAGCCAGGGACCCTATTAGGTTGTTTCAACCTCTAAAGGGGGTGACATGTCCATGGTGTATCCTTCAAGTGGCAGGTGGCAAATGATATAATGATGGAACGAAGTGGGGATTAGGGAAAACATCCAGACCACATGTTAACGAGCCAAGGTAGCTAAAATAAGGGAAGCCCACACCTGGGTATATGAGTGTAGGAGGCAGAAAATCATGGTACATGAGCTACCCAACCTTTGTTTTTCCACCCTACTTCATATGCCTTTTTCCCTCTATTGATTTTTCTCCATAATTGCTCAAGGCTCCAAGGGATGGAGAGCATGATGTGTGAGACGTAGTAGTGAATACCCACTTAAGGTGGGGCGCTTCATCGCCCACCAGGGATTGGGACAATAATGGGTTCCTTAATGATAGAGGGGGCTCATCTAGGGCCCATAGGAACCAGGGTGATGGCCATGTGTAAGGGGTAGAGCTCATGTTTGGCTTTTACTTGTGAAAATTTGGATACCCCGAATCCTACTTCAACAACTGATAATATTTATTCTATTTGTTAAAATTACTTAAACAAATTGTTTGCAGTTATCTTCGATAAATATCAAAACACATACACTGCAGCCTTCACAAATCAAATACTGTTGAAAATAGATGTGAGGAAAATACTAGCACATGTATAACACATACACAATTATTTTTGGGAAATTGTCCCCGGAAAAACCCAATGTGGGAAAACCGGTGTAGCAGATGAGGGTTTGTTTATTAATTCTTCAACAATAATTCATGTACAAAATAACGAATAGCAAAATTGGAGGAAGAAACACTGAGAAAAATTTATTGATGAATTTTTCTCATTCCACAGTGTTTTCTTGACCCCGAAGAGGAACTTCTGCCCTTACGATGGCCTCACTCCGTCATCCTCTGTGTAGTGCCTAATGAAATGCGTCCCTCCTCTGCGCTGCCCTTTCCGAAACTCTTCATGCACTTTCAGACTACTGCTGATTGTAGTGCCCTCAATTTCTAAATTTAACTAGGAAACCCTAAAATTCGGATTTTAACAGGTTTTAAAACACTGATACTCTAATTCAATTTCTGAAATTCACAATAGGGAATTTAGCAAGTATAATTAACATTTACCTTCATAAGCAAACATATTTAGAAAATGAATGCTTAAATACTAACTTGGTTTAGTGTTTGAAGATGATTCTTCTCTGCTATAACTCTCGCTCCACTGTAATTCTCGCTCATGTTCCTGTTCTCATTACCAAAGGACCAAAAAACACCCAGCCAACTGAATACAGCTTCAGTACTTAGTTCCAAAGTACTCAAATTGAGATACCTTGGCCCCCGTGCCCAAAATCTCAGAACAATTGAGACTTTGTATCTCCTGATCTCTCAACATACTGTTTGCCCTTCAATATCTCAACACAACTCATCACTCCTTCATTCTGAAATTCTCTTCCCCTTCAATTTCTTCCTCCCCCATGTTCTCATCTGCGTATGGTTAAATAATCCTTGTTGGGCGGTTGCCGCCTCATCACCACCTACCTTAAATCTTATTGATTTATTAGAGTGTATACGTGTAATCTCCAGCTTTTATGAATGAGGATATGTATGAGGTTACTTATCTTTAGGTGTTAAACTTTTAATTATTTTGTTTTTAATTTATATTATTTCAATATACCAAATTAAATAAGAATTTATATATATATGTGTGTGTGTGTGTGTGTGTGTGTGTATTTTAAAGCTAATTTCTTTTAATTATAATTGAATTAAAATATATATTCATATATATTTACATTAACAGGGTTGGTAGAATATATTTTATTAAAATAACTTAATAATTACAAAATAAGTACTATTTCTCCTCTTTAATATTTTGAGGTACTTGATCCATTTATCATTTACTTAGACATCCTTCATAATTATTTAATAAGTATACTACTGTAAGACATACGACGTATGCCTATCTAGCTATCATACGCATATATCGTATGCTTACGAATACCTTTTGTTCATAATTTGAAATGGATCATTACACTCTCTCCCACCTACAACTCACCCTCTATTTCAATTTTTTCTTTCCGAACTTCAGCCATTGAGAAAATTGATCTGCTTGGGCAACTGAGTATCTACTCTGGTGTGTTCTCCAAGTGCTCATCGAGTTTCTTCTTATAATCTCTTGTTGAGGTATAAACAGCTAAGATTAGATCTTAATCAATGGCTCAGATTATCTAGGACTCGATCCACACCTTTATCTAGAAGATTCGCACCCAATTTAATTAATACCCTTTAATTATTCTCATTTCCTAAGTTTAGACTTAGGAATACATCAAAAATAATTAATTATTTTAATTAAATTATCTTTATGTGGAATTTCCCCAAACGATTTCTGTGTCTTGGAGAATGCATGTGTCTTAGCATCTCTGCAAAATATCAAGGTTAGAGCACATCCGATGCTACAAAAATCAACACTCCCTCTTAGCGAGGAATGTGCTTAAGTGGTGTAACACACTGAAGCATCACTTTGACTCTGTATCACTTCCTTATGTGCTGCTGATGTCTGGCCTCACTTCCCACCAACTATTGCACAACTTTGATTCTACGTTACATCTGTGTTGATATTGACCCTCCATACTGCTGCCAACTACTGCATTTGCACTGCAACTCCTCATCCGTTGTTGCTGCAACTGAGAATCCATCTATTTCTGCTACTGAAACGGGTTCTCTATCATACCCATTTGTTCTGTGAAATGGATGAACTTAGCTCTACCTAGAGCTTTCGTGAGTACGTCTGCTACCTGATCTCATGTGGGAACATACTGCAGTTGGACTACCCCACGCTAAACACAGTCTCTGATGAAATGAAATTTGATATCAATGTGTTTTGTCCTATAATGAAATACTGGATTCTCAGAGAGTTTAATACAACTTTGATTATCACAATAAACACTGGTCTCTCCCATCCTTTTCCTGAATAAACTAACTAGCAGTTTCCTAATCCAAATCACTTCGCACGTAGCTGTGTTGGCTGCTATGTATTCAACTTCTTTTGAGCTCAGTGCTACCAAATTATGGTTTTTGCTGCACCAAGAGACCATCTCTGATCCAACGCTGAAGCAACACGCGGAGGTACTTTTTCAGTCTACTAAACTACCTGCCCAATTTGCATCTGTGAATCCGTTCAATCTGACGTTATCTCTTCGATTATATTTCAACCCATATCCGACTATGCCACGTACATATCTAAGAATGTGCCTAGTTGCTGCCCAATGTACCCTTTTTTATTCCACCGTGAACTAGCTAAGGGTGTTGACAGCGTAACAAATGTTTGGCCTATTGTTGACCAAATACATGAGCGACCCAATAAGCTCTGTCTGTACAAGGTGGGGTCAACTTCCTTGTCTCCTAATGCATCTATCTTCTTCCAATTGGTGATCATGGTACTTGCCATGGGTCGGCAATCCTGCATTCTGAATTTCTTCAGAATCTCTATAGCATATCTCCCTTGTCCAAGGAAGATCTCCCCATTCTTCTATCATACCTCCAATTCTAGAAAATAATGCATCAACCCCATATCCGTCATGTCGAATTATGCTTCAAGGTTTCTTTTGAAATCCTTTATGAGCCCTGATGGTCCTGTTAAAAACGATAATCTACATACAAAACCAGAATGAGAGGCTCATTCTCCACCATCAGATAATAGAAATTGGGATCTGCATCACTCTTGATGAATCCCAACTACTGCAAATAATTGTCAATTGGACCATACCATGCTTTGGGTGTCTGCTTGAGCCCGTATAGGGATTTCTTTAACCTGCATACATGAGTGCGCTTCTCATGCCTCTCAAAGCCTTCAAGCTACTCGATATACACGTCTTCTTCTATTACCCCGTTCAAGAATGTTGCCTTGATGTCCATTTGGCGAATCTCCCATCCCATCTGTGCTGCTAGGGATATAACGGATCTGATAGAGTTATATCTAGCAACTGGGGCGAAGGTCTCCTCATAGTCTATCCCTTCCTTTTTTGCATACCCCTTTGCCACGAATCTAGCCTTGTACTTCTCTACATTGCCATCTGCAACATACCTTATCTTGCATATCCATCATGAACCTACAACTAATCTATCCTTGAGTCTAGGAACTACTTCCTAGACATCATTAGTCATGATAGAATTGTACTCTTCTACCATGGCACCCACCCACACCTGATGTTGTACGGCTTCCTAAAAACTGGAGGGTTCTTCAACCTGAGCTACCAAGGCTTGGTATCTATTAGGCTGTCTACGCTGCCTTTTGTCGGTTCTAGGAACTCTGTCAAACTCCTCTGCGTCCCTCAAGGTCTGACATACTTCCCTACTAGTTCTACCACTAGTGGTGGCAGGCTCAATCAATTCCTCCTCCAATTCCTGCTGTTCCATTTGCTGAGAACTACTTGGATCTTCTACTCTTAAGGAAATACTGGTACTGGTCACTGTACTTGATTCCTGTGACTGTTCTCCTGCTTGTCCCTACTGCTATTGGACTAGTGGAACATCTGCTAATTGATCACCAATAGGCATCTCTCGAGATCTTCTGAAAGCTCTCTCTTCCATGAACTTTGCGTCTCGCCTTACTACAATATTCTTGCTGCTAGCAATGTAGATACTGTATGCCTTTATGGTTTCGCTATATCCTACGAGGTACCCCTTATCTGCAGTCTGATCCAACTTACTGTGATTCACGTCTGGAATGTGGAAATAAGCCACATTTCCGAATATCCTCTAATGGATTACTTTCGGCTTCTTCCCTGTGAAGACTCCTTATGGCGTTTTCTTCCCCAATGCTCTGTGAGGGTTTCTATTTTGAATGTACACCGTTGTGTTGCATGCCTCTGCCCATAAGAATCTAAGCAAATCCTGGTCATATAACATAGCCTTTGTTGTCCCCAACTATAGTTCGGTTCTTCCGTTTCGCTACTCCATTCTATTATGGATTATATGGAGTTGTCAAATTTCTTTTGATACCCTCCCTTGCGCAGAAATCTGTGAAGTCTTTATTCATGTATTCTCCACCATTATTTGAACAAAGAACCTTGATCTTTTTCCCTGTCATGTTTTCCACGAGAGCCTTGAACTCTCTGAACCAATGAAAGACCTCATCCTTGGTCTTGAAGAAATAGATCCATGTTTTCTTGGGGTGATCATCAATAAAGGTGACAAAATACTCGTCATTGCTAAGAGCTCCAGTGGACATTGGACCGCAAATATCTGAGTGTATCAATCCGAACATACCATTTTCTCTAGTGTCACTTCTGGGAAATGTTGCCTTTGTGTATTTCCCAAGTACACATCTTTTGCATACATGATCGTGCTCGGTGCTGAGAACTGGAACTCCTGTTATAGTCTCTCTAAGCATCCTAAGTGCTCCATGGTGTAAGTGTCCCATCCTCCTGTGCCATAGTTCGTTCTTCTCCTTCCCACTGCTATTATCACTGCCTATCAGTGCCATTGGAGAATAGATTTGCAACCTATATAATTTGTTGCTTCGAGCTCCAATTTGTCTCACCTTCTTCCAATTGGGGTGCTTGACACACACCTTCTTTCCTACGAAGTATACATCATACCCTTTGTCCTGCAATTGGGACACTAAAATTAGGTTCATACCTAATCCTGGCACATGCAACACATTAGTGGCGCTGGTGTTGGTTCCCTGCTTCTGTTTGAAAATCTATGGTGCCTCTCCCTACTGGAGTACACTTGGTTTTGTTTCCCATAGTGATCTGGAAGTCCATCTGCTCCTCTTGATAGCTAGAGAAATACTCTCGTACTCCAATCATGTGAGTTGAAGCTCCGCTATCAATATACCAGACACCAATTGATGCCAAACCTGACAAACATGCAAACTCTTCTTCTAATCTGGAAGATAATTTTGAGGTATCTTGACTATCCATGATTTTATGTGCTATTTTCCTTCCTTTCTAACGCAGATTTTGCAAATGAAAAATACTGCATCCTGACTGGGAATCTGTTCTTGCAAAAGAAATATGGCTACTCATGTAGTGCTACGATCAAGAAATTTTATTCTCTATCGACTTACTCAAAGAAGTAATTTTTCCACAAAAATTTTCATGCCTGGCCAATGGACTACGCAGCCCCTTGGGAGTTTCAAGCAGCTACTCACACAGTGCTACGATGCTTATTTTCCCTTTTGTACCTGAGCTTTCTTGATACTTATATGTGCTCTGATACCATATGAAAATTCGAATACCCCGAATCCTACTGCAACAACTGATAATATTTCTTCGATTTGTTAAAATTACTTAAACAAATTATTTGCAGTTATCTATGGTAAATATCGAAACACATACACTGCAGCCTTCACAAATCAAATACTGCGGAAAATAAATGCGAGGAAAATACTAGCACACATATAAACACAGACACAATTATTTTTGGTCCTTGGACAATTGTTCCCAGAAAAACCCAATTTGGGAAAATCGGTGCAGTAGATGAGGGTTTCTTTATTAATTGTTCAGCAATAATTCATGTACATAATACCAGACAGGAAAATTGGAGGAAGAAACACTAAGAAAAATTTACTAATGAATTTTTCTCATTCCACTGCGTTTTCCTGACACCGAAGAGGACCTTCTACCCTTACACTGGCCTCACTATGTCATCCTCTACGCAGCGCCTGATGAACTGCATCCCTTCTCTGTGTTGCCCTTTCCGTAACTCTTTCAGCATTCTCGGACTCTCTCTCCCACCTACAACTCACCCTCTGATTCGATTTTCTCTTGCCGAAATTCAGCCACTGAGGAAATTGATCTGCTTGGGCATCTGAGTATCTGTTCTGGTGTGTTCTCCAAGTGCCCATTGAGTTTCTTCTTATAATCTCTCGTTGAGGTATCAACGGCCAAGATTAGATCTTAATCAATGGTTCAAATTATCTAGGACTCAATCCACGCCTTTATGTAGAAGATTCACACCTGATTTAATTTATACCATTTAATTATTCTCATTTCCTAAGTTTAGACTTTGGAATACATTAAAAATAATTCATTATTTTAATTAAATTATCTCTGGGTGGAATTTCCCCAAACGATTTTTGGGTCTTGGAGAATGCATGTCTCATAACCTCTCTACAAAATCTCGAGGCTAGAGCACATCCGATGCTACAAAAATCAACATTGCCCACGTGTTAAATTTGTATGTCCCGACCATCTTTTGCATTTTGTGGTACATTTCCTGTTGAGTGGCCAAATTATGCTTTTACTTTTCTTTTTGGCTGTTTCAACCTTCGGGGCATCGTTCCAGGATCAACCCAAGGTGTGGAGAAGGGGAGGGGGAGGCTAACCCTATGTGGACCCAGTGCACATATGTGGACCTAGATGGGAAAATAGATGAATGTGGGTAAAATGTGGAAGGGTAATGTAGATGGTATCGAGAAGTAGGACCACGCAACCAAAATAGAGATTTCCCATGTATTTCCAACCCAAAAGCCAAATGATCTGTAAAGGGGATCCCACAAGACTAGGATACAAGGGTAACCACGAAATTTGGAAATGGAGACAAGAATATAAGCCTAACCCACTCTTTCCGTTGAATCCCCCCACCAATCCACGTCCAAAAGTGCCCATGAAAATTAAGGAAAATTACTCAACTATACTAATGAAAACTCATACCTTTGGGGTCGGAAGGCCCGCCTTCAAGCATACATTCATGGCAAGTGGTTGAGGGGCCACACAGCTGGCTCAGGTAGCAGAGAAAATGGCACATCGAGCTATCTGGAGGTTTCAATGGGTTGTCGGCTGAGGGCCATCGAGGAGAAAAAATTTCTCCTATATACACTACTCACAGGTGGTGGGTAACAAGTTGCAAATATTGTATGTTCTCCCTCTTCTTGTCTCTAAATTCCTCCTTTGGAAATGAGCTTGGATTCTTCTTGAGTGCAATTTCCCAAGATTTCATCAAATGAAGTGAGCTCCTTTCTACTACTAATGCTTGTAATGAATGTGACCACCAAGGATTATCTGCACAAGTTCTTTATCAGGTATGACTTCTCCAATGGAAAGAGGTTGATGTCTTATTTGGGATATTCTCATGAAGTAGCTTATTTATAAGTATTCACTAAACCGACCTTATATGGAATTTTTACACATAACATACCTATTTATAACTAATTATTTTTCCTAGCTCTGCACCTCTCCATTTCCCTCAAAGTATTGGGTGTTCCCCTGAAGATGGACTCACATAGAAGTCCGAAACATTGGGTCAAAAAATTCTACACAGGTTATTCCACTATCTCTCAAAAGCTTATTATAGATTCAGACTTTGTCATCTTGATGTCACGAAGTTGACTCTCTAAAAGAATGATGCCATTGAGATTGTTGACCTCATACATCCCAATCAATTTGTCATACATCTCCTTTGACTTATTTAGCTCGGACACATAAGTAATAAGATGATTTCTAAGAGAATCAATGATGATTTTCTTAGCCTTGATCTCACCCTTCTTGTACTTGGATTTGACACTAGCATTGGAATTCTTAGGAGGTTCAACTACTTTGTAACGACCCATTCCTAAGTTATACACAAAATGATATTAGCGTGTGTACGATATAGGCATTTGATAGCTACACCTGCCTATATCGCACACATCGCACTAGTACACCTACCTACTAATATCAAGATTACATAAATTGGGAACTTAATATTAAGATTTCAAATTAATATTAAGTTCAACTAAGTATAAATTTTATGAAAATAACTAATAAAAGAAAATGATATAATAAAGTTAACTCCTTAACTTAAAAATGAGTATGCAAATATTAAAGATTAATATTAAAAGTACTTAAATATAAAGTCCCATGCTCTATAATAAAACAACTATATAATCCCACCTCCATAAATATATTTGTACCCCCATTAATATGGATCACCTCACCATAAAAACATTTAATATCAACATTAAGATGGATAAGGCCTCGAGAGGTTAGAGGCGGTGGAGGAAGGTTGATTAAATTATATTCCTATCCAAATATAATGAAAAATATACCACCATAAATACATATAATATCACCATTAATAAGGATAAGACCTTGGGAAGTAAGAGGCGGTGGAGGGAGACTATTTAAGGGAGGAGATATGGAGGAGAAGGGGGGGATGTTTTGAAAGAAAAGAAACGAATTCTACTTAAGTTAGATAAATTGTCTGGGAAGGAGTCTCTGGGTTCTTGGAAATTTGGGCACGGGGGCAGAGGAGACATCCTCTAGGTCTGGGATTGTTCCTGGATTGGCTGGGAGGATTTGATTGTCCCGGTAATTTGTTCACAGCATCACAAGGAGAAACCACCATTAAGTAATCAACTCTATTCCAGGTATTTTTCTATGTATAGACTAGTTCTTTGTGAAATTTCACTGCTGATCTTCATTTAATCATATTACTGCTGAAATATATATATATATATATATATATATGCTTACATTTTACTCTGAAAAGGATGTCTTCGATTTATTAAGGGAAAGGATGATAGTTGTAGCAGGGTTTAAAACTATTAGTCGAATTAACACTAAGTCTTCTAAGTCTACCTCTAGCAAAACTCACAAATAGAGTGGAAAAAAATTAGGAAACTGTCAAAGAGGGTTCTTACATACTTGGCCTTGCACATACTCCATCACATCATTCTCTTCAATGGTAAGATCCAATCTATCCCTCCATGCTGTAAAGTTGTAGGCATGATTCAACTTCTCTTCAATATTGAAGTAGGAGGAAGTCATCTTGAGCAATAGAGCAAATCACCAATCAACGAGAGAAGTGTCTCAAAGGGGTGTTCTTTGTTCTCCAATCGTTGATCTTCACCTCAACTCTGATACCATGTTAATTTTTCACATGTTCTATGTTGTTATAATCACTGAAAAAATATAGCATTCAATTTCATTCACCCCAGTAACAGTTAAGCAATTATAGATATAACGATAAATAGTGATGCACAATAGAATATATTCAAGCACAATGAGAAAGAGATTTTTGGTCAAAGACCAGGGCAAAATCCCAGAAGGGGAAAAGCCCAAAATCAATTCTTCTTCTTCTTATTCAATCAATGTTCAACTTGAGATACATAGTTCAATAGTAAATCCATAAACTAGTCAAAGTCAAACCATTGACTATCCAAGTCAACCAAGTCAAAACCAATCAAATGAGAGAGAGAGAGTCAAATCTTGTCAATGATCACAGTCTGCAACAGAGGGCCAAAATTCAACTTGTGGAAGCTTAGTCAACCAAAGTCAGCAAACCCTACAACTCTTGGTCAAAGTCAATAGTCAACCTTCTGGTCAATGCCCAAAAAACAGTGTGAAATTCGATCATCACAAAGAGTAAACAATTCAGTCAATTCAGAGAATATTCGGCCTTCCTCAGTGGAAACTCGGTCAAAATAGCAATAGAAAGTCTCGGTCAAAGGAGAGAGATTTGACCTACGATCAACCTCTGTTAACATGCCTATAACATAGATAAAGGTGTAGTCAAAATAGACTTAAAGTCTCTTGCAAAGCTTGGCCTCCAACAATAGTCAAAACCCTCAATCAAAGAAGCAAAAAATAGTCCAAGTCAATGACAGTGAACGCAGGTCAAAATAGAGAGAAAATGTTGGTCAACACAAACATAAAAAGTCTCCTTCAGATTCATTTGCATGTGTGAACTTGCTCTGCGATTTTAGATCAAATGGATGATGGATGAGATGTTGCAAATGAAGGTCAACAATGCCTTCTTTGAGTTGGAGGAGGTGGCTTTTTCTCTTGTGGGGTCGACTTGATGGTCTTAGGGTCGACTTGGACAAACCCAAAATATGAATTTTCTTTATCATTTTGATGATGAAATTCTAAGCGAAGCTGCATTTTCAACACAATGTTCCTCTATAAGACTCCAACATTCCACTTCTCCACTAGCTAGTAACTCAACTTGACCTTGGAATTCAATTTGATCACCTTGAAAGTCGAAATATTTGAAGACTCATCCTTTGACTTACAATAGTTATAAACCTGACCACAACCTTATCTTCTTGGTCTAAGATACCTTCAATGTTCTCTTTGTCCTTTCCAATAGCTATCTTCTCCATTGACTTGAGTTTTCCATGCATAACAACCCAAACTTGACCACCTTCTCTATTTCTCCATTGCCTAGCTGATTTGGCGAAGATTCCACCTCATTTGGGTATTATTTGTCATGGGTTGACTTGTAGTATGCCCTATCAATTCCACATGTCCATAGTGCTACCACATCACCCTGGTCAATGCCACCTAGAGATCTCTAATGCCCTTGTGGAACTCAAGGAATTGAAACATGGATTTTGTTCATCTTCTCTTGTAGACCACTTTTGACATAATGTATGTCAAATGTTCCAACACTAACTCTATTTTGCTACCTAGAAACCTATAGTACTTGTTGACCAGCTTTGAGCAATCATAACTTGAGCATGACTTCACCAAATGAAGAAATTCCACATGGCATGTCATCCTCTCATCAAGCTCTACAATATAATACCATGTTTACTTTTTTTACTTCCGGGATCACTTTTCATTAAGAAACATGAATTGCCTTTGGAAGCGTGAAATGTTGCTATGAGACTCCCATGTCTAAGCAACATATGAGGGATACTACACCAAAGCTAAGGCCACCTACAAACTCAATAAATTCATAACCATGTGGAAAGACATAGGTGCACCGAACATGGGTTGGACTAGCCCCTACACTAGTGATCACTCCTACAAAAGCAAGGTTCCTCTAAAACCATGAATCATCGAGTAAGCCCAGCCAAGGTCCTCAATCTTATCCAATATGAAATAAATAGAGATGAACTCAAAGGGACCGACCATGGTCTAACCTAGCAAGGTCCATGATACTAGATACAAGGCCTCTCATGGCTATTACAAGGCCTTGACTTGTGACCTTGTGCTTACAGTGGTGTGAAAAATGTTGCAATAGATATGTAGGTACCCCTACTAGTATAAAGGTAACACGACCACTATATGCAAATATGGATCATCGAAGATAAATCTCTTCTTGTTACCCCTAGGAGTGAGGGGGTAACACATCCCTCACTAAAAAGCTCCCACCAAGCTCCTAAGATGGCTCATGATGCTTCTAGAATTTTTTCTTCAAGTTCCAAAGCTTTTGGAACCTAGGAAATGACAAGAACGAGTTCCCCTAATCCCATGAGTGCTTCCTATGTAACTAGGGGTAATTAAAATACTATTTCAAAAATATTGGGTGAAATATTAATCTATATGTATGTATGTATGTATGTATGTATGAGAGGATTGTATAGTTACATATATAATCTTAATGTAGGAATATCATACAAGCCTAAGATAGTTACCAAAAAAATGACATCTAGAATTAAAATGCACCATTGAATAAGCTATTAGGTTTAGAAACCCTTTGAAAAATGATAATATTATCCTAAATTCTAGTTCCAAGTATTGTGATTCTTCTTATAAACAATCTAGATGAGAGGAGAAGAGAAACTCATTGTTTAAGAATAATACTAAAAACCTTTATCTTGTACCTTCTTATGTAATGCTTTTGATATACTACTAGTTGATAATTCTAAAGGAGGTCCTAGCATGAACTTCTAGAAATTCCCCTCCTCTACAAATTTATTAGATATCAAGTTTGCAATAATGTGTACACTACACTTCTTGAAGATTCACCCCACTTCAATAGCTATAATATTCTACATTATGTCTATGGGACCTATGACTTATCCACTATCATATTTCTACATAATGTCATTATATGACTTTTCCAAGTTAGTGTTACACTTTGGCGAGAATAATTTGTTCATATTGAGCTTATATTGATAATAGTGGTGTATTTTGTGTGTTGTAGGTTGTAAATGTTGACGGAACTTGGAGGGTCGGTGGTCTTCTTTCTCTTTCACGTGCATTTGGGGACGTATTCTTGAAGAGGTAAGTCAATCCGCTCAAGTAACTCAATTGTCCTATTCACAAAATGGAGGTGAATTCTTTCTTTTGTTGATTAGAATTTTACATGTTTTTAGTCAAACCAAAGGCATTCAATCCTCATTATTTTCAATTCATAGAGGTTTTTAATTTTTGTTGAACTTGGAAATATTATTAATTTTACAATATTATTAAATGACTATTCTCTAGGTGTTTTTTTGGATACGCACATATCCCAAGTATTTATATAACTTGATTATTACCAATGTTGTTAGGCTTTTGGTTAGTTCCATGCCATCAACTGCCTAGTTTGAATTCCACTAGGTGAGGCGCACTAGTTTACACAGATGACTTTACTAGGTGTTATCACCTAAACTAGCACCCTAGTGGAAAATCCAACCATAGGTGTTAGCTTGGGGAAAAAATGTGGGAATTGCACTATTGTCACCTCACTACAAGATCTCCTTCACTTTAGGCCAGCTCTAAAGTCCAAAGGGGGTATCCCTATCTACCAAGGATAGATGTTGAACAAATATCCTTAGTGAATTAATACCATGCAAGCTTATGATTTACTTCTTGTTGACCACTCTGTGACAACGACCCCATAGCAGTACACCCCCATTTTTGTAAATGGGATTCATCATGTTCGAGGTGTTCACGCCATTCACATTTCATCATCAGTCGGCAGTTTTGTAAATGATGTAAACCCATTCTGCATGTTTATGATGTAATGATCTAAGTAAGATCATCATGTATGTAACAACCTAGGTAAGCCTGATATTTTGTTGACGATTTCTATCCTAGGAGGTTTTTTGTCTCACTGATTCATTTGTGTTTCTCGACACAAGTGATTGGCAAAGTTTTTCCCTCCAGCCTCATCCAAAGCTAGGGTGGTTTTTCCCTCCAGCCTCACCCCGTCCATCACCCGGTAGTGGTCATCAGTCACCTTCCCATCCAAGACCTCACATGTAAAACGGTCCTTGGTGTACTCCACCAGCAAATGGGCCTTCCAATCCGGCTCAATACTCATCTGTGAAAAGAATTCGGCCTCCTAGACAACACATCATCCACTACGTTGTTCTTCCCCTTGACATACTCTATGTCGAAGTCATAAGCCTGGATCTTGCTGACCCACTTTTTTTGCCTCTCCTCCAACTGTTTCTGCTCTAGGAAAAATCTGAGGTTGTTGTGGTCAGTCCTCATCCAGAATCTATTCCCCACTAGATACTACCAGAACTTAGCTAACACATGCATGGTGGCCAGCATCTCCTTATCGTAGATGGGGTACAGCCTCTCATGCGGCAGTAGCTTCCGACTCTCGAAAGCTATGGGTGTCCCCCCTGCATCAGGACTGTGCTTAATCCCTCCCCGGAAGCATCGCACTCCAGCACAAATGGCTGCGTGAAGTCAGGTAGAGAAAGCACCTGACAGCTGCTCATCACCTCCTTGAGCCGATCAGAGGCCCTCTACGTTGTCTCGGTCCAACTGAAAGCCCCCTTTTTGGTGAGATCCGTGAGGGGTGCTGCAAGCTACGAAAAGTGTTTGACGAACTTCTTGTAGTAGGTGCAAATTCCCACAAACCCCCGAAGTTCTATCACATTCTTGGGCTCTGGCCAATCTTGTATGGCCCTAATATTCTCCTCGTGGACTCTCACTCCATCCACCTCGATGATATGCCCCAAATAGAGCATCTCTGTCAAGCCAAACTCGCACTTGGAAAACTTGGCGTAGAACTGATGCTCCTCTAGGAAACATAGTACTGCCTCTATATGTTGTAAGTGCTCCTTCCATGTGCGGCTATAAATCAAAATATCGTCAAAGAATAACAGCACAAACTTCCTCAGCTGCCCACGGAAGATGTGGTTCATGCAAGACGGGAAAGTAGCCAGAGCATCGCTCAGCCCAAAGGGCATTGTTAGTCATCAGTAATTTTTGCTGATGTTAGTCATCAGTAATTTTTGCCCTTGTTGATGACTAAATCATTTCCCTAGATTTCTAGAAACAAAGTTCATGAACATTGTGAGTTCTAGAAATCTCACTGCCTTCATTATCCTTAAGATAATTTTTCACTATTTCATCATTCCATCATGTCCAGCTCTACTTACTAGTCTCAGAAAACCCATTAAGGGCTCATGTCATCTATTTTGTCTATATCTTGTAACCTTTGACCCAAATCCTCTGTTTTTGTTTTGCCTAAACCCCCCCACTACTACCTAAGCCCACTAATCAAATTGCTTTGTTGTGTCTCCCAAAATACTCCCAACCACTGATGGTCTCAAACTCTCTGTAGGCTCTTTAGATAAATCAAGTACATTGTTTGGATCTTCAATACATTTGTTTATCATAAACTCTATCTTACACTGGATGATCCCAAATCCTAGGTCTCAGTCCAAAACCCAAGTCCAAGAAAGCTTCCACTAGGTCACCTAGGGTTTCACAAAGTCATAAGGTGGATTTCGTATCCTAACAACTCTATTTTTCCTGCATAAAGAAGCTGCATTCAAAAAAGAAACGAAAAAGTGATCTTGTCCAAACTGATCAAAAAGGTCATTCAAGGAAGGCTTTTTGGGCTTAGAGCACAAATCTTGCAGGGGGACAGTTGCCCCTTTCTCACATTTTGGCAAAGGGATCAAATGGCCATCAACCTAAAAAGAAGTAAGGTAATGGGAGAATCATCACAAATGGACCATCAACAGCAAAGAGAAGGCAGCAAGGCCTATGTTTTGGAGAATCAAGGATTATGACTGTTTTGTCCAAACAAGTGAATCAGTCCAAGAGCTACATAAACAAGGGTCGCCTCAACTCCATCAGTGCACTATTGAAGGTCTTTAGAAATAATAAATGATGTTTGAAAGGTTTTTGAGAACTTAGAAGACAACACTATTTACTTTTTCTAACAGCCCTAAAACCTAGAAGTTTGGGGAGATGGACAAAAATGGTCAAATGATGACAAGGAGCCTCCTTCATAACAGAAGATGGCTTCAAAGGGTTTCAAGCTGCCCTCTAGGGTTTGGCAAAGAGGCATTGACTCCACCTCACCAAAGGTACAAAAAGGAAAAGAGTATTAATACAAAGGCATGAGGTTTCAGAAGATAAAATCAAAGGTCTTAAAGGGATCAAAGGAGGCAGACAATAAGCATTGTATCCCACTTCACCATAGGGACAAAAAAGGCCAGGAATATCAGTGCAAGGGTTTGACTTCTCCAAAGAACAGTCAGAGGCATTTTCAAATGGTTAAAGGAAGCAAGCATGAGGTAAAATTGCCCAAGGAGGTAATTATGACAAGCATAGGTTCATTATTGATAAAATGAGGTGTTAAACTCTAAAAGAACAGTGATCAAAAGCAGAGGTTGTGTAGGCAGCTGCAAGAACAGAAGTGGCCCATGGAAAGACACAAAAATAGTTTAATTTGCTCACCTTCCCAACTAGAGATACACCATTGTCAAACTGGTCTGAAGAACTAACATATGATTGGTCTAAAAAGCAGAGAAACCTCCCAGAATGGTTTCCTTATCAAAGGTATATTCTGCAAAAAATAGATTAACCTTGAGTGACACTTCTGCAGGACTGTCACAAAAGGTTACCTACAGGAAGGTTGGTAAGGACAAACAAACCAAATGTTTCTCACCAAGATGGCACACATGAAGACTAAAAAAGTTGTTGGTGCCAACTGATAAGGTTTTCACACCAAAAGGTTTGTTTCACTATCTCAAAGAGACACATGACAGAAGGTCAGTTGAAGGAAGGTTAAAACTCTTCTTTTCAGTCTCTCCACCAAGCAATCAAAGGCATAAACATGCAGGACTAAAGACTCCCAGGAAAAGTGCCAACATGATCACAAGCTCACTATTTACAAGTGTTGAAGTTCATAAAGAGGATAAAGTGAAGAAAAACCTTCAAAATAGAACACTAATTTCGCTATCTGCCTTTTTCCTCAAAACTTGCCAGAGGATCTTTTGCTTTTCAAAGATTGGCTCATTTTTCCAAAAAACTGATAAGAGGCACATGTTTGAGCTTGATGAAAGGTTTGTGAGTACAAAGGAGAACATCAAGATGCTCCAACAAAGAAAAAAGCCATTTTTCTTATGTCAAACTGCCACCAACAAGAGAAAAAGACCCAAAAAGGCAGTAAAATGTTAAGAAGAGAAATAAAACCTTATAAAGTGGGTTTTGGTCATGAAATACTTTTCAAAAGGAGTATAAAGTCTCATTTCCCCTCTCTCCCACTTCATATTCGACTTTGCAAAGAAGAAGAAAGTCGTTGGAGCAATTTCTAGGGTTTCTGTGCAAACTTGGTCAAAATTTCCAGGCGCTACGCACAGAGGAGGCAGGCACAGTGTTAATTTACACTACGCTGCGCACCGGGAGGGAGGCGCTACGCACCGGCCAGGGCGCTACACACAGACTTACACTGACTCGACTCACCCACAAAACAACCTCTAGCGCTACGCACCAGTAGTCTTTGTCAAAAATTGCTCAAAAATTTGCCTAAATCCAAATTTTTGCCTCCAAACCCTTGCACAGAGTTAGATAAGGTTGGTTTTCCTTCTTCCTTGCCCTCCAAGAGATATTTTTCATAATCTAGGAAGGTATTTAAAACCTAATGTGACCAAACCCTAAGCTGCATAAAAATCAAATTATTGACCTTCTAAGGCAGGGTTTATAAATTAGGGAAGTTGTCATTAGCCTAAAGACACTCCAAAACAAGCAAGCCTCCTCCTAAAACTCTGAAACTTTCCTAGACCTACTTCATTTTGCCCTCATTTGCTAAACTTTGCCCTCACATCACTCATTTGCCCTACCTAGACCTAAAGGCTCTCAACAAGCTAAAAATCTTTTTGTTCTAGACCAGTCACCATGTTTGAGGAAGAAATAATACCAGTAGTGATGAAGGCCAAAGGCCTATCAAGCCAAAACACAAGGGAGGAAGGGTTAATAGGTTTGAGCCTTTAGATACCATTCAAATCACCTCTTCTCCCATGATCTTTGCATATTTTCAAGATGTTGGATGCTATCAGTTTTGTGAGAGAGTTAAACAGGTCCAAAGCCACTCAGACTTGACTAGGTTGTTCATTCTTACCCTACAAAACCACCAAGTCAACCTGGCAGGAGTACAATTTGAATTATCCTCCGAATCCATTTCTAAAGCCACAGGAATATCAGATGTTGGTGAGAGATGGTTTAAACAGAAGAAATTGGACTTGAGCTACTATGAGCCCTTCCTCAAACCTAGCTGTCAACAAGGCTGCAAGGCTGTTTTCCCCTTCTCCCACCTGCTAGAGAGATATGCCTTACTGATGAGGTAGATTATCAAGTACTTCACTTGTGAGGGGAGGTATTCCAGGGTTTATTCATATCACATAAGGCTACTATGCACTTCACCAGGGTTAAATTGCTAAACCTACCATACTATCTCTATCGGAGCATTGACAAAATGGCTTCAATGGTCAAGAAGAGGAGTTATGCCCACCAAATGCAGAGCCTTTTTCACCACTCCTTGGTTAAGATGATTGTTTTGCACCAGCTGGACCAGCAAGGAATCCCTTGGTAAGTTTGCATATCACATGATGTATTTGCAAATCCCCAAGCCTTCATTCAGCAAAATTTGCCTTGCACTTCACACCCACTTACCTCCACTCCTCCATCATATCCACATATGCCTTCTCCACAAGGAAAATTATGTCCCATCTCTTTCTGCTGATGCATCAAGTGAAGATGATGACAGTGGTGATGATGAACAAGCAGGTGGCAGTAGCAATAAAGAACAAATAGATGACAGTGAGAATGAGGGAAACAGTGAGGCAAGAACCAAATCTAATGAAGAAGAAGATGACAGCAGCACCAAGGAACAAGAGGACGATGATGGAAATGATGAAGACAATAGGGCAGAAACAGAGTCTGATGACAAAGAAGAGGAAGATGAAACTGATAGCCATGAAGGAAAATACAATGAAAACTTGGTGCAAGACAATGATAGTGATGACACAAATGAGTCACTCCCAAGTGCAGAAAAGGGTGTTGATGATGAACAAGATGAAGACATAGAGGATAATGAAGGAAATGGTGAGGATGACAGTCAACAAGAAGGTTCACATGACAGCCAAGAGAAAAATGTGCTTGAGCACGACAGTGAGCATAATAACAGTGCAAACAGTGATGAAATGAAAGAAGATGATGAACTTGAGGAAACAGAGGGAGATGATGAGGAAATGAAAGACCAAGAGCAGGCAGATGATGAAACTGAAACAAATTTTCAAGGGGCAGGCAGTGACCAAAGCAATAGCACTGATAAGACAATCAATGATGAACAAAGCAGCCAAGGAAATAGTCATGACAGCTGTCATGACTGTCATGACACTAATCAACCTCTAAATGACAAAGAAACTCAGAGTGACAGTGCAGGAAATGACCAAGAAGAGGACCTTAGTGAAGGACAGAGCCAAAATGAGGCCAGTGAGGAGGGTAGTGATCATTTTGAAGGCCAGCATGACAGTATAAAAGACAGTGGGGAAAATAGAGATGATAGTGATGCTGAAGGTCAACAAAGTAGTGACCCAATGGGGCATAAGGTAACTCATGAAAGCCATAGAAAAAATGAAAAGGCTTGTGACATCACCAAAGACCAAGGCAATGATGGAAACACCTCCAAAACTATCATCACCCCTCTCACATGCACATACCACAGAGGAAAAAGAGATGTGTTTGCTGCCTCAAAAAGGAAAAGGGCCATCTCTCCTCCAGCTATCGAGCCCAAGGAAAAAGGCAAGGAAAAGATGGATAAAGGTGAGAAGCAGGTAAAGGTAAGGAGAAGCAAAAGGATCAAGAAGACTTCTCAAGAGCCTCAATTCATTGATCTAGACTGTGACAATGAGGACAAGGAGATGACCACTAGATTGCTTCTCTTGGACAAAGATGCACAACTCAGGGAGTGGGAAAGAGAGTTTGAGATGGCACAACGTGTCATTCACTATTACAAAGAGGAGCATAAGCATTTCAAGGAGGTAAAGAGAGGCCTTGCTCTACAAAAGAAAATGACCAACATTATGCGAGGAAAAACATGCTTGCTTCTGTCAAATTGAAGGAGGCCCTCATGGAGCTAGAAAACCTTCAAAGGGAAAAACTGCATGATGGCCTTGGAGTTTGGTTGAGGCTTCTCAACAGGTGTCCAAGACCTCTTGAGGGAGCTCTCCACAAATTTTGGGGCAATTTGAACAAAATTTTGTTTTTTTGAAATTTTGACCCCTCTGTGCACAGCACCCTAGGCACTACGCACAAAATTGGTGCATCCTTAGCTCACAAATTTTGCATTTTTGGATTCCTCACATCACCAGCAGTCTGCTCACCAAATTTCAAATCATTTGGAGCATTTTTGACCCACCAAAAGGTCAAAAAACATCAAAATTTTGACATTTCAGCCTCATTTTCAGACCAGGCGCTGCGCATAGAGCAGTGTTGGGAAAATTGGTTTTTGAATAGTTAAATGGCATCCACTTAGCACAACTCAAGCATTTCTAGAAAGTAGACTCATAAGGCTTTCCAACGAGCCATCATGGAGCCAAATCCGGTGTCGGGAAGGGGTCCAAAACTCAGCCACAAGAGACCCTATTTTCTGTTGAAGTGGCGCTACGCACAGAAGCTGGCTAGTGTGTTTTGGACCAAAAGTCAACAAAACACACTCATTTATTGCAAATAGATATTTTTGAGTTTTTTGAGGCAAATTACTCTAGAATTAGGTGCAAATCGTTATTTTAGCATTTATTTCTTAGGATATTATGTGCCTTGGGCCTTGCATGGTCTCTTGGCCATAAATGACATTTATGGTTATATTTGACATTTTCCTACCACATTTAGAGTTTTAGTCTTCCTTTGCTCTGTAAATAAAGCATGAGGCCCTTATGTATTTTGGTTGGCATTTGATGAGCTTCAAGAGCAATATACATGGTTTTATGAGCTTGGAGAAGAAATTGGTTTTGTGAAGTGGATGAATGGCTTGTTTGGCTTGATGATGGAGAAGCTTGTTTGCAGGATTCCATAGCTTGGTGAATGGTGATGTCTTCTTAACTTGTTAATGTTTTCTTGTTCTCATTTTTTTTCATTCTTCTTGGCTGCTATAAATCAGAAAAGTATAGGTTGAGACATGCTCTTTAAGGCACCTCAGTGCTCCTGTTTGTTATAGCTTTGATGTTTTCCTCTTTTGGCCATCTTAAGGAATTCTTGATTGCTCCTTAGGTTCACCAAAACTTGTTTTTGTTTCATGTATGGTTAGTATGTTAGCTTACAAGTATGATTCATGGTATGCCCTGCTTATTTGAAGTTTTCAAAACCCTATCTTGAAGCCTTTCTGTGGAATATTGATTGCTAAGTTAAGTCAAAGAGGTCTCGTTCGATCTTGCCCTTTGTCCATGCTTACCAACTTGTTTCAGAGTTCCAAATAGCTTGATATATGTTGTTTAGGAGTTTCCTCTCCATAAATTGAGTTATTTGTATTATCTTATGTGTTTTCCCAAAGTCTGAAGGTGAATTTCTAAAGTTAGAAGCTCTTATTCTCTCTATGTTTCATTGGAATGTTTATCTTATATGTTTATCAGTTTAAGTATTGTTCATTGAGCTTAATGGTTTGCCCTACCTCATGAGTTGTAGCTTTTAACTATATATGTTTAAAACCTCTTAGTTTTTCCCAAATTTGATGTTCACTACACCTCATACATAACCTTAAGGATCCATTAACCTTGCTAAATTGGCCCTGCAACAAACTCTGTTTCATAATTTAGACACTCTTGAATTCATTTGGCTCCATAGCCCAATGGCTTTGACAGACTCTCACTCCACCTTTTCCACTTGACCATCTTACCCAACCAAAACAATCAACAAACCCTACACTTAACAACTAGCCTAAAATCAAAACCCTAGAGCAAAAAGAACACATCCTTTGCACCCAATAGAGAGATCCCTCTCTGAGTCCAGGAAGGCTAGGTCCTCGGACTCTAAAGACTGGTTCCATGTTACCCTGTCATTTGGTCTACCAATCTGCCAAATCACGGGACCTAACATTCTGGCGATCACGGTGGGACCTTTTGAGTATATAGTTGCCTGAATACCTCTTAAGACTCTTTAGACCCTCAAGTTTGACTTAGAAAATCCAGTGAATCTGGCACTTCATCGCCACCCTAACATTCTGGCGATCACGGTGGGACCTTATGAGTTAGTGACAAACTAAGTAACCTTTAGGACTTCAGATACCCTTATCAAATCATTAAGAACTCACACTATCAGCCAAAGAGTAGACTCTATTTGTTTCATCATCTTAGAAAAATGATGACTCAGCTATAGGACACTCTCACAAACTTTAAGAAACTCAGAAAACCCCAAAACACCCTTAGATTGGTTTCTTGTCAGTTATTGGTGATGGACCATAAACATACATCCTTAAAACAGCAAAAAATATCCACCTGACAACTCCACTAGCCTCCAGTAGGCTTATTACTTCATTAACACTCATTTGACTTTCTAGATTTGTTTCACACCAACCCTAAGAAGCTTATGAACCGATTCATATATTGTAATAAGTACCAAGCATTAAGAGAGGTCAACCTTCAGAAATAGTACTAAAACTTTCAGCCTCTCTGAATTTTGAAACTTGAAATCTGGCTTCGCATAGGATCAGTACCAGATCTCATCCGGACCCAAACCCTCCCAACATAGTTGATGACCCAAAGAAGATTTTGTGGCAAACTTCTAGATTTGGGAACTTAACCACTGTTAGGACCATCCATAGAGCAAGCTTTGTACCTGAACATCTTACAGCTTTGCAAGATCCCCAGTTTGACTTGCACCATACCAGGAACCTCTTCAGAAGCAGGTCTCAAACTGATACTGACCAAACTGACCTTGAACCCTTTGATTTGCAGCAGTTTTTTAGTAGAGAGGCCTCTCCTTCCACACCACCTAACTTTCAGCTTCTCCATCACTTCAACTCTTTCCATACCAAGTCTACTCAAAATCAATTTGTTGGTCCAAGTACTTCCACCACAGCCATCCATACCACCACTGTGCAAACCACTCCACTTCATCATACACCCTCTTTCACGAACCCACCTCTTGTAAATCCTCCATTAGCTCCCATCATGGCAGCTTGGTATGCACCTTTGGCCTTACCTCAACCCCTAGTACCTTTGCCAAATGACTATCAGTCTAAGATCCCTCATTTCACAGGGGTTGAATCCATCACTTCCCAACAGCATGTAGATAGAATCAATGATGCTTTTGATTACATGGAAATAGAGGAAGAAACCATTAAGATGAAAATATTTGCACAAAGGCTAGGAGGACAGGCCAAAAAATGGTTCAAAGCATTAACTCCAAATTCAATACATGATCTCCCCTCCCTCTACCAAACTTTTATCAACAGATGGGAAATCAAGAAAAATCCCCTCCAAATCTTGTCTGAATACAACAACCTTAAAATGAATGTAGGGAAAAGTGTGCAAGACTATTGCACTAGGTTTAATAGTGTGTATAATGCCCTCCCACCTCACATGAAACCTCCACAAGGCCTAGCACTAGTGAAATTTCCTGAAGGTTTTGACCCTGACATGACTTTCCAATTGAGAGAAAGAGACCCTGAAACCTTAGAAGAAATGCAAAAAGAAGCAATTAGTGCAGAGGTAAACTTAATTGAAAAGAGAGCTAGGTTAAAATCAGAGAATAGAGTAGCTTATAAGGATGAAACCATGCCCTCAACCTCTTCATCTGACACCAAAATGGACAGCCTAATGAGAACTATGGAGAGAATGATAGAAAGAATAAATTTGAATGAAATGACACCTCCTAGGGACAATCAAGCCAACTCCCAAAACCGAAACAGAACTCAAAACTTCAGAAGAAATACCCCTCAAATCAAACAGAGGGAAAATGACCAACAAATCAGACCTCCCTTTCAACAAAACTGTGTAGATGAGGAAGAAGGAGAAATTATAGAACCTGAGGAAAACCATATAAATCTAATAGGTTCTGATAATGAAGAAGATGTTTTTCTCACTGAAGAAGAATAAGGCTTCTTTTCCTCAGATCAAACAGACACTAACTATGAGGATTCTGAAGATTACCGCTTGGAATTTGAGAATGCCATCATGGAAATCCATAAGCAATATGATCTTAGGAGCAAAAAGTACCTAGTTCAGCCAAGAAAGACCAAATAGATACTGCTGTTCGGAAAGTACCTGAAAACACCTCTAAGAAAATAGCAGAGAATGTCAACACTATGGTTAAGAAAGCTGAAGCAAACAAAGGAAAAATTAGCCAGCCAAACAAAGACCTTAGCTATCCTAGTACCTCCACCAGTAACCCTAAGAAAACCATTTTGTCTAAAGCTCCAAATCAGGATTAGCAGATTAAAAATGTGGAAAGGTTCATGGCTGATAAAGCTGATGTGAATATATCCAAAACGCTAGTACCTTTCAGTTTTGAGGAAGAGATTGCCAAAATCAAGATAAATATGCCCCTCACTGAACTAGTTACTCAACCAATGTATAGGTCTCAGATGTTGAAGGTACTAAACATAGGAAATGATACTGACACTTTTCACTTGGCTGATGACACACCTAAGTTGTTGTTTGGACCCAAAATAGAAGGAAAGTATTAGGAAGGAGTCATTCCCCCTTTCTATATCAGCTTAAACATACATGACAAAATCTTACATAATGCCATGTTAGATTCCGATGCCTCTCATAATCTCATGCCCAAAGTTGTGATGGAGAGGTTAGGCCTAGAAATAACTAAACCTTACAAAGACCTGTACTCCTTCGATTCGAGTAGAGTCAAATGTTTAGGCCTAATCAAGGACCTTTGTGTTAACGTGGCACAAGTCCCTGCTAAGAATCTAGTTATGGACATAGTGGTGGCAGATATTCCTCCCAAGTATGGCATGCTCTTATCCAGATCTTGGGGAGCCAAGCTTCAGGGGAACCTTCAACTAGATATGTCCTATGCTACCATCCCTGTTTTCAATTAGACAAAGAGATTATATCGAGAGTCATGTATGAAGTATATGGTTAGCAGTCAGGATAGGCCAGACAACATTTCTCTTTATTCTATTCACTCAGATCTTGATTCTTTCATATTATATAATGAGGAAGATAATGATGAGCAGGTATATGAAGTTGAAACACATCAAGACACACTACAACAGCCAAATCAGTCTATACATGAAGAACTCAGTGTTCAAAACTATAGCATCCTTGAGCAAACACATTATGACAAAATCAAACTTGGCTCTCTACAAACTAACAATGAAACCTCAAAACCAATGGTCAGTTTGACATATGAATCAGGTTGCTCAAAGGGAGGACAAACATCAGAAACACAACCCTTCCCTTTTACCTATCCCAAAATGCTAAGATGCCCTCATAGAACAAAAATCTTGGGTGATCTAAATCAAAGGAGTCTTATATTTCTACCTTATATAGACACCTCATTATGAAAGAGTCTTGTTCCTCCAGAAAAGCTGTTGACTTTCACTGATGTTGCCATCAATCCTAAAAGGATGTTTGTTGAAACTGATATAGAGGGATACAATATAGGTAGCCTAAGAAGACCCAAGGTGATTAACTTATCCAAAGCCTTGCCATTACACACAAAAATCAAATACTTGAGGTTATGCAAGAAATTTCAGAATGATCTTGTATATAGAAGTAAAAGCTCAAAGTCTGATGACATAGACATTGTTCAAAAGAGGCCTTTTTCCAAGGAGAACTATGAAACCTTCGGGCAAATTCTATCACTAACAAAGAAAACCAAAGGATGCAGACTATGTATGGACTTTAGACACTTAGGCAAACCCTACATGGAGTCCAAGCACCCTTTTCCCAAGATAAATAATCCTATGCCAAAAATAGGAATTTCTAACAAGGTGACTTTCATTGGTAGTGTTTCAGGTTTTCAGGAGAAGATACCACTTCAAATTAATCAACACAAAGACATTTTCAAAGTTCCTTGCGGTGACTACATGATTAACCAAATTTTTCCTGGAATAAGGAATGCTAAAGACACCTTCCAAGAGGCCATGGCACCTGTTACCAAATTTTTCACTATGATGTACATTGATGACATTGTCATTTGTTTGGGAGCTGATGAAGAATGCCTTCTTCACCTAGACAGTTTCTTTCATAGAAACAAGGTTTGGAAACAAGACTCAAAGAAGAAATATAAAGGAGAACTTGGCATGTTTGAAAATTCTTGGCAGAAATCTTGTACCATGCCCTCAAAAATAGATATCCATTTTCCTTATCTACAAGAGCTCAATGAAAAAGAATTAGTGGATGATCCTGTGGAAGACAGGGTAATCAAATACCATAGCCATTTAGACTCTTAGTTGGAATTTCTCATTCATTGTACATATCACTATTTGATGAAAAGATATTGAGAGAAATCACAAAAAAAAAAATACAAAACAGAAAAATGGAAAAGAGGGCAGATTTGAAAAGAGGTAAAGTCCCATACTCAAAAAATAGAACTACCGAAAGTGTGTAAGCCTAAATACCACTATTAGTGCATAAAGAAGTCTTGTTTCAGTCATCTACCCTAATCATGGCTGAAACATGCTTTAAATTTATTGTTGATAAGTTAGTGAAAGATAGTTGGTTAAATTATTCAAGCTTGACTTGGCAAAAGATAGATTAGGGAAGAAAGATACTGGTTCCACTTGCTTAAAACAGAACCAAATAGAAAAAACAGGGATGAATAGCAAACAATGTATCCTAGCCCTGATTTTTCTAGTCTTATTTTGTACAAAAATAACATTTGTGTGCAGCTTGTTTTTATGCCACAAACCCATGGTAAGTCAGATTGTCTAATCCTGGTTTATCCATGTTTTCAATTTCATGTTTATAGCTTAGTGAATAAATCCTGTCAAATAGCTTAATCTTGACAGTTGAGTGGTCCAGGTAGAGAATAAAAGGAATTCATTAGCCTAATCTAAACTCCTAGAAGAAATAAGTGTTGAAGTAGATAGTTTGTTTTGCTTTCAAAAACAAAAAGATGTCAAGGCTGCTAGTCCAAAATTCAAATGCACCTAAAGAAGAAAAAATGATAGGCAAGTAGGTTGGGGAGGTAGACATGAAGTTGAGCTAATCATGTCTTTCAGATTATTGAGATCATAGCTTCAAGCAAACATCAGCAAATGAAAAAAGGTAAAAATATGCCCAATGGATGAGGCACTGGTCTCCATAAAGCCAGAAATCTAAAGTTCTGGACACCTCCTAAAAAGGAGCTACCCTCCCCAAGAGGAGTCACTGTTAGTCATCAGTAATTTTTGCCCTTGTTGATGACTAAATGGTTTCCCTAGATTTCTAGAAACAAAGTTCATGAACATTATGAGTTCTAGAAATCTCACTGCCTTCATTATCCTTACGATAATTTTTCACTATTTCATCATTCCATCATGTCCAACTCTTCTTACCAGTCTCAGAAAACCCATTAAGGGATCATGTCATCCATTTTGTCTATATCTTTTAACCTTTGACCCAAATCATCTATTTTTGTTTTGCCTAAACCCCCCCCACTACTACCTAAGCCCACCAATCAAACTGCTTTGTTGTGTCTCCCAAAATACTCCCAAACATTGATGGTCTCAAACTATCTCTGTAGGCTCTTTAGATAAATCAAGTACATTGGATTTTGGATCTTCAATACATTAGTTTATCATAAACTCTATCTTACACTGGATGATCCAGGTCTCAGTCCAAAAGCCAAGTCCAAGAAAGCTTCCACTAGGTCGCCTAGGGTTTCACAAAGTCATAGGGTGGATTTGGTATCCTAACAACTCTGTTTTTCCTGCATAAAGAAGCTGCATTCAAAAAAGAAAGGAAAAAGTGATCTTGTCCAAACTGATCAAAAAGGTCATTCAAGGAAGGATTTTTGGGCCTAGAGCACAAATCTTGCAGGGGGACAGCTGCCCCTTGCTCACATTTTTGCAAAGGGATCAAATGGCCATCAACCTAAAAAGAAGTAAGGTAATGGGAGAATCATCACAAATGGACCATCAACAGCAAAGAGAAGGCAGCAAGGCCTATGTTTTGGAGAATCAAGGATTGTGATTGTTTTGGCCATACAAGTAAATCATTCCAAGAGCTACAGAAACAAGGGTCACCTCAACTCCATCAGTGCACTATTGAAGGTATTTAGAAATAATAAATGATTTTTGAAAGGTTTTTGAGAACTTAGAAGATAACACTATTTACTTTTTCTAACAGCCCTAAAACCTATAAGTTTGGGAGATGGACAAAAATGGTCAAATGATGACAAGGAGCCTCCTTCATAACAACAGATGGCTTCAAAGGGTTTCAAGCTGCCCTTTAGGGTTTGGCAAAGAGGCATTGACTCCACCTCACCAAAGGTACAAAAAGGCAAAGAGTATTAATACAAAGGCATGAGGTTTCAAAAGATAAAATTAGAGGTCTTAAAGGGATCAAAGGAGGCAGACAATAAACATTGTATCCCACTTCACCACAGGGACAAAAAGGCTAGGAATATCAATGCAAGGGTTTGACTTCTCAAAAGAACAGTCAGAGGCATTTTCAAATGGTCAAAGGAGGCAAGCATGAGGTAAAATTGCCCAAGGAGGTAATTATGACAAGCATAGGTTCATTATTGATAAAATGAGGTGCTAAACTCTAAAAGAATAGTGATCAAAAGCAGAGGTTGTGTAGGCACCTGCAAGAACAAAAGTGGCCCATGGAAAGACACAAATAGTTTAATTTGCTCACCTTCCCAACCAGAGATACATCATTGTCAAACTGTTCTGAAGAACTAACATATGATTGGTCTAAAAAGCAGAGAAACCTCCCAAAATGGTTTCCTTATCAAGGGTATATTCTACAAAAAATAGATTAACCCTAAGTGACACTTCTGCAGGACTGTCACAAAAGGTTACCTACAGGAAGGTTGGTAAGGACAAACAAACCAAATGTTTCTCACCAAGATGGCACACATGAAGACTAAAAAATTTGTTGGTGCCAACTGATAAGGTTTTCACACCAAAAGGTTTGTTTCACTATCTCAAAGAGATACATGACAAAAGGTCAGTTGAAGGAAGGTTAAAACTCTTCTTTTCAGTCTCTCCATCAAGCAATCAAAGGCATAAACATGCAGGACTGAAGACTCCCAGGAAAAGTGCCAACATGATCACAAGCTCACTGTTTACAAGTGTTGAAGTTGATAAAAAGGATAAAGTGAATAAAAACCTTCAATACAGAACACTAATTTCACTATCTGCCTTTTTCCTCAAAACTTGCCAGAGGATCTTTTGCTTTTCAAGGATTGGCTCATTTTTCCAAAAAATTGATAAGAGGCACATGTTTGAGCTCGATAAAAGGTTTGTGAGTACAAAGGAGAACAGCAAGATGCTTTAGCAAAGAAAAAAGCCATTTTTCTTATGTCAAACTGCCATCAACAGGAGAAAAAGACCCAAAAAGGCAGTAAAAAGGTAAGAAGAGAAATAAAACCTTATAAAGTAGGTTTTGGTCATGAAATACTTTTCAAAAGGAGTATAAAGTCTCCTTTTCCCTCTCCCACTTCATATTCGACTTTGCAAAGAAGAAGAAAGTCGTTGGAGCAATTTCTAGGGTTTTTGTGCAAACTTGGTCAAAATTTCCAGGCGCTACGCACAGAGGAGGCAACCGCAGTGTTAATTTACACTGCGCTGCGCACCGGGAGGGCAGCGCTACGCACAGACTTAAACCGACCCGACTCGCCCACAGATTAGCCTCTGGCGCTATGCATCGGCAGTCTTTGTCAAAAATTGCTCAAAAATTTGCCTAAATCCAAATTTTTACCTCCAAGCCCCTACACAGAGTTAAATAAGGTTGGTTTTCCTTCTTCCTTGCCCTCCAAGTGATATTTTTCATAATCTAGGAAGGTATTTAAAACCTAATGTAACCAAACCCTAAGCTACATAAAAATCAAATTATTGACCTTCTAAGGCAGGGTTTATAAATTGGGGAAGTTGTCATTAGCCTAAAGACACTCCAAAACAAGCAAGCCTCCTCCTAAAACTCTGAAAATTTCCTAGACCTACTTCATTTTGCCCTCATTTGCTAAACTTTGCCCTCCCTAGACCTAAAGGCTCTCAACAAGCTAAAAATATTTTTGTTCTAGACCAGTCACCATGTTTGAGGAAGAAATCAATACCAGCAGTGATGAAGGCCAAAGGCCTATCAAGCCAAAACACAAGGGAGGAAGGGTTAATAGGTTTGAGCCTTTAGATACCATTCAAATCACCTCTTCTCCCATGATCCTTGCACGTTTTCAAGATGTTGGATGCTATCAGTTTTGGGAGAGGGTTAAACAGGTCCAAAGCCACTCAGACTTGACTAGATTGTTCATTCTCAGCCTACAAAACCACCAAGTCAACCTTGAAAGAGTACAATTTGAATTATCCTCTGAATCCATTTCTAAAGCCACGAGAATACCAGATGTTGGTGAGAGATGGTTTAAATAGAAGAAATTGGACTTGAGCTACTATGAGCCCTTCCTCAAACCTAGTTGTCAACAAGGCTGCAAGGCTATTTTCCCCTTCTCCCACCTGCTAGAGAGATATGCCTTACTAATGAGGCAGATTATCAAGTACTTCGTTCATGAGGGGAGGTATTCCAGGGTTCATTCATATCACATAAGGCTACTAATGCACTTCACCAGGTTTAAATTGCTAAACCTACCATACTATCTCTACCGGAGGTATTCCAAGGTTCATTCATATCACATAAGGCTACTAATGCACTTCACCAGGGTTAAATTGCTAAACCTACCATACTATCTCTACCAGAGCATTGACAAAATGGCTTCAGTGGTCAAGAAGAGGAGTTATGCCCACCAAATGCAGAGCCTTTTTCACCTCTCCTTGGTTAAGATGATTGTTTTGCACCAGCTAGAGCAGCAGGGAATCCCTTGGGAAGTTTTCATCTCACATGATGTATTTGCAAATCCCCAAGCCTTCATTCAGCAAAATTTTCCTTACACTTCACACCACTTATCTCCACTCCTCCATCATCTCCACATATGCCTTCTCCACAAGGAAACTTACCTCCTATCTCTTCTCCTAATGCATCAAGTGAAGATGATGACAGTGGTGATGATGAACAAGCAGGTGGAAGTAGCAATAAAGAACAAATAGATGATAGTGAGAATGAGGGAAACAGTGAGGCAAGAACCGAATCTAATGAAGAAGAAGATGATGACAGCAACACTAAGGAACAAGAGGATTATGATGGAAATGTTGAAGACAATAGGGCAGAAAGAGAGTTTGATGACAAAGAAGAGGAAGATGAACCTGACAGCCATGAAGGAAAAGACAGTGAAAACTTGGAGCAAGACAGTGATGGTGATGACACAAATGAGTCACTCCCAAGTGCAGAAAAGGGTGTCGATGATGAACAAGATGAAGACATAGAGGATAATGAAGGAAATGGTGAGGATGACAGACAACAAGAAGGTTCACATGACAGCCAAGAGAAAAATGTGCTTGAGCATGACAGTGAGCATAATAACAATGCAAACAGTGATGAAATGAATGAAGATGATGAACTTGAGGAAACAGAGGGAGATGATGAGGAAATGGAAGACCAATAGCAGGCAGATGATGAAACTGAAACAGAGTTTGAAGGGCAGGCAGTGACCAAATCAATAGCACTGATAAGATAGTCAATTGTAATATCCCCAAAGGGGAACAACCAGTAATAAACAGAAATACACCAATGCAGATATAGAAAATATAATAATGAACCAGATCACCGAATCATAGCACATGGAACACCAGAAACTGAGCCATTTTATTAATCAGAAAGTACATAGAGAGGAGTACAATAAATCAGAGCAAGTGCACCTATCCTTGCCCTAGGCAAGTGGAGACCCTCTCAACAGACAAATGGCTGCAACAAGGACAGCGTCCTAGCTGCTCTGCAAGCTGAAGATGAACTGCGCTGGTGCTGGGGCTGAAGACTGCAAACCCTCCACAATAGAAAACGCTGTCTCTGCTAGTGACAGCGCAGGAAACCCTCCAGACAATAGATCAGCCACTGAAGGCTAGAAAACGCTGTTGAGCCTGCCTCTCCCAAGTCTGCTTCTCAGATCAGCGTCCTGCCAAGTGGATCTGCTCCAGAACACTCAGATCTGACAGATCTGAAGCCTCCAAACCAGATCTGCGTCCTTCTCTCCCTGATCTGCGTCCTCCCCTATCAGATCTGCCACCAAACCTTCAGATCTATACTGGATCTGACAATATCTCTTCAGATCTACAGCCTCTAGGGATGGGTCTGATGTTAACCCTTCAGATCTGGACTAGATCTGCCAATATTTCTTCAGATCTGCAACTCTCCAAGCTGGATCTAGTACAAAACCCCCAGATCTGCAACATACAAGACTAGATCTGCCAAATACAGGACTAGATCTGCAAGATCTATCCTTCCCAAAGCTGGATCTAACAATAAGCCTTCAGATCTGCAACCCTTACCTTCAGAAATGGACAGCGTCCTCACTCTAGGGCTAGACAACGTCCTTCTGCCTCCCAAAATAGCGTTTTCTCTACCAATCCTGAACTGCGTCCTCCTTGGACAGCGTCCTTCCTCTCCTGCAAGGATCAGCGTCCTCTCTCCAGATGAGACAGCGTCCTTCTCCTTCAAGAATCCGCGTCCTTCCTTCTCTTGCTCTGCGCAGCCACAAGAGGGCTTTCTCCTCCTCAGATATGCTTCAGAAACTGCTGCTGCTCTGCTGCTGGAACTGAAAGATGGAACTCAGAAAAACCTTACTAGGGCGGGCACTCGAAGTCCCCCGAAGCTAAGGGTGAAACCAGAAAAACCTTACCAGGGCAGGCACTCGAAGTCCCCCGAGGCTAAGGGTGAGATCTCCGACCGGAGACACTCGTGCACTAAACAGTGCTGTAGACCGACTAAACAACCGGCGTGCTGAAGCAGACAAGAGTCCAGCTATCAATAAGAATATCAAATCATGAATGATCAAATGAAGAGCCTCTCCTTTTATAACATCAAACTCCCTCCAAAACTTAACTCACCCTGGATCTGCGCAGTTTACCTTGGGTTAGCCTGATGCCTCCCCTCATCATATCCATGTGGACCCCCAAGGCCCCCTCTCTAAGTTACAACGTCAATCTACTAGGAAAAGAACACTTTATTATAAAGTGAGGTGACTAAAGTGAGGTGACCCCTCTTATTTCTCACTTTATTTATTATTTCTAACTAAAGCGGCAAAATAAAGCAAAAATGAAATATTCCAATTAGCAAGGCTAATTGGGAATATTACAGTCTCCCCCGGCAAAACGTTGCTTGTCCTCAAGCAACTGAAGTGATGGATGCTGTAAAGTCTGCTCACTCTCCCCCGTGGCATCCTCATCCGGCAAAAATGTCTCGTTCTCAAGCAACGCCGGAACAAGCCTACTCTCTAGCTGATGCTCCCTGCCGATACTGCAAAATGTGCCTGGGTCCCACTGAAACCTCTCTGTCTCCTGCATCACCCTGATATGAAGGGATATCTCAATGCCAGGATCCCAAACTGGCCTCTCATGGTACCAGCCAATCAATAGTCCTCCCGGATCCCATCGCCGCTGTGGCCAATAATCGCACAAGTCCCGTGACTCGAACTGCTCACTGCCTCTGGCTATGACTAGAGACCATGACCGCTGCTGTTCTGCATCTATGACTGTGTAAGCTGGCCCATCAATTGTGAGCCAACTCGTCGCCTCTCTCCAGTCAAGGCATGAAGTGAGGAACATCTCTCTCATGTGGATCCTCCATCCCCAAGCAATCATCCAAACCAAATGAGCCATCTCCTGACAAGGCAACTCCTGGAAATCTCCTTCCACCTCAAGCTCTGGCAATGAAGGTGGGCTGAAAGTCTGATCTTGGGCTGCAAAATCATTGCCCTTCAATGGCAAAGTGAAGAACAATCCTCCATAGAAGGTTCCTCCATCAATGAAGAACAAGCTGGCCCAAAACAAACCATAGTGCAGTCTCATCCACTGCAACCTCCGAAAATCACTTGGCAAGCAATGTACAAGATCCAACACATCTACTAATGGATAGCAAATGGCGGGATATGACAGCAACATAGGTCCAAACACTTGCCCATGGCTGTACAATGGATGAATATCGATCTCATGGCCCACATCAATAGAGAACGCATATAAAGTAGTGGTGGCCATGCCTCCTCCCATGCTCCCATTAGAACATGTAGTGCAGAAATTGTGAGAATTATTCCCACTCACGGACACATCCAGCTCATGTGTCTCCCTCATAATCAAGCCTCCCATACAAATCTGATATATATCAGCAAATGAAGACATGATTAGCAGCAAAATGAAGGAAATGCCGAAGGTCTCCTGTGGTGCAAGAAGGTACCAACAGCTTCCCAAACAAGTACAGCGCAGTTTTACAAGTTGCTGCTTGATAAGAGTACAAGGCAAAATGCTTATGTTACCCATGCATGTCTTCATATGATACCTGGTATAGTGCCGCAAATGAACATACATGTGATGATAAAACATTTGCCCAAGGCCACAAAAGAGATGGCTACCTCCATCATGTAGATTGGCCCAATACAACTCATGGAGCAATGTGACAAGCTTGCCCTCTTGTGAAGCAATGCATTGCATAAGAATGGTAAGAGGGTGCCAATCAATGAATGTATAAACAAATCCCTCACCATATGTTGGAAGTAAGATGGTACATGGGTCCATGAATGAGTCCTCCATAAAGTGTTGACCTGCTATGAAGAAGACTGAACCATGTGCTGCAAGAAGATAATCCTCCTTATGCTTGGAAACCCAAGTCAAGAAGGATATGCCATAGATGTCTCTATCATCATTACTTCTTATAAGTGCAATAAATATGAAGTGATCCTGGGACCTATGGGTTATAGATCCACCATATCTCTGCTGCGCACACTTCATCCATAATGTTCTGCTCCAAGGTGACAACGCTGTGGGCTCATGCAAACGAGTTCCTGTCAGTACAAGACTCTGTTCTTTGACATGCTCCTTGTCAAAGATTCCTCTAATAATGCTGCAATAAATATGGAATACCTCCCAAGAGGGAAGTGCTTCCCCATCAAAGACCATGGAGATAGTGCCATCTCCTCCTCCTGCAACGTCATACAAAGTGTGAGAGCAAATCTGCCCTTGCTCTCCCATGAACAAACCAAGCAACAAGATATTGTGTTGCCTTTCCATACCTCCATCAAACCACTCATGTGATGAAGACACAATGAATGATATGAGTAACACATCAACACCATGCATCCATACTCTATGCTGCTCAATGATGCAAGTATCCATCCATCTTTTCCCCATCCTCCTACTCTTAGGAAGAGTGTTTGCCAAGTGATGGCCAAACTCTTTCAAGAGTAACCAGCACAGCCAAGCCTCCTGCTGCCTGGTATCACCGATCTGCAAGTAGCCTCCTAGCTTCTTGCTCATCATCCCCATCCACTCGATCACTTGTGGATGCCTCCTTTTCCTCATCCTGGTACTCCTCCCATGAGGGCTACCATCCTCCCAAATCAAATTTCTGATTTTGCACCTTGTGGGAATCTGAATTATAAACTTCTCAAGAATCACTGAGACCCTATCAAGAATCAAATAGGTGGTAGGCAAAAACCTCCCATCATGATGCGTATGGCTCAAGGGATGTCCGACACAAGCATGAGAGATGTTATCCATTCGAAGATGTCCTCCATCTTCTATCTGCTCTTGTGAGAAGGGAACCAAATCATTGTGTTCCATAGCCCGCTCCACCGAGTACCAACTCAAAATCTCTCTCCATCCAATCTCAACATATGGATGCTGTACCCTGTACAACTCTGATTGTCTCATACCGCTATCCAAGTCAACATATGAGATCTGACTAGGTGGCTCTGCCTCTCTATCTCCAACGGGAAGAGATGATCCAACAATACTGCTAGTCCCATCCCTGCATGCCTGAAGGGGAATGATCTGATGCTGCAATGTGCCCTCAGGTTGTACCATCAGGGAATCCAGTTGTTCCCCAATGTGGACCAACTTGGCCGCTGACTTGGCACAAGTTGCTCTCATACCCTCCAGCTCCTGGTCCTGCAACAAAATGGTCTCCCGTACCAACGCGGCCTTCTCCCTCAAAACTCGAAAGTCCGTCCGAAGCCGATGATACTGCTGTCTGCGACCATCATCCAATATCTTCGTACCTGTCGTTACCTCATCGAGGGTGGATACATCTCCTGACACCTCACCCATCTGTTGTGTGCTGCTACCATCCGAAGACTCGGACACGGCTCCAGTCATCACCTCACTGGATGGCTCTACCGGGGTAGGCTCTATCTCCTCCACTACGATATCAACCGTCACGGTCAAGGAGGGCTCTAATGATGGGGAGTCCTGTGTCACACTAGGTGTATCCTCGAACTCCCTGCAATCCTGTGTGTCCTCATCCTCCAAGTGCGAGGTAGCCATTTTAATGGTTTTCCTCTCCGATACTCGGTCAAGCTGGAAAGAGGTATCCAACTTGTCCACCCAAGCTCTTCCTGAGCGCCTGGATGACCTGTCAAATGTCGGTAAATGGAATCTGCTCGCCGCACGGTGACTATCACGGTGGGAGCCACGTCCCTTGTGTCGCTCCTGCTCATAAGTCTTGCCGCCACATCTGAACTGGATATATTGATTGAAAGGGAGAGCATCCATGAATTCTTGTCCCATGCTCCGCCAATCCGCAAACAGAGTCGTATGTTGAGCTAGATTCACCTCTCCTGGTTCCGTTCGCTCCTCTTCCTCTACCGGAAAAGTAGGCATGGTAGGTCGCGTGTCCATGGAATCGACCTTCTGCGCTGTCACAATGGGAATAGCATCCGGTATGTAACTAGACGCGCCCGATCCTTCCCCCACCTGAAAGACCCTAGGGGGTTCTTTCTGCGTCCTCTCTGCAACCTTCTTGGTTACCTCCTGCCTGAATGCATCTATCTTTGCATCCATCTTCTCAATCAACTTCTCAGTCAACTTCGCAAACATGGCCTCCATTGGATTCCGCTGATCTGTCTCCCTAAATCTCCTCTTATCCACATCACCTGCCATCAGCTCCTTCCGCTATATGTCTACAGGCTCCTCAGAAACTGCACGGCTGCTGCAAAACCATACTGTGGCTTAACTTCAACCTCCGATTTATCCACTGAAAACTATTCAGAAAATTCCAGGAATTTGGGAAAGTGATCCTCGCCCAAAACCCAGAAAAACCCAGAAAACGTTTTTCCTAATTCCAAAATTCAAAATTTGACCCTTTTCATTTTGGTCATTTTTCCAACTGCGTTTCTGGAATTGCAACTGCTATTGCTCTGTATGATTTCTTTTCGGATGTCATAGACCACAGGCTGAGCCAGTCTGATACCACTGTAATATCCCCAAAGGGGAACAACCAGTAATAAACAGAAATACACCAATGCAGATATAGAAAATATAATAATGAACCAGATCACTGAATCATAGCACATGGAACACCAGAAACTGAGCCATTTTATTAATCAGAAAGTACATAGAGAGGAGGACAATAAATCAGAGCAAGTGCACCTATCCTTGCCCTAGGCAAGTGGAGACCCTCTCACAGACAAATGGCTGCAACCTGGACAGCGTCCTAGCTGCTCTGCAAGCTGAAGATGAACTGCGCTGGTGCTGGGGCTGGAGACTGCAAACCCTCCACAATAGAAAACGCTGTCTCTGCTAGTGACAGCGCAGGAAACCCTCCAGACAATAGATCAGCCACTGAAGGCTAGAAAACGCTGTTGAGCCTGCCTCTCCCAAGTCTGCTTCTCAGATCAGCGTCCTACCAAGTGGATCTGCTCCAGAACACTCAGATCTGACAGATCTGAAGCCTCCAAACCAAATCTGCGTCCTTCTCTCCCTGATCTGCGTCCTCCCCTATCAGATCTGCCACCAAACCTTCAGATCTATACTGGATCTGACAATATCTCTTCAGATCTACAGCCTCTAGGGCTGGATCTGATGTTAACCCTTCAGATCTGAACTAGATCTGCCAATATTTCTCCAGATCTGCAACTCTCCAAGCTGGATCTAGTGCAAACCCCCCAGATCTGCAACATACAAGACTAGATCTGCCACATACAAGACTAGATCTGCAAGATCTATCCTTCCCAAAGCTGGATCTAACAATAAGCCTTCAGATCTGTAACCCTTACCTTCAGAAATGGACAGCGTCCTCACTCTAGGGCTAGACAGCGTCCTTTCCGCTCCCAAAATAGTCAGCGTTTTCCGCTAATCCCGAATCGAAGGGCCCTCTCGGGATGCCGCCGTCCTTCCTCTCCCCGCAAGGATCGGCTCCTCGATGAGACAAATACCCTTCTTCAAGACACCGCGTTCTTCCTTCTTCTTGCTCGCGCAACACAAGAGGGCTTTCTCCTCTCGTATATGCTTCGTAAACCGCCGTCGCTCTACCGCTGAACCGAAAGATGGAACCTTTAAAACCTTACTAGGTATGCACTGTTCCCCCGAAGCTAAGGGTGGAACGAAACCCATTGTGGCCGCACTGTCCCCGAGGCTAAGGGTGAGATCTCCCCCCGAGACACTCGTGCACTAAACAAGGTCGCGTACCGACGAAATGTACCGCGTGGCCGGCGTACAAGTCTCCAGCCTATCAATAAGAATATCAAATCATGAATGATCAAATGAGGTGAGGAGCCTTCTCCTTTATAACATCAAATTCCCTCTCCAAAACCTTAACTCACCCCCGGACCGCGCGCTACCTTGGGTTAGCCCGCGTTGTCTCCCCATCATATCCACGTGGACCCCCAAGGCCCCCTTTAAGTTATAACGTTGATCAACTAGGAAAACACTTTATTTTATAAAGTGAGGTGACTAAAGTGAGGTGACCCCTCTTATTTCTCACTTTATTTATTATTTCCAACTAAAGCGGCAAAATTAATGATATTCCAATTAGCAAGGCTAATTGGGAATATTACATCAATGATGAACAAGGCAGCCAAGGAAATAGTCATGACAGCTGTCCGGACTGTCATGACACTAATCAGCCTCTAAATGACAAAGACACTCAGAGTGACAGTGTAGGAAATGACCAAGAAGGGGACCTTAGTGAAGGACAGAGCCAAAATGAGGCAAGTGAGGAGGGTAGTGATCAGTTTGAAGGCCAGCATGACAGTATAGAAGACAGTGGGGAAAATAGAGATGATAGGGATGTTGAAGGTCAACAAAGTAGTGACCCAATGGGGCATAAGGTAACTCATGAAAGCCATAGCAAAAATGAAAAGGCTTGTGACATCACCAAAGACCAAGGCAATGATGGAAACACCTCCAAAACTATCATCACCCCTCTCACATGCACATACCACAGAGGAAAAAGAGATGTGTTTGCTGCCTCAAAAAGGCAAAGGGCCATCTCTCCTCCAGCTATCAAGCCCAAGGACAAAGGCAAGGAAAAGATGGACAAAGGTGAGTAGCAGGTAAAGGTAAGGAGAAGCAAAAGGATCAAGAAGACTTCTCAAGAGCCTCAATTCATTGATTTAGACAATGACAATGAGGACAAGGAGATGACCACTATATTGCTTCTCTTGGACAAAGATGCACAGCTCAGGGAGTGGGAAAGAGAGTTTGAGATGGAACAACGTGTCATTCACTATAAGAGGAGCATAAGCATTTCAAGGAGGTAAAGAGAGGCCTTGCTCTACAAAATAAAATGACCAAGCATTATGCGAGGAAAAACATGCTTGCTTGTGCCAAACTGAAGGAGGCCCTCATGGAGCTAGAAAACCTAAAAAGGGAAAAAGTGCATGATGGCCTTGGAGTTTTGGCTGAGGCTTCTCAACAGGTGTCCTATACCTCTGGAGGGAGCTCTCCACAAATTTTGGGGCAATTTGAATAAAATTTTGTTTTTTTGAAATTTTGACCCCTCTGTGCGCAACACCCTAGGCGCTACACACAAAATTGGTGCATCCTCAGCTCACAAATTTTGCATTTTTGGATTCCTCACATCACCAACAGTCTGCTCACCAAATTTCAGATCATTTGGAGCATTTTTGACCCCCCAAAATGTCAAAAAAATCAAAATTTTGACCTTTCTGCCTCATTTTCAGACTAGGCGCTGCGCACAGAGCATTGTTGGGAAAATTGGTTTTTGAATAGATAAATGGCATCCACTTAGCACAACTCAAGCATTTCTAGAAAGTAGACTCATCAGGCTTTCCAACGAGCCATCACGGAGCCAAATCCGGTGTCGAAAAGGGGTCCAAAACTCAGCCACAAGAGACCCTATTTTCTGCTGAAGTGGCGCTACGCACAAAGGCTAGCTAGTGTGTTTTGGACCTGTGGACCACACTTTGTCAACGACCCCATAGCAGTACACCCCCATTTTTTCAAATGGGATTCATAATGTTCGACGTGGTCGCGCCTTTCAGATTCCATCATCAGTCGACAGTTTTATGAATGATGTATTCCCATTCTGCATGTTTATGATGTAAATGATCTAAGTAAGACCATCATGTATGTAACAACCTAGGTAAACCTAGTATGTTGGTGACGATTTTTATCCTAGGAGGTTTTTTGTCTCACTGATTTACTTGTGTTTTTCGACACAAGTTATCAGCAAAGTTTTTCTCTCCAGCCTCACCCCAAAGCTAGGGTGGATTTTTTCATCATCATGCTAAGTGAGTCCTAGTGTTTTCTATCGAGTCCTTGTAAAAGTAGTTTGGGAATAATCCTAGCTAGTTGGCTAGATTATTTTATTACAAGCTACTTTGTCTGCTAGATCATGTTTTGAGTCACAGAATTGGGTACCTATTTGAGGGTCTATACGAATGGTTATTCTCCCTTCATGTGTCTAAATGTATTTATCTTATGTAAAGAGGGTTGGAAAAATAATCATAATCCCCTCTCAGTCAATTAATTAAATTTTCTGGTCAAATTAATAAAAAATTCTTAAGCCAAAAATTTAATTAATTTTAGGTCCTAGGTGAGATAAAATCCTTCAAAGGAAAAATTCGTTGGTCCTTAAAAAATGAATTTTTAAAGGCCCCAGGCCAAGGAAATATTGAGAATTTTAAGAAATTTTGGACCCTTGGGCCTAGGTGGTTAAATCAAAGTCAAAATTTTGGGGTAGTTAACTCAAAAATAGTATTTTTGAATTAATTAAAATGGATTTAAATCATAAATTCGTTTTTTCCTCAAAATTATAATTTCAACGGCCCAGATTAAAAGATGATCAAATCTTTTCGACGGTCGAGATTATTTTGACATGGATCAACTGAACTAGCCGTTGGAGATTTTGTCCTATAAATTAAAGGTCTTTGTCAGTCTTGAGTCATCCGATCTTAGGATCGTGCACTTGTTCTTGAAAGCTCTTGTGATTCCTTTTGATGAATAAAGCATAAAGACTTTGGGGTTACAAACTTTGGTGTTCCTTTTCTAGATCTATGGGGTGATTTATCTCTAAACTCTGCTACTTTATTTTTGCATTTTTATGGTTGATCGCCTTCATGGATTAATCTGCATACAAGTATCTTGTGCAGTTTTTTGGGTTCATAAAATGACATTTTTGATTTAACGGAGAGACTAGTTATCTATTTTTTCTGAAGGATCTCATGTTATTTTCTTAAATCTATATCAATCTAAAGTTCAAATCTAAGTGTGCAGGGAATTTATTTTTTTTCAAGGTTTGAGCGTCTGGGGAAGTCTTCAGTTGGACCAGCCAACTCTCAGATTTTGTAAATCTGAAAAGGCCCATTGTTTCTAATTTCTCAAAGCTATCTTACGAAATTGTGGTTTTGCAGAGTCTTTTAAGACTTATGCCTCTCTTTAAAATTTCAAATTTCTAAAAAATTGTGCTAAAATGGGTTTAAATTTGGCCATGAGGGCCTTCGATCTGTAGATTAGCATTGTAAATTTGTATATGTGTATATTTGCTCTAGGCTGTAAGGGTTTTATAAAATTTTGTGAACATTTTTTGGATCAGTCTGGTTTTGCAGGTTGCAGGGTTTTCTCAGAAATTTATTTTAAGATCTGAGCCAGATCTAACCCCCGAGAGCAAGATCTGGCCTCAGAATCGCTTCTGTGGGCAAATCTAATTTAAGGAGCGTCTGAAATATGATTTTGACGGAAGGGATTTAAATCTGCTAGACGATTTTGATTGTACCAGGTTTTCTTGAGATAATATCTGCCTCTGTTTGCCGCCCCTTCTCCATGCTGTCCCTATCAACGAATTTTTCTGCCTTCATTTGCTGCAACGCTGATTTTTTCCTTCCTGTTAGCCTCATCCGCTTTTCTTCATCCGATTTCCTTATGCCGTCCAACTCTTTCTCTTTCTGCTTGCCTCTCCATTGTTCGTTTCCAACCATCGACTTCATTCTTCTCCCATTCCTCTACGCATCTATCCATTTCCGTCTTCTCTGCAAACACTGTCCCTTCCCTTCATGCCTTTCTTCCTTGCCATCCGACGTCCCTGCTTTCATCCGCAGCCTTCCTCTACCTCTACTGTCTGCACCTTCCTTGCCATCATCCTCCTCGACCTCCAAAAAACAAAACGCACACAAGAAAACAAACTCACGCACATAACAAATTCACGTATATGCGTTTATCGGATTCGATTTTGTTGGGTTAGTTTAGATTTTATTTTTTTCGTTTTGATTTAATTCATTTTGATTTTGTATGTTAGTGTTTAGTTTAGGTGTATATATTTAGTTCGACCTTTTTTTAAATCAGTTTTAGTTAGGATCTATTTTTAATTCAATATTTTGATGTTAGTCGTAGCTTTAGGTTTTAATTTTTTAATTTATTAACATTAGTTTAGTTTAGACGTTAGTTAGTTTTAAATTTTAGATTTTAATTTTTAATTGTTTTCTTTAGATTTTAGATTTAGCCTTAGTTTGTTTAGCTTTACTTTTTAATAATAGCTTTTACATTTTAGTTTTAATCTCGTTAGTTTTTAGTTTTAGAATTACATTTTTTTTTAACTTTTAGTTTAGTTTGACTTTAGTTTAGTTTTAAATTTTGTTGTTTTAGATTTAGATTTTAATCCATAGTTTTATTTTTATTTCTTGTTTAAAAAAATAATAATAAAAAATAAAAATATAAAAATTGCAAAAAAATTTAAAAAATTTTATAGTCAAATGAGCTTTTAATTTTTTATCGTAAGTTTGACTATATAAAAATTTTGATTTTCGAATTGGAATTATTTGAAACATTATAAATTTGGAAATATTGATAATATCTAACATTTAATTTCGATGGTACCCTCATGATAATATTTTTATCTCGAATTTAAATCGTTGGTTCAAAGTTTAAATTGTTCATGCTTAGCTGGGATTGATGGTCGTTTAATGAGCTTTAATTGTGGTTTTGAAATTACTTGAGATTGGTGATTAATTGTTTATAGTTAACTTTGAAATATTTCAAGTAATGATAAATCGCATGTCTTTATCGAGGATGGTTAATTCATAATTCTAAGGGTTTTTCATCGAATATCATTGTGATCATTTGTGTTTTCATAGCAGCAGTTATACATCAATTACTTGGCTTTAATTGCATAACGAGATCTTTTAACTCCATAAGGCACTAGTTTTAATATAATTGATCTGTGAAATCTCATTAATCTCATCAAGTACTTGGTTATTTGGCTATGTCTCCTGAGTTGGTTGACTTGAAACCAATTCTATTCCTTCATTTTTGTCAGGGTCTACCTCCCTTAGCTTGCAAGGAGACAGCTTAGATAAAGAGATTGGGGATCAGGGTGACAGCCCTCGATCTGAGCCGCTGTCGTGGTGCCTAGACATTTTATGCGACAACATTTTTTGGCGCAGTTGCCGGGGATAGAGTTTTTCTGTCCTTGGTCTTAACGACATTTTCTAATCTTGTTTCGCCATTCATTAGCCTATCGCAAGGGATCACATTTTCTGGCGTCATTTCATCTCTTCATCTTTTCATCATCTTATCTTTCGTCATATCACTAATCATTTCATCATTGTATCTTTAGCACGTGGACATTTCGATTGGCTTCTCATTTGGGTGGCGACTCCACTTATTCATCTATTTACTCCCAGATAAGAATCCCCCCCTGATATCCATTTTCTACTCTCGATTATTCTTCTGTTTTAGAATTAGTTTCATGTTCAAGTGGCGACTCCGATTCTTTCATTTCTTACCAGAATTCCTACTAAGAAGCTCGCTTCTTGTGGATCTATTGATTTTTCTTGAACAAGGATCTCTTTCTCTAACATCCATTTGGTTTTTTCATTCAAGTAAGTCATTATGGATGATCCTTTTTATGACATGCCAATGGAAGCCATTTCTAAATTGCCTTTTTTCTCAGGAGGTGATCTAGGAAATGCTCTACAACATCTAAGGATGGTCACTTATTTTATATATAAATATTGTCATCCTTCACAATATAATCATGAAGATATCAAGATACGTCTCTTTTGTTGTTCCTTAGATGGTGATGTTCTGAAAGGGTTGAATAATTGGCCTAGGGGTTATATTACTTCTTGGCGAAGTATCGTCAGAGCTTTTATAGATAAATATATGGAACAAGATGATTCGCCTTGTGCTCCCAGTATTGTGCAAAATAATGAAATTGATCTTGTACAGAACTCAACTATCAGCAGGAGATTTCCAGAAAATTCCGAGGATGAATCCACTTGTACCACGAAAGCACAAATCCATGATAGTGGTGAAGCAGAAACAAGTTGTCAAATCAGTGCTGACAATGATAAGCATCTTGTTAACGAATTCATTCATATGGTTAAGGATATACAGCTAAATCAAGCTCAGGTAATCAAGAATATGGAGGCCAACCAGGCTCAAATCATTAAGAATATGGAACTTAACCAAGCAAGATTAACAGCTGATCATACCAGGGAAATTGATGCTATACAAAACAAGTTGTTAGCCTTAGAGGAAAACATAACAATCATGGAATTCAATCACTGCAATCAAATGATTGCCATGGAAGAAAAGCATATTGAAGAAATGACGATCATGGAATTTAGTCACTCTAATCAAATGGCCACCATGCAAAATCATTTGATCACCATGGAAGCAAAGCATGAGAAAGAAATGAACTATATTCATAATTGCTTCATGGCCATGAAAGCGGGTAATGATAAAATTATAAAGGACATGGAAACCGGTCAAATGTCTCTTTAGCACAGGTTATTAACTGTTGAAAAGAGTCATGCGAAGGAAATCAGTACTATAAAGGTTAAGCATTCTAATCAAAAGATTGTTATTCAGAATAAGTTGGAAAAAATGGAAATATCACATATACAGAATGTCCAACCCAGCTCAGAATTGTCAACAGATCATAGGCCTCCCAGTTTGCTGAAGCAAGCTCCATCCTATTATGAGGAGACCATTTCTTCCATTGAAAAGTGGTTGATTGAAGATGACCCGGATAAAAGGAAAACCGAAGGGAATTGGGTTAATACACCACCCTTGACAGAGCAGATGCAGAATGAAGAGAGGCATGTCACACATATATTGTTTACTTCGTCTGAAAGTTCACAAGCAGAATGTTCCACATCATCAAAAATTCAGTCTGCCACGAAGAAAATCTTGAAGCGAAAAAGAAAAAGAATAAGGAAGCGGTTTGATTCGTCTGATGGACGAAATCAACTTGAAATTCAGATAAGACAAAGTCCTACCGTATGCAAGATTGCACATGGCACATCTGAAAAGCAACCTACAGACTTGCCTGAAAGCAGGCAAATGCTCAACATGCACTATATTGAACACATCTGATGCCACAGGGCATCCTTTGTATTGTATCTCTAACCTTAAACCTTGTTACTTCAGCGTTTCATTTTTGTAGTTAGAGTAGATTTACTTTTCATGTTAAGTAGAATAATAAATGATAAAAGAGCTTCTATTTTTCATGTGCTTAATGTTATATGATGATATTTGATGACGTCGTTGACCACACTTCGTCAACTACCCCATGGCAGTACACCCCCATTTTTTCAAATGGGATTCGTCATGTTCGACGTGGTTGCGCCATTCAGATTCCGTCATCCAGATTTCATCGCCGATCGACAACTGACATTGTTATAAATGATGTAAACCTATTCTGCATTTTATGATGTAAATGATCTAAGTAAGACCGTCCATGTATGTAACAACCTAGGTAAGCCTAGCATGTTGTTGATGACTTCCATTCTAGGAGGTTTTTTGTCTCACTGATTCACGAAAGTGATCGGCAGAGTTTTTCCCTCCAGCCTCACCCCAAAGCTAGGGTGGAACTTGTCATCAGCATGCTAAGTGAGTCCTAGTGTTTTTTATCGAGTCCTTGTAAAAGTAGCTTGAACTACTTGGTCTACGGATCATATGTTGAGTCGTTATAACCGGGTATTTATTTGAGGGTCTATACGAATGGGTTTCCCCCTTCATGTATGTAAATGTATTATCTCATGTAAAAGAGGGTTAGAAAAATAATTATAATCCCCTCTTAGTCAATTAATTAAATTTTCTAGTCAATTAATAAAATCCTAAACCAGAAATTTAATTAATTTAGGGTACTAAATTAGGATTAAATCTTTAAAGGCAAAATTTGTTGGTCCTCGGAAAATGATTTTGCTTGACCCGAATGAAAAGAGATATTGAAAATTTTAGAAATATTGGACCTTGGGCCTTGGTGGTTAAGTCAAGGTCAAAATTTTGGGGTAATTAACTCAAAAATAGTATTTTTGAGTTAATTAAATTGAATTAAATGATAAATTCGTTTTTTCCCCAAAATTTTAATTTCAACGTTCCAGATTAAAAGATAATTAAATCTTTTGGACGGTTGAGATTATTTTGACGAAGATCATCCAAACTAGCCATTAGAGATCTGGTCCTATAAATTTAGAAGTCTTTGTCATTTTTGAGTCATCCGATCTCAGGATCGTGCACTTGCTCTTAGAAGCTCTTGTAAACTTTTTGAGGAATAAAGCTAAAGACTTCGGGGTTACAAATCTGGATGTTCCTTCTCATATCTATGTGGTGAATTGTCTCTAAACTCTGCTATTTGGTTTCTTGCATTTTATGGTTGATGGCCTACATGGATTAATCTGCATATAGGTATCTTGTGCAGTTTTCTGGGTTTATAAAATAACACTCTGATTTTTCTAAGGGTCTCATGTTGTTTTCTTAAATCTCTATCAGTCTAAAGTTCAGATCTAAGTGTGCAGGGAATTTTTTTTTAAGATTGGGCATCTAGGGAAGTCTTCGGTTGGACCAGCCGACTCTCAATAAGCATAAATCTGATAAGCTCTTTGTTTGTTAAATTCCGGGTCTATCTTACGATATTTGTGATTTTGCAGGGTTTCGAAGGCTTGTGCCTCTCACTAAAAACTTTAAATCTCTGAAAAATTGTGCTAAAACGGATTCAGATCTAACCATGAGGGTTTTAAATCTGTAAACTAGTTGTAAATTTGTAAAAATAAATTTAGGATTGTGAGGTTTTAATCGTTTCTTGGTTTGTACCTTCAGATCAGGTTGGCTTCTTACAGTTTCAGGGTTCAAATCGGAAAACTTTTTTTAGATCTAAGGCAGATCTAGCCTCCAAAGGCCAAATCTGGCCTCAAATTCCTACGTAGAAACGAATGGGATTATTGGGGTTAGGGAGCATATAAATCGTTTTGAAGGGATTTGGATTCTGCTAGAAATTCTAATGCCTTTGGGTTCATCTATCTGCAATAATCGATTGCCCAGTCCTCTGCGTCTTCCGCTTTGCTATCCAACATCCAGCTCTTATTTCCCTGCCTGGCATTCCTTGAACGCTGCCTCGTCTGCATCGGTTTCTATCTGCTTCCAGCCTTTATCTCTGCCATTCTTATCTTTGTTGCGATACCCCTCATTCTGCCAGCTTACTCCGTGGTCGAGCCTTTCTCTCTTCGCGCCGTCCAGAACCGATTGTTGTTCCATTCAACCTGCATTCAAACAACAATAAAACGCATCATTGAAATCAGTCGATCCGCCCCTCTTCACGTCGACTTCTGTCTCTCCACGCGTGGTCCTTTCCGCTCCTGCCGTCTGCATTTTCCTCTTGCCGTCTGCGTTCTCACTTTTTCTTAACCTGCGTCCTCATCCATCTGCCGTCCTGTCCCTCATCGAAATCTTCACGCCTCTGTCCGTCGAGCTCACATCCTTTCCTCTCGCCGTCATCCAGATCCGCTCCATCGACCTGCAAAAAACGACAAACTGCAAAACAAAAAAACGCACATACAAAATCCGATGTAACCCTTGCGATTTGTTTCATTGTGGTTTCAATTTTTTTTTATTTTATTTTGTATATAGTTCAAGGTTTAGATCTTCGTTTTAATTTTCTTTAGATTTTTGCTTAATGATTAGTGTTAGTTTGTAGAATTCAATAGTTTCGATTTGTTCAAGTCCTAACGTAAGTTTAGATTTAGTTTTAGATTCTAATTTTTCATTTTAATTTAGTTTTATTTTAATTTGTTTAGTTTTATGTCATTTTAGATTTGACTTAGTTTTAATGTAGTTTAACTTTAAAGTCTAATTTTAGTTTGTTTTAGTTTTAGAATTAAATTTTAACTTTAGCTTTATTTAGAGTTTAAATTTAGATTTTTTTACTTGTTTTAGATTTATAAAATAGAAAAATAAAATTTCTCAAAAATATCTTTTATGGTCAAGTGAGCTTTTGAAATTTTATCTTGAGATTGACTATATAAAATCGTTGATTTGTACGGATCGAAATTAATTGAGCATTTTTTAAATCCTTGCATTTTCATTCATGGTTGTGGTGTTTTTCAATTGAATATCATTGATCAATCGTGTTTTGATAAGCAACAGTTAATCGTCTTTTACTTGTTTATAATTGCATAACGAGATCTTGTTTGACTCCATAAGGCACTGGTCTTAAAAGTGAAATCTAATTTATATCTGTGGAATCTCGTTTATTCTATCAAGTATTTGATGTTTTAGCTGTGTCTCCTGGATTTGTTATCTTCATTTATAAAAGGGTCTACCTCCCTTAGCTTGCAAGGAGACAGCTTAAATAGAGAGATTGGGGATAAAGGTGACAGCCCCCAATCTGAGCCGTTGTCGCGGTGCCTAGACAATCTGTGCGACAACATTTTTTGGCGCCGTTGCCGGGGATAGAGTTTTTCTGTCCTTGGTCTTAACGACATTTTGTAATCTTCTGATCTTTCATCGCCATTCATTAGCCTATCGCAAGGGATCACATTTTCTGGCGACTTTTCATCTCTTCATATTTTCATCGTCTTATCTTTCGTCATATCACTAATCATTTCATCATCGTATCTTTAGCACCTGGACATTTCGGTTGGCTTCTTGTTTGGGTGGCGACTCCACTTATTCATCTTTTTACTCCCAGACAAGAATCCCCCCGTGATATCCATCTGCTAGCTCTCGATTTTTCTTCTGTTTTAGAATTAGTTTCATGTTCAAGTGGCGACTCCAACTCTTTCATTTCTTACAAGAGTTCCTGCCAAGAAGTTCGCTTCTTGAGGACCTTTTGATTATTCTTGAACACAGATCTATTTCTAAAATCTTAAAAACGATATCATGGATGTTTTTGCCCCATGTAATTTTGCTAATATTCAGGGTTATCCCCATGATCTCCCTCAAATGGATAAATTACCTATCTTTCAAGGAAATGATGCAGTTAGTGTTAAATCTCATTTATTTGCTTTCACTAACTGGTGGAATAGATTTGCAATTGCAAAAAATAATTTCGATGATGTAAAAATGAAAGCTTTTGTTCTTACTTTTGGTGAAGATATTGTTGAATGGTTTATGGAAAAGCCTGATAATTCATTTAATACTTTTGAATCCATTGTAACTGCTTTTAAGGAAAAGTATGGTGATAAAAGGGAAGATCGGCATTTGGTAATAGAGATCAGTACCATAAAAAAGAAAGAAAATGAAACGACTGAAGAATTTAACAGGAGATTTAATGGTATTCTTAGAGAAATATCTCAAACTCATAAACCTCCTGATGGATCTTTTCTGAATTTTTACATTGATGCTTTTGATTCTGATACTTCATATGCGTTAAGGCGGGCTAAAACTGCAAATTATAAGGCTTGTCAATCTTTAGCTGAGGAGATTGAAAAGGATAAGAAAGCATCTGGAATGTCCAAAACTCCAGATTTTGATAGATCTTTGACAGATACTAAGTTAAAAGAACCTCTAGAAGATGATGATCACCCTGTGAAAAGGTTAATGCAAAAACTTGAAAGCATGGAGCTTAATCATACTAAGAAACTTGAAAGCATAGAGCTTAATCATGCTAAGGAAATAAGTGTCTTACAGGCTAGATTGGTCCAAATGGAAAGGGCTCAAACGCAGAATTCCCAACCTAGAAATAATAATGCTTTGCAGAAAAGAGTCTTATCTTATGAGCAAAGACCGACAAATCAACTTGAGTTCACAAATCTTGTGGATGAAGTTCCTCCTTATTGTAGAGCTTGTAATGATCTTCATGAAGAGGCTACTTGTCCCATTGTCAAAAGGATCATAGCTAGTAGAATGGCAAGGTCAAGTCATCAAATTAATGTTGTTGGTAAGGACTATCACATGCATATAGAAGATCATGAAAGTCAGGTTAAGGAGCCAGCTCAGATGATTAAGGATGTGCAACCCAATCTTATGCAAATTATTCAAAACATGGAAGCTAATCAAATCAATCTTCAAAATAAGATAACTTCCATGGAAACAAGTCATGCACAGGAAATAAAGATCATGGAATTTAATCACTCCAATCAAATAATTGCCATGGAAGAAAAACATGTTAAGGAAATGACGATCATGGAAGAAAATCATAAGAAGGAAATGAACTGTATGCAAAAGCTCTTCGTGGCCATGAAAGCGAATAATGATGAATCAATAAAAAACATGGAACATAGATTGTTGATGATTGAAGAGAGTCATGCGAAGGAAATGACTGTTGTTAATATTAAGCATTCTAATCAAATGACTGATATGCAAAAGAAGTTGGAAAAAATGGAAAAATCACATTTTCAGCCGAAATTTGATTATGAAGATTCATCAACAGATCATAAGACTTCTTGTCTACTAAAGCCATTCTCATCTCATCACATGGAGGATTTCACTATGGTTTCAAAGGATGTTGAGAAAGACCAAGCTTGTGTGTCACCATTGACAGAGTATATCCAGAATAATATTGGTCACGCTCCAGGTTCTTCAGATATTTTGTACAAACATCTTCAAGATGAGGACAAGAAATCTACAGTGGTCTCATTGCTGACATCACAACCCACTCAGAAGAAGAGAAAGAAGCAAAAAAGAAGTAAGTGGTTTAATTCGTTTGATGGTCGAGAGCAACTTGACAATCAGATAAGACAGAGTCCTACAATTAGCAAGATTGGACATGGCACATCTGAAAAGCAGCCTACAGACTTGCCTGAAAGTAGGCAAATGCTCAACATACACTATATTGAGCACATCTGATGCCACAGGGCATCCTCTGTATTGTATCTCTAACCTTACACCTTGTTATTTCAGCATTTCATTTTGCAGTTAGAGTAGATTTACTTTTCATGTTAAATAGAATAATAAATAAAAGAAGAGCTTCTACTTTTCATGAGCTTAATGTTATATGATGATATTTGGATGGACGCTACTTATGTAATCTTGTGTGTTGCTTGGATGCAGATTCTGGATTCTCACATTCCTTCAACGAAGCAACGTGTCCCCAAGTAGAGCCAGATGTTGACCACACTTCGTCAACTACCCCATAGCAGTACACCCCCCATTTTTTCAAATGGGATTCGTCATGTTCGACGTGGTTGCGCCATTCAGATTCCATCATCCAGTTTCGATCGACAGTTTTTATAATGATGTAAACCCATTCTGCATTTTATGATGTAAATGATCTATGTAAGACCGTCCATGTATGTAACAACCTAGGTAAGCCTAGTATGTTGTTGATGACTTCCATTCTAGGAGGTTTTTCGTCTCACTGATTCACGAAAGTGATCGGCAGAGTTTTTCCCTCCAGCCTCACCCCAAAGCTAGGATGGATTTTTTCATCAGCATGCTAAGTGAGTCCTAGTGTTCTATCGAGTCTTTGTAAAAGTAGTTTGAACTACTTGGTCTACTAGATCATATGTTGAGTCGCAGAACTGGGTATTTTTTGAGGGTCTATACGAACGGGTGTTCCCCCTTTATGTATGTAAATGTATTATCTCATGTAAAAGAGGGTTGGAAAAAATAATTATAATCCCCTCTTGGTCAATTAATTAAATTTTCTGGTCAATTAATTAATAAAATCCTAAACCAGAAATTTAATTAATTTAGGGTCCTAAATTAGGATTAAATCTTTAAAGGCAAAATTTGTTGGTCCTTGGAAAATGATTTTGACAGCCCCAGGCCAAGGGAATATTGAGAATTTTAAGAAATATTGGACCATTGGGCCCTGGTGGTTAAGTCAAGGTCAAAATTTTGGGGTAATTAACTCAAAAATAATATTTTTGAGTTAATTAAAATTGAATTAAATGATAAATTCGTTTTTCCCCAAAATTTTAATTTCAACGTTCCGGATTAAAAGATAATTAAATCTTTTGGACGGTTGAGATTATTTTGACGAGGATCATCCAAACTAGCCGTTAGAGATCTTGTCCTATAAATTTAGAGGTCTTTGTCAGTATTGAGTCATCCGATCTCAGGATCGTGCACTTGCTCTTAGAAGCTCTTGTAAATTTTTTTCGAGGAATAAAGCAAAAGACTTTGGGGTTACAAATCTGGATGTTCCTTCTCAGATCTATGTGGTGAATTATGTCTAAACTCTGCTACTTGGTTTCTTGCATTTTATGGTTGATGGCCTACATGGATTAATCTGCATATAGGTATCTTATGCAGTTTTCTGGGTTTATAAAATAACATTCTGATTTTTGCAAAGGTCTCATGTTGTTTTCTTAAATCTCTATCAGTCTAAAGTTCAGATCTAAGTGTGCAGGGGAATTTTAAGATTGGGCGTCTGGGGAAGTCTTCGGTTGGACCAGCCGACTCCCAATAAACATAAATTTGATAAGCTCTTTATTTGTTAAATTTCGGGTCTATCTTACGATATTGTGATTTTGCAGGGTTTCGAAGGCTTGTGCCTCTCACCTAAACTTTAAACTTCTGAAAATTGTGCTAAAACGGATTCAGATCTGACCATGAGGGTTTTAAATTGTAAATTAGTTGTAAATTTGTAAATTTTTTAAGATTGTTAGGGTTTGATCATTAAAATTGGCGTGTGTGTTTTCAGATCTGGCTGTCTTTGCAGGTTTCAGGGTTCAAATCAGAATTTTTTTTTTAAAAAGATTTGAGGCAGATCTGGCCCCCCAAAGGCCAAATCTAGCCTCAAGCTCCTACAGTGAACGAATCTGGACATTATTTGAGTTCAAGGAGCATATAAATCTGAATTTTGAAGGGAAATTTTAAGTTCTGCTAGAAATTCTAATGCACTGGGTTCATCTATCTGCAATAATCGATTGCCCAGCTCCTCTGCGTCTTCCGCTTTGCTATCCAACGTCCAGCTCTAATTCCCTGTCTGGCATTCCTCGAACGCTGCCTCGTTTGCATCAGTTTCTATCTGCTTCCAACCCTTATCTCTGCCATTCTTCTCTTTGTAGCGATACCCCTCATTCTGCCAGCTTACTCCATGGTCGATCCCTTCTCTCTTCGCGTCGTCCATAACCGATTGCTGTCCCATTCAACCTGCATTCAAACAACAATAAAACGCATCATTGAAATCAGTCAATCCGCCGCTCCTCACGTCGGCTTCTGTCTCTCCACGCGTGGTCCTTTCTACTCCTGCCGTCTGCATTTTTCTCTTGCCGTCTGCGTTCTCATTTTTCTTAACCTGCGTCCTCATCCATCTGCCGTCCTGTCCCTCATCGAAATCTTCACGCCTCTGTCCGTCGAGCTCACATCCTTTCCTCTCGCCGTCATCCAGATCCGCTCCATCGACCTGCAAAAAACGACAAACTGCAAAACAAAAAAACGCACATACAAAATCCGATGTAACCCTTGCGATTTGTTTCATTGTGGTTTCAATTTTTTTTATTTTATTTTGTATATAGTTCAGAGTTTAGATCTTCATTTAATTTTTCTTTAGATTTTGTAATGATTAGTGTTAGTTTGTAGACTGCAATGGTTTCGATTTGTTAAGTCTAACGTAAGTTTTAGATTTAGTTTTAGATTCTAATTTTTCATTTTAATTTAGTTTTATTTTAATTTGTTTAGTTTTATTTCATTTTAGATTTGACTTAGTTTTAATGTAGTTTAACTTTAAAGTCTAATTTTAGTTTGTTTTAGTTTTAGAATTAAATTTTAACTTTAGCTTTATTTAGAGTTTAAATTTAGATTTTTTACTTGTTTTAGATTTATAAAATAAAAATAAAATTTCTCAAAAATATCTTTTATGGTCAAGTGAGCTTTTGAAATTTTATCTTGAGATTGACTATATAAAATCGTTGATTTGTCTGGATCGAAATTAATTGAGCATTTTAAATCCTGGCATTTTCATTATTCATGGTTGTGGTGTTTTTAATTGAATATCATTGATCAATCGTGTTTCCATAAGCAGCAGTTAGTCATCATTTACTGGTTTATAATTGCATAACGGGATCTTGTTTGACTCCATAAGGCACTGGTCTCTAACGTAAAATCTAATCTAGATCTGTGAAATCCTGTTAATTTTATCAAGTATTTGATGTTTTAGCTGTGTCTCCTGAATTTGTTATCTTCATTTATAAAAGGGTCTACCTCCCTTAGCCTGCAAGGAGACAGCTTAAAGAGAGAGATTGGGGATAAAGGTGACAGCCCCCAGTCTGAGCCGTTGTCGCGGTGCCCTGAACAATCTGTGCGACAACATTTTTTTGGCGCCGTTGCCGGGGATAGAGTTTTTTCTGTCCTTGGTCTTAACGACATTTTATAATCTTCTAATCTTTCATCACCATTCATTAGTCTATCGCAAGGGATCACATTTTCTGGCGTCTTTCATCTCTGCATATTTTTATCGTCTCATCTTTCGTCATATCACTAATCATTTCATCATCGCATCTTTAGCACCTGGACATTTCGGTTGGCTTCTTGTTTGGGTGGCGACTCCACTTATTCATCTTTTTACTCCCAGACAAGAATCCCCCCGTGATATCCATCTGCTATCTCTCGATTATTTCTTCTGTTTTAGAATTAGTTTCATGTTCAAGTGGCGACTCCAATTCTTTCATTTCTTACAAGAGTTCCTGCTAAGAAGTTCACTTCTTGAGGACCTTTTGACTATTCTTGAACACAGATCTATTTCTAAAATCTTAAAAACGATATCATGGATATTTTTGCCCCGTGTAATTTTTCTAATATTCAGGGTTATCCCCATGATCTCCCTCAAATGGATAAATTACCTATCTTTCAAGGAAATGATGCAGTTAGTGTTAAATCTCATTTGTTTGCTTTCACTAACTGGTGGAATAGAATTGCAATTGCAAATAATAATTTCGATGATGTAAAAATGAAAGCTTTTGTTCTTACTTTTGGCGAGGATGTCGCTGACTGGTTCATGGAAAAACCTGATAATTCATTCAATACTTTTGAATCCATTGTAACTGCTTTTAAGGAAAAGTATGGTGATAAAAGGGAAGATCGACATTTGGTAAGAGAGATCAGTACTATAGAAAAGAAAGAAAATGAAACGACTGAAGAATTTAACAGGAGATTTAATGGTATTCTTAGAGAAATATCTCAAACTCATAAACCTCCTGATGGATCTCTTTTGAATTTTTACATTGATGCATTTGATTCTGATACTTCATATGAGTTAAGGCGGGCTAAAACTGCAAATTATAAGGCTTGTCAATCTTTAGCTGAGGAGATTGAAAAGGATAAGAAAGCATCTGGAATGTCCAAAACTCCAGATTTTGATAGGTCTTTGACAGATACTCTAGAAGATGATGATGACCCTATGAAAAGGTTAATGCAAAAACTTGAAAGCATGGAGCTTAATCATGCTAAGAAACTTGAAATCATGGAGCTTAATCACGCTAAAGAAATAAGTGTCTTACAGGCTAGGTTGGTTCAAATGGAAAGGGCTCAAACGCAGAATTCCCAACCTAGAAATAATAATGTTTTGCAGGAAAGAGGCTTATCTAATGAGCAGAGACCGACAAATCAACTTGAGTTTGCAAATCTTGTGGATGAAGTTCCGCCTTATTGTAGAGCCTGTAATGATCTTCATGAAGAGGCTACTTGTCCCATTGTCAAAAGGATCATAGCTAGTAGAATGGCAAGGTCAAGTCATCAAATTAATGTTGTTGGTAAGAACTATCACGTGCATATAGAAGATCATGAAAGTCAGGTTAAGGAACTAGCTCAGATGATTAAGGATGTGCAACCCAGTCATATGCAAATAATTCAAAACATGGAAGCTAACCAAATCAGTCTTCAAAATAAGATAACTTCCATGGAAGAAAGTCATGTTAAGGAAATAAATGTCATGGAAAACAGGTTAAAGATAATGATTAATCAGATGTCCATTATACAGAATCATATGATTGCAATGGAAGCAAGACATACCCAGGAAATCACTTCCATGAAGGAAAATCACTTGTTGGAAATAAAAAATATGGAGGCAAATCAGACGAAATTAATAGTAAGACATGCCAGGGAGATGAGTTCCATACAAAAGAAATTGGAAAAAATGGAAGATATACAAAAGTTTTAGCCGAAATTTGATTATGAAGATTCATCAACAGATCATAAGACTTCTTGTCTGTTAAAGCCATTCTCATCTCATCACACGGAGGATTTCACTATGGTTTCAAAGGATGTTGAGAAAGACCAAGCTTGTGTGTCACCATTGACAGAGTATATCCAGAATAATATTGGTCACGCTCCAGGTTCTTCAGATATTTTGTACAAACATCTTCAAGATGAGGACAAGAAATCTACAGTGGTCTCATGTTGACATCACAACCCACTCAGAATAAGAGAAAGAAGCAAAAAAGAAGAAGTAAGTGGTTTGATTCGTCTGATGGTCGAGAGCAGCTTGATATTCGAATAAGACACAGTCCTACATTATGCAAGATCGGACGTGGCACATCTAAAAAGCAACCTATAGACTTGCCTGAAAGCAGGCAAATGCTCAGCATACACTATATTGAGCACATCTGATGCCACAGGGCATCCTCTGTATCGTATTTCTAACCCTACTCCTCGTTATTTCAGCATTTCATTTTGCAGTTAGAGTAGATTTACTTTTCATGTTAAATAGAATAATAAATAAAAAGAAGAGCTTCTATTTTTCATGAGCTTAATGTTATATGATGATATTTGGATGGACGCTACTTATGTAATCTTGTGTGTTGCTTGGATGCAGATTCTGGATTCTCACATTCCTTCAATGAAGCAACGTGTCCCCAAGTAGAGCCAGATGTTGACCACACTTCGTCAACTACCCCATAGCAGTACACCCCCATTTTTTCAAATGGGATTCGTCATGTTCGACGTGGTTGCGCCATTCAGATTCCATCATCCAGATTTCATCGACAGTTGACATTGTTATAAATGATGTAAACCCATTCTGCATTTTATGATGTAAATGATCTAAGTAAGACCGTTAATGTATGTAACAACCTAGGTAAGCCTAGTATGTTGTTGATGACTTCCATTCTAGGAGGTTTTTTGTCTCACTGATTCACGAAAGTGATCGGCAGAGTTTTTCCCTCCAGCCTCACCCCAAAGCTAGGGTGGATTTTGTCATCAGCATGCTAAGTGAGTCCTAGTGTTCTATCGAGTCCTTGTAAAAGTAGTTTGAACTACTTGGTCTACTAGATCATATTTTGAGTCGCAGAACTGGGTATTTATTTGAGGGTCTATACGAATGGGTTTTCCCCCTTTATGTATGTAAATGTATTATCTCATGTAAAAGAGGGTTGGAAAAATAATTATAATCCCCTCTTAGTCAATTAATTAAATTTTATGGTCAATTAATTAATAAAATCCTAAACCAGAAATTTAATTAATTTAGGGTCCTAAATTAGGATTAAATCTTTAAAGGCAAAATTTGTTGGTCCTTGGAAAATGATTTTGACAGCCCCAGGCCAAGGGAATATTGAAAATTTTAAGAAATATTGGACCCTTGGGACCTGGTGGTTAAGTCAAGGTCAAAATTTTGGGGTAATTAACTTAAAAATAATATTTTTAAGTTAATTAAAATTGAATTAAATGATAAATTCGTTTTTTCCCCAAAATTTTAATTTCAACGTTCGGATTAAAAGATAATTAAATCTTTTGGACGGTTGAGATTATTTTGACGAGGTCAATCCAAACTAAGCCGTTAGATATGCGAATACATAAATTTAGAGGTCTTTGTCAGTATTGAGTCATCCGATCTCAGAATCGTGCACTGGCTCTTAGAAGCTCTTGTAAACTTTTTTTGAGGAATAAAGCTAAAGACTTTGGGGTTACAAATCTGGATGTTCCTTCTCAGATCTATGTGGTGAATTGTCTCTGAACTCTGCTACTTTGTTTCTTGTATTTTAGGGTTGATGGCCTTCATGGATTAATCTGCACATAGGTATCTTATGCAGTTTTCTGGGTTTATAAAATAACATTCTGATTTTTCTAAGGGTCTCATGTTGTTTTCTTAAATCTCTATCAATCTAAGGTCTGGATCTAACTGTGCAAGGAAATTTTTTTTTTAAAATTGGGCGTCTGGGGAAGTCTTCGGTTGGACCAGCCGACTCTCAATAAGCATAAATCTGATAAGCTCTTTATTTGTTAAATTTCGGGTCTATCTTACGATATTTGTGATTTTGCAGGGTTTCGAAGGCTTGTGCCTCTCACACAAGCTTTAAACTTCGAAAAATTGTGCTAAAACGGTTCGGATACGACCATGAAAGTTTAAATTGTAAATTAGTTGTAAATTTGAAAATTTTTAAGATTGTTAGGGTTTGATCATTAAAATTGGCGTGTGTGTTTTCGGATACGGGTTTGTCTTTGCGAGTTTCGGGGGTTCAAGTAGGGATTTTTTTTTTATAAAAGATTTGAGCGGTCTGGCCCCCAGAAAGGCCAAATCTGGCCTCCAAGCTCTCGATGAACGAATGCGGACGATATTTGAGTTCAGGAGCATATAAATGCGAATTTTGAAGGGAAATTTTAAGTTCTGCTAGAAATTCTAATGCACTGGGTTCATCTATCTGCAATAATCGATTGACCAGCTCCTCTGCGTCTTCCGCTTTGCTATCCAACGTCCAGCTCTTATTCCCTGTCTGGCATTCCTCGAACGCTGCCTAAACATCGGTTTACATCTTGCTTCCAACCCTTATCTCTGCCATTCTTCTCTTTGTAGCGATACCCCTCATTCTGCCAGCTTACTCCATGGTCGATCCCTTCTCTCTTCGCGTCGTCCATAACCGATTGCTGTCCCATTCAACCTGCATTCAAACAACAATAAAACGCATCATTGAAATCAGTCAATCCGCCGCTCCTCACGTCAGCTTCTGTCTCTCCACGCGTGGTCCTTTCTACTCCTGCCGTCTGCATTTTTCTCTTGCCGTCTGCGTTCTCATTTTTCTTAACCTGCGTCCTCATCCATATGCCGTCCTGTCCCTCATCGAAATCTTCACGCCTCTGTCCGTCGAGCTCACATCCTTTCCTCTCGCCGTCATCCAGATCCGGTCCATCGACCTGCAAAAAACGACAAACTGCAAAACAAAAAAAAAACGCACATACAAAATCCGATGTAACCCTTGCGATTTGTTTCATTGTGGTTTCAATTTTTTTTATTTTATTTTGTATATAGTTCAAGGTTTAGATCTTCGTTTTAATTTTTCTTTAGATTTTTGTAATGATTAGTGTTAGTTTGTAGAATTCAATAGTTTCGATTTGTTCAAGTCTAACGTAAGTTTTAGATTTAGTTTTAGATTCTAATTTTTCATTTTAATTTAGTTTTATTTTAATTTGTTTAGTTTTATTTCATTTTAGATTTGACTTAGTTTTAATGTAGTTTAACTTTAAAGTCTAATTTTAGTTTGTTTTAGTTTTAGAATTAAATTTTAACTTTAGCTTTATTTAGAGTTTAAATTTAGATTTTTTACTTGTTTTAGATTTATAAAATAAAAATAAAATTTCTCAAAAATATCTTTTATGGTCAAGTGAGCTTTTGAAATTTTATCTTGAGATTGACTATATAAAATCGTTGATTTGTTTGGATCGAAATTAATTGAGCATTTTAAATCCTGGCATTTTCATTATTCATGGTTGTGGTGTTTTTAATTGAATATCATTGATCAATCGTGTTTCCATAAGCAGCAGTTAGTCATCATTCACTGGTTTATAATTGCATAATGAGATCTTGTTTGACTCCATAAGGCACTGGTCTTAAAAGTGAAATCTAATCTGTGGAATCTCGTTTATTCTGTCAAGTACTTGATGTTCTAGCTGTGTCTCCTAGATTTATCCTTCATTTCTAAAAGGGTCTACCTCCCTTAGCCTGCAAGGAGACCGCTTAAAGAGAGAGATTGGGGATAAAGGTGACAGCCCCCAGTCTGAGCCGTTGTCGCGGTGCCCTGAACAATCGTGACAACGGACGCTACTTATGTAATTTTGTGTGTTGCTTGGATACAAATTCTGGATCCTCACATTCCTCTGATGAAGCAACGTGTCCCCACGTAGAGCCAGATGTTGACCACACTTTGTCAACAACCTCGCCCTCCGCTTATTCTTAGTCCCTCCCCGTATATAAATCATACCTCCGCCCCTTTTGTTTTTTAACCCCTCAAAACCTTATTATAAAGGCCCCTAACCTTCGAAATATTAAAAGGCTGGTCCGCTTTCCCTCACCCCGCCTTTCATTTCATCGAACCATCTCCACCGTTAATCCGGATCTATTCCCTCGATCCAATAACTGTCGCATCCCCCAACCTTGCCCCGCACTGTTATAACCCCGCGCTACCCGACAAAGATCTCCATGTCACCTCGCCCCGGGTCCCACTTTCCACTACCCCCCAAATCCATTCACGTTGCGCCACTTGTCCCCGGGCTCCACCCCCCAAATCTACTCGCCGCTCCTCAAATCATTCCACACCGTTGATCTCATTACCAGAGATCCGACGGCCCAGAACGCATATCGCGTAAAAATTTGCGATGGGTTTGATGATTCACAACCCGTGCAAAATAGGCGGTTTTCCGCCTACCACGCGGTAGTCGCTCTATGGTATCGCGTCCATTCCGCCCCAAACCACTTACGCCTCCAACCCACGCGATAAACCACCTCGGATTATCAAAACCACCTTTCACCTCCGCGCCAAATTCAAAAGTTCTTCCTGCCTCCATTTGAATTCCTCCCAGTTCTGCCTCCGGAACCTCACCTCTACTCCATTTCTCCCTTTGCAACCATCTCTTGACCACCCGAAACCCCTGAAAATGCAGTCAATCCCACTCTTGCATGGTTTTTACTAAAAGTATGTGTTTTTTGCAGGTTTTTCATGGCGAAAGGGGTCCAAAGTGCCCTCTCACAGTCCATAAAAGATGGATGAAACCTTGGGTGACGATCCAAGGGTCTTAATCCAGAATTGGGGAGATCAGAGGCCTTCTCAGGGTTTGATCGACGATGAAGCATGCTCATCGATGGATCATAAACCCTCCAGCACAAAGAAATGTGTCCCTTCACATAGAGGACACGAATAGTCAAGAAACAACGAAGCACAGAAAAAAAGGTTAAAGGATTAATCTCATATCAAAAGGCAAATCAAGGAGATTAATTCATAAAGCAAAGGTTAGAGCAGAAAGTAAAGAGTAGACAGCAAGGCATAAAGACAAAGATTAAAGATAGAACAAAGGACAGATTAACCCAAGACAAATTCGAATGACTCAGCTCACAACAGTTATTCCTCTCAAAGATATTTTTAGCCACCTAAGTGCTTTGTTTCCTTCAAAAAAACACTAAGAAGTTATTGAGTTGAGTCAGAGATATTTTATCTGTCAAACAGTTATTGTAAAAGTTATGAATAGGCCTTAAAGTCAACACATTCACCTATTTTTCCTTAGAAGTTAAGATAGAAGTTATTAAAACAGAGAAGTAGCTGCAGATGTTCCTGCCTTGAGCCTTGCATGGTCTTCAAGGTTAGGAATGCACTTACTCTGTAATAAATGATACTCAAACCCTATCTTAGGCTTCACCTCTTCATTTGCAGCATAAATACTGCATCTGAACTCATTATCTTGTTGGCATTTGATGACTCTTTGAAGCAATACATAGTCTCTTGGAAGTTGAAAAGAAATTGATGTCTTGGAACTTGTGGGTGTCCTGATTTGTTTGTTGATGGAGGAGGCTAGATCACTGGATCCCTGAGCTTGGTTTTGGTGAAGTGCTTCTAATCTGTTATTGTTATTTACTGTTATCATTATGTTTCCACCTTTCTATGTTGCAGTGGAATGAAAGTTTTAGGCTAAGAAATGTCTTCTGAAAGCACCTTAGTTCTATTTATTCTTCACTACCTTAATGTTTTCTTCTGCTATGACATTTTAGAGAATTCTCAACTGCTCTCTAGACCCCCTAAGCTTGTTTATTTCATAAATAGTTGAATACAGTTGGTATCAAGCATGATTTATGGTTTTCCCTGCTTACTTGCTGCCACTTAAACACCGTTTTTGAAGTCTCTCTCTAAAGTACCGTTCTTTAAAGTCTGCCAAAGAGGTTTTGTTTCGATCATACCCTTTGTACTTGCTTAACTAATTGTTTTAGATATCTTCATAACTATAATCAAGGATGTTTAGGAGTTCCCTCTTCTCTGATTACAGTTATATGTGTGTCGTAAGTGTTTTCTGCCCTTGAAGGTGAGATCAGTAGAAGTTAAATGAGTTTCTCGCCTTATATATTTCATTGGAGAAGTTTGTCTTGACTTATCATTTGTTGAAGTGTGGATTGTAGAATTTATGGTTTGCCCTGTCTATTGATTGCATCTTCATGTTTTGTGATATTTAAGTCTCTTTGTTGAAAAGTACATATGATAAAGGATTCTTAATTGCCCTTTACCCTACTTTTCATTCTTACAATTGATGTCCATCTCATTACCCTTAAAACTTGAAGATCCACCGGCCAAGTTAGATTTGCCCTATGATGCTCCCCGATCCATTGATGAACTTATCATGACTTCCATTTGACTCCATTGCCCAATGACTTAGATATCTCCTCATTCTACCTATGTTTCTTGATCATTATACCCAACCAAAACAAACAACAAAACCTCACACTTAATAACTAGCCTAAAATCAACCCTATAAAGCAAACAAGTTCATATCCCTTGCAAACAAATAGAAAGATCTCTCTCTGATTCTAGGAAGGCTAGGTCCTAGGGCTCCAAAGACTGGTTCCATGTTGCCTTGTCATTTGGTATGCCAATCTGCCAAATCACGGGACACCCACATTCTGGCGATCACGGTGGGACCTTTTGAGTCAGTGACAAACTAAGTATACTTTAGGACTCCAGAAACCATTATCAATCATAGAAAACTCAGTTGATGGCCATAGAGTAGACTTTTTTTGTTTCACCATCTTAGCTAAATGATGATTCAAGTGTAGAAAACTCTTACAAACCTTAGAACTACAGAAAAGAAACTCAGAAAACCCCAGAAAACATTCCTAGATTGGTTTTTTGTCAATTATTGGTGGTGGACCATACACATTTACCTTAAAAAACAGCTAAAAATTTCCACCTGGCGACTCCACTAGCCCTAGTAGGCCTATTACTTCACTAGTTCTCTTTAGACTCCCTTAAGATTGTATCAAACTAGCCCTAAGAAGTTTAGAAGCCTAGTCCCATATTTTAGAAGTTTACTAAACACTGTGAGAGGTATACCTTCTGAAAACAGTCCTAAAACTTTCAGCCTCTCCAAAATTTTGAACTTGAAATCTAGCTTCACATTGGATCAATACCAGACCTCATCCAGACCCTAATCCTCGTACTATAGTTGATGATCTAGAAAATATTTTGTGGCAAACTTCTAGAGCTGGAAATTTGACTACTAATAGGACTATTCAAAGAACAAGATTTGTCCCTGAAAACCTTACAATCTTGAAAGATCCTCAGTTTGACTTGTGACATTCAAAGAATCTATTTAGAACCAAGTCATACAGTGATATTGACCAATCTGATCTTGAGCTCACAGATTTGCAGCAGAATTTCAGCAGAGAAGCATCTCCTTCCACTCCTCTTGATTTTCAGCTTCTCCACCACTTCAGCTCTTTCCATAGCAAATCTGCTCATAATCAGTTTGCTGGTCTAAGTACTTCCACCACACCCATCCACACATCCATTGTTCAAAACACTCCATTTCATCCCACTTTCTCTTCCACAAATCCACCTCTTGTAAATCCCCCAGTTACTCCTATCATGGCAACATGGTATGCTCCCTTAGTATTACCACAACCTCTAGTTCCTTTACCAAATGATTATCAATCTAAAATTCCCCATTTCATTGGAGCTGAATCTACTACTGCCCAACAACATGTAGATAAAATGGATGATGCCTTTGATTACATGGAAATAGAAGAAGAAACCATTAAGATGAGAATCTTTGCCCAAAGTTTAGGAGGAGAAGCCAAAAAATGGTTTAAAAGTTTAACTCCTAATAGCATAAATGATATCCCTTCTTTATACCAAACGTTCATAAACAAATGGGAAATTAAAAAGAACCCTCTCCAAATCCTCTCAGAATATAGCAACCTTAAAAGAAATGTTGGGGAAAGTGTCCAAGACTACTGCACTAGATTTAATAGTGTTTACAATTTCTAGGCTTAGCCTTAGCAAAATTTCCAGAAGGCTTTGACCCAGACATGGCCTATCATCTAAGAGAAAGAGACCCCTTGACTTTAGAAGATATGCAGAGGGGAGCTATAAGTGTAGAAACAAATTTGATTGAGAAAAGAGCTAGGTTGAAATCAGAAAAAAGAGTTACATATAAGGATGAAACATTGGCCTCAACCTCATCATCTGATGCCAAAATTGATAACTTAGTAAGGGTAATGGAAAGAATGCTGGAGAAAATAAACTTAACTGATAGAGTAGCTCCTAGAGAGAACCAAGGGAATCCCCAAAACAGAAATAGAAATCCAAATTTCAGAAGAGATCCTATTCAAAATAGACAAAGAGATAATGACCAAGAAATTAGGCCTCCTTTCCAAGAAAACTATGTAAATGAAGAAGAAGAAAGGGAGACAGAAAGGTTGGAAGAAAATCATGTGAATTTGATAGGATCTGACAGTGAGGGTGATGCTTTCCTCACTGAAGAGGAACAAGGATTCTTCTCCTCAGAACAAACCTAAAACAATCATGAGGATTCTGAAGATTACCAATTGGGGTTTGAAAATGCTATAATAGAGGTCCATAGACAATATGATCTTAAGAGCAAAAAGAACCAAGAGACCTCCAAAAATAAAAACACCAAAATTGTTGTTAGGAATACCTCAAAAAATCTTCCTAAAAAGATAGCAAACAGTTTTAACACTATGGCTAGAAAATTGATCTAAACAAAGATAAAACCAGTTAGCCAAGTGTTGACCCAAGCTGCCCTAGTACTTCTGCTAGTGGCCCAGAGAAACATGTCCAAAATAACAATCCTAATAAAATTCAGCAAAACGAAGTTGCTGAAAAGACTATGTTTGACAAATCCGATGTAAATATATCAAAAACACTAGTCCCTTTTAGCCTTGAGGGAGAAATTTCCAAGATCAAAATTAGCATACCCTTAGCTGAACTAGTAACCCAGGATGTATATAAAAATCAAGTTTTGAAAGCTTTGAATATAGGAAATGATACTGATACTTTAAACTTGACAGATAATAAACCAGAATTGTTGTTTGGTCCTGAACTAGAAGAAAAATACCAAGAAGGAGCCATCCCTTCTTTCTATGTCAGCTTAAATATACATGATAAGATCTTACACAATGCCATGCTAGACTCTGGTGCCTCTCACAATCTCATGCCAAAATTAGTGATGAAGAGATTAAGCCTAGAAATTACCAAACCTTACAAAGACCTGTATTCCTTTGATTGAAGCACAGTCAAGTGTTTAGGTCTGATCAAGGATTTATGTGTCAATCTGGCACAAATTCCTACTAGGGGTATAGTTATGGACATAGTTGTTGCTGACATTTCCCCAAAGTATGGCATGCTTCTATCTAAATCATGGAGAGCCAAATTTCAGGGAAACCTTCAAATGGACGTGTCTTATGCTACCATTCCAGCCTTTAACCAGACCAGAAGGTTATACAGGGAATCTCATATGAAATATATGGTAAGCAACATAGATATGCCCAACAACACTCCTGTTTATTACATTCATTCAGACCTTGATTCATTTATCTTGTTCAATGAAGATGAAATCAACATACAAGAAAATGAAAATGAAAAAGAGTTAAACTCACTTGAACATTTAAATCTGCCCTCAAATGAAAAACATAACAGCTCAAACTTTAACAACCTTGAACAGCAAAATAATATTAAGCAGGAGATAGAAATGCTTTGGACAATGAGCTTTGATGGCTCTTGTAGCAAAGCTGGTTCTAGAGTTGGTGTATGGATACATAATACAAACATAGGATATTCCTACAAACTTGATTTCCAATGCACTAATAATATTGCAGAATATGAAGCTCTCCTTCTTGGCCTACGTTTGCTCAAAGATTTAGGAGCCAAGAAAATATTAGTCCAAGGAGATTCAGAACTGATTATTTGGCAAATAAAAGGGGAGTATTCAGCCAAAAACCCAAGATTAAGAGAATATAGAAATTTTTCCCTAGATCTCCTAAAAACTTTTGAAAAATATAAACTCACTTTCATTCCTAGAGCTCAAAATAACATTGCAAATGAGCTTGCCTTTGCTGCCAGCAATTGTCAAGTACCCCATGTAAATGAACTATTCACTGTCAAAATAAAAAATAGGCCTACAATCCCTGACAATGAAAACTATTGGCAAGTGTTTGAGGGAGATAAACACATTGGTGATTTTCTGCAATCTGAGAATAATTTTGCTATACCAACTCCTAGCTCAAGCTCTAAAGAAGATTGTTTTGATGAAAAACAAGTTCCTAAAACAAAGTTGTCCTCTACTGTTGATATAAACCAATTTGAACATCTTTATAAGGCAGAATTACTTGGCAACTTAGATCAAAAAGACCTTGAGGTTTTACAATGCAAAAATGATTGAATACCAAGGGGTCTTACACCATTAGAGGAGCTTTTTTACTTCAATGATGTGGCTAAAATACCAGAGATGGAGCCCACAGAAAATAATGTAGAACATAACATAGGTAGCATGAATGAACCCAAAATGATCAAGTTATCTAGCACTCTTCCTACTCATATAAAACAGGAATATATCACACTTTTCAAAGAGTTTGGAGATGTGTTTGCATGGGGATACAAAGACCTGAAATCATATGATACTAGCATCATTCAACACAAAATTCATCTTAAGGAAAATCAAAAATCTTTCATACAAAAACTAAGAAGGATAAACCCTGTTTTATTACCTTTAGTTGAGAAAGAGATCAAAAAGATGTATGATGCGGGATCATAGTTCTCCTTAGATATTCAGAGTGGGTTTCCAACCTAGTATCTGTTAGGAAGAAGATCGGCGAAATTAGGCTTTGCATTGACTTTAGAAATCTGAACAAAGCCTCCCTGAAAGATAATTGTCCCTTGCCTAAGATGGATCATATACTCCAAAAAGGTGGTTCGATCTAAGAGAATCTCACTCTTGGATGGTTTTTCAGGCTACAACCAAGTTCTAGTACTCCCAAGTGATCAACACAAAACTGCTTTCACGACACCTTAGGGTACATTCATGTATGTTAAAATACCATTTGGTTTGATGAATGCAGGGGCCACCTTCCAAAGGGCCATGGACATAGTTTTTTTAAAAGACATAGGCTATTTCATATTCATTTACCTTGATGACATCATTGTTTTCTCCAAAACTGACAAAGAACACTTAACCCATTTGAATTTTTTTTTTGAGAAATGCAGAAAATATGGCTTTTCCTTAAATCCCAAGAAAACACTCTTTGGTCTCCAGGAAGGAAAACTCCTTGGCCACATAATCTCTGAAGAAGGAATCAAAGTAGATCCCAAAAGGATTGAAGGCATATTAAAAATCAGTCATCCTAGAAACCTCAAAGAGTTTCAATCTTTCATTGGGAAGATCAACCTTTTGAGAAGGTTCATGCCTAACCTTGCTGAACTTTTGAGGAATATCACAAACATGCTAAAAAAGGAAACATGAGTTAAATGGACCTTAGAATCCAAACAGTCATTTGAACTGGTAAAACAAGCTCTCACTCAAACACGAGTTCTTATCAATCCTGATTTCACCAAGGATTTCTACATTTTTTCATTTGCATCTGAACACATCATTGCTGCAGTGTTGTTGCAAAAGAATAACATGGGCCAAGAATAACCAATATCCTTCTTCAGTAGAGCCTTAAGAGATGCTCCACTCAAATATAACATCATGGAGAAACAAGCCTTAGCCTTGATAAAAGCATTGAAAGATTTCTGAGTCTACATCCTACACTCTCATATCATTGCTTTTGTCCCACATACAGTTTGTCAAGGACATTCTAAATCAAGACCTTGATGGAAAAATGGGAAAATGGATTGCTATTATTTTAGAATATGATTTAGAAATCAGGCCTACCAAGCTGATTAAAGGACAAGGATTAGCGAAACTTATGGCAGAATCAAATTTCCAAGCATTAGATATGAATATGATTGATGTTTTAGAAGAACAGGAAGAATTCACGGCTCCATTCATTGAAGAAATATTTTTGAATTCATCTTGGTATGTTGATATCATATATGTACTTCTTTATCTCAATACCCCTCCTTTATCAAAGACTAAAGCTAGATTCTTAAAACAAAAAGCTTTAAATCACTGCATTTTAGATGGATTGTTGTATTGGAAAAATGTTGTAGGCATATTGCTTAAATGTTTGCTTGAGAATGGTGCAGGAAAGATCATGCATGAATTGCATGAGGGAGAATGTGGAGGACACCTTTACTGGAAAGCAACAGCAAACAAGATTCTTAGAGTTGGCTATTACTGGCCCACCCTTTTCCCTGATACTAAAAAACTAGTCATGACTTGCCATAAGTGTCAAAAATTTTATGGCAAGAGAAAACTCCTACCATTATCTTTGCATCCCATCAGTATTGAAGCACCCTTTCAACAATGGGGTTTAGACTTTATTGGAGAAATTCATCCAACCTCATCTACTCAGCATAAGTGGATCCTTACTGCCACTGATTATTTTACCAAGTGGATAGAGGCCATCCCTTCTAGAAATGCTACTGACTCAGTCATTACCAAATTCCTTGAGACCAACATTGTAGGAACCCTCTTGGAGTAATTTCCTAATTTTTCCACTCTGTTTTGAAGTTTACTAGAGGTAGACTTTAGAAGACTTAGTGTTAATTCGACTAACAGTTTTAAACCCTAATACAGCTATCATCCTTTCCCTGAATAAATCAAAGACATCTTTACAGAGTGAAATCCAAGCTTATATATATATATATATATATATATATATATTTCAGCAGTAATATGATTAAATGAAAATCAATAGTGAAATTTCACAAAGAACTAGTCTATCTGTAGAAAAATACCTGGAATAGAGCTGATGATTTTAATGGTGGTTCTCCTCCTGTGATGTTGTGGACAGTTGAACAGTTCACCGAAACAATCAAATCCTCCCAGCCAATCCGGGAACAATCCCAGACCCAGAGGATGTCTCCTCTGCCCCCGTGCCCAGATTTCCAAGAAAAACAGAGACTCCCTCTCAGCACAAATCCTTTCTTATCATAATATCACTTGGTAATCAGTCCAAGTTCACCAGGCCCCTCCCTCCTTCGAATCAACTTTCTTATATAAATTTCTCCACCGCCATACATCCTACCCCACCGCCTCTTCTCCATCAAGATAAGGTCTTCTTAAAGGAATGTATGAATGTCATTTAAGGAGATGTGATTGTTATTAAAGAGGAGGTGTGATCTTTATGGTTATCCAATCTGTTTAGGAGTATACGGCTTGACTTTAGAGTACCTTTATAATTAAGACTTATGTTGGAATATTTAACTTAACTATGTATATATATTTTAATTAAATTAAGTTTATTTTCTATTTTGTTTATTAGTCCTTTTCATATAATGTATACTTAATTAATATGAATATTAATCTGGAATCATAATATTAATATTTAACTCAGGTAATCTTGATATTAGTAGTTAGGTGTACTAGTGCGATGTGTGCGAGATAGGCATGCCTATACCGTACACACGCTAATATCATTATGTATAACTCGGGAACGGGTTGTTACATACTTCCTCCCTTCAAAAAACCTCGTCCCGAAGTTCAGGGTTTCATATACTCATATCAATATTGTGTTTTCTTGGGATTAGGGTGATTGTAGAATGTTTGTAATTTTAAAATTTTGAATTTCTGTTTGAATAAATATGTATCTGTAATTTAATTGTTACTCCCCATCTCAACTGCATCGCCAAACTATTCTAAAATCATCCTATCCGTCCTCTACAGGAATATGCCATGGCATCAATTTTAGTGATCCATTCATAGACCTTAAGGATGTCAGTGTCGATTACGTCGACCTGACATGTTTGTAGGCATCCGGCAGTCATCATCACATGTCTAGGGGAGCGTGACTCGCACGTCCTTCCATCACTCCAGGTATTGGAGGATAAACGGTGGGAAACACCTCCACCCCTCCCAGTAGGACCAGGGTCAACACCATATCGTGGGATCTCAGGGAGTCTCAACTGTTCTTGGAAATCTGTCATCACGTAGATTGCTTCAGTAATCTGTTTTTCTGCATGGTAATCACTGGTACATAATCTGCAATGTAAACACTTATACACATATTACAGCATATGCATCTATATTGTTCATAACCAATTGTTACCCATATAACAATCTCTACATATTCAAAATACTTTGATATTTATGATATTGATCCTAGAACTTATTTAAAAAAAAAAAATTGTTCACATAGGTATCAATATGTCCAATCAAATTACACGTTTCAGATACTGCTTCTGTTTAGTTCATATATGTTCTATCTATGATGCATTGTTTTAACCATTTTCAATCTGTATACCAATATGTTTCACTTTTCATATTCAAAATGTAGTTACTCTTCTATTTCCTTTCTTTTAATCATATTTGAAATGTAATGAAATTCATCAATAGATAGTTTCATCTATAATGTTTAATCTATGATTTCATATTCTTGCAATGTTAATTTAAATGACATATCACATATCGGTATCCATGCACCAGTAAATTTAAACAAACAACATATATCCTGTATCACTAGAGTGAAGTAGCATTCTATCTTTATGGGTATCCATGTACCAGCGAAGTAAAAACTCATCGTTATGTAATATTTCAAAATTTCAAGTATCAAAATAGAGCAGTCATATATATAAAAGTTTTCAGTTCTCAAAATTTAGCATAAGCTGGGGTAATTCTGGCAGAAAGTCTCAGCATCCTCCCAAGTCACTGATCCAGGACTATATTTGTCCCACTGGACTTTAACTTGGTCTATCTGGCGGTTCTCGAGCTGTCAAACCCTACGTTCCAGAATACATAATGGTTCGACCGTTAGAGTTCCCTCGTCCGATACCTGCAGTTCCTTCCATTGAAGGTCATGAGATTCATCAGCAATATAGTGTCATAAGGCAGATACATGAAATACATTATGAATTTTGTGCAGGTGGGGTGGCAGTGCAAAACGATAAGCGACAGGTCCAACTTTTTCCAGGACTTCGAACGGTCCAATAAACCGGGGGGATAATTTTGTCCCCCTCCCAAACCGAATGGTGCTCTTATTTGGTCTGATGCAGATGAAAACCTGATCTCCTACAACATAGCTCCTATCTGTCCTGTGAGTGTCCGCATAACTTTTCTGTCTATCCTGAGCCTCTTTTAATCGATGTCTAATCAGTTTTACCTGATCCTCCATCTCCTGGATCAAGTCTGGTCCGACGATTATTCGATCTTCTAACCTGTCCCAACTCAACGACGTTCTGCAGGGTCTTCCGTATAATGCTTCAAATGGCGGCATCCCGATTGAACTGTGATAGCTGTTGTTCTAAGCAAATTCTACCGAGGGTAAGTACTTTTCCCAACGTGACTGTTGGTCCATAACATACATCCTTAACATATCCTCGAGTACTTGATTTACCCTTTCTGTCTGTCCATCGGTCTCCGGATGATATGCTGTACTCAAATTTAACTGAGTTCCCAAGGCCGACTACATACAATTCCAGAACCTTGATGTGAACCGAGGATCTCTATCGGATATGATTTTCTTAAGTACTCCATGAAATCTAATGATTTCATTTATGAATACCCGAGCTACATCAACTACTTCATAAGTATCTCTTACTAGAATGAAATGAACGCTTTTTGTTAATCTATCCACCACAACCAGAATGGCATTATGTTTTTGTTGCGTAAGAGGCATCCCAACGATAAAATCCATAGAAATTATCTCCCATTTGGTCATAGGGATGTCGTGAGGTTGTAAGAGACCTGCTGGGTGACGATGATCAGCGTTTACTTGCTGACATTCAAGACACCTAGCGACAAATTGGACAATGTTGTTTTTCATGCCTGACCAGAAGAAGAGTCTCTGAGTGTCAGCATACATCTTCTTTACCCCAGGATGTGCACAATATACTGCCTGGTGTGCTTCCTTTAAGATGGTGTTTTGGAGATCCCCACTATCTGGTATATACATCCTTCCGTGAAATCGTAGAATTTTGTCCTCTTCCAGATCATACCCTTCGAACTTAAGTTCCTTTGAATGGTTGCCTTCGAGCCCCGACCTTACAAGTACGAACTATCTCTTACAAGATGTTCAAGCACTTGATTTCTCAAGTTCACCCTGATAAGTACGAGGGAGAATATTCGAGGTCTTCTACTTAAAGCATATGCTACAACATTCTCCTTCCTTTTTATATATGAAATCACAAAATCGCATTCGCTTAGGAGTTCACTCCATCGTCTTTGTCTTGCATTTAAGTCTCTCGTGGTGAATAGATACTGCAAACTTTGGTGGTCACTTTTAAGCACAAAATTTCTCCCTACCAAGTATTGTCTCCACATCTTTAAAGTTAAGACCACCGCAACTAACTCCAAATCATGCGTAGCATAAAGTTCTTCATGGGTTTTTAATTTTCTCGAAGCGTATGCTATTACGCCTTCTTCCTGCATTAATACTGCACCTAACCCTTGCTTAGATGCATCGGTACACACAGTAAAATCTTTATCCATATTCGGTACTCGCAAAATCGGTGCACTAGTCAATAATCGTTTAAGTTCAGAAAAAACTTTATCACACTCCTCAGTCCACTCATACTTAACACCCTTGCGCTGGAGGTTGGTGATCGGCTTTGCAATTTTGGAGAATCCCTCCACAAACCTTCGGTAGTAATCCGCTAAACCCATAAAGCTACGCACTTCATGTGCATTCTTAGGTATCGGCCACTCCCTGTCTGTATTTACCTTTTCAGGATCTACAGAGATTCCTTCGCCTGATATGATATGACCTAAGTAATGGATTTCCTTCTGAAAGAAAGCGCATTTGGATAATTTTCCATATAACTTGTGCTCTCTGAGACAAGATAACACTATCTGAAGATGCTCTTCATGCTCCTTCTCACTCTTAGAGTAAATGAGAATATCGTCCAGGAAAACTTGTACAAATTTGTCGAGATATTTGTGGAGAACGCTATTCATAAGGTTCATAAAGACTGCAGGTGCATTGGTCAACCCAAATGGCACCACAATGAATTCATAATGCCCGAAACGAGTTCGGAATGCAGTCTTCGAAACATCAATTTTGCTAATCCTGAGTTGATGATAACCCGATCGCAGATCGATCTTTGAAAATACTATAGCTCCTTTCATTTGATCGAAAAGGTCGTCAATGCGAGGCATTGGATACCTATTCTTTACCGTGGCCCAGTTCAAATCTTGATAGTCCACACACAGTCGTAATGAACCATCTTTCTTCTTGACAAAGATTACAGGAGCACCCCATGGTGAAACACTGGGTCGAATGTGCCCTGCATCTAACAGTTCTTTCAGCTATATTTGCAATTCTTGAAGTTTCGAGGCAGTCATTCGGTAAGGAGTTTCAGATATAGGTTCCGTACCAGGTTTCGATTCAATGGTGAGGTCTAGCTCTCTCCGAGGAGGCAGTCTAGGTAATTCCTTGAGAAAAAAATCCGGAAATTATAATAGAATCGGATATTGATCTAAGGAAGGCCCTTTTTCTTTGATTACCATTTGAATGGCATACACTTGACAACCCTTCCTTAAGCACTGCTTCATTTGCATGGCTGAGATGAAATGAAAGGATACTTTTCTCTTAATACCTTGAATTTGGATTGTCTCTCCCACATCATTCAAGCAAAGTATTGTTTTCCCGGAACAGTCTACCCATGCTCGATGAGACTCTAACCAATCCATTCCTATCACCAGGTCGTAAGTTCCTAGGGCCGTGACATATACTTTTAGTTTGGTCAAATAGACTCGTAGATCAACTTTGCAATCCTTAACACTTAATTCTATCGATTGAAGGTCTCCCGAAGCCATTTCTACCTGTCTAAAATCGTCCTGTTTGCAGGCTGCCAACCCACATTTATTCAATGCATAAGATGAAATAAAACTATCAGTAACTCCAGTGTCAAATAAGATTTTGAGTTTTATTCCGTTGATAGTACCTGAAGATTCCACTACAATGGATTGATGCGCTGCTTGGTTGTTGTTGACGACAGCATGGATTCTATGATTTCTTTGGGTATCTGATGATGGTTCTTTCCCTGTTCGCCGAGAGTTCTCCGGACAATCACGTCGAAGATGAGGTCCTCCACACCCCCAACAGTCTACTCGGGTTGGTCCTTTTGCGTTTCACTGAGAAATTCCAGACCAAGAGCTCTGTCCCCTGGTGCCACTTCCTCTCCCATTCCTCCCTCGATTACCAGTCCCTCGAGACCTCCAAGCACTGATGTTTGAGGACTCGGAAGCCATTGCGTTTATGGTCCTGGGAGCTCCTGCCCCCACTCCTCTTGGGTTAAACCTGTTACCATAAGGAGGTGGTCTAGATTTATTTCCTCAGAAGAAATTTCGGGGAGTCCTTCCCGTAAATGCATGCGGTATTGGTTCAGCTGGCCTGAAATCCCTTTTTATCTCCAGATGTTCTTCTGCATAACAAGCACATTCAACCGCCTCTGCCACCGTCGGTGGCTTCCACATTCTTACCATGGCTCTGATCCGAGGATTTAATCCAAATACGAAACGCTCGGCCTGGCGTTCATCCGTGTCTAGATAAGGAACATATTTCACAAGTTCCATGAACTTTATCTCATATTCTTCCACGGTTTTACCACCTTGGGTTAGAGTATGGAAGTCTCCAACTTGCTGCTCTTGAAAGATAGGTGGTAAGTATTTCGCACGGAATCGGTCCACAAACAACTCCCAAGGGACGGTATCTGACGTGAGATGCAGTTGTTTTTCCAAATTTCCCCACCAAATCAGAGCATTCCTCTTGAGTTGGAATACAACGATCTTTGCTTTAGAAGTTGAAGAATATTCTCTTAATGCGAAGCATCTGATCATCCCTTCCAACCATGCTTCGGCATGTTCTCCAGCTCATCCTCCAGAGAATTCTAGAAGTTTAATCTTTTGCAATTCCCGTGAGATATCTTCTCTATGAGGTTTGTCATCAAAATATTTAGGCTTTTCTGAATGTCTTTCCTCTGGATGACGTCGTTCCTCCTTATCCTTAGTCGACTGCAACCCTTTTAATGTTTCCAAAATGGCTTCTAATGAGCTCATCACAGTGGTGAGATCAAGTGGGGAAACAGGCGCTGACGGTGATCTCGATGGTGGTGATGGCGATGGTGAAGGTGGAGGTGGCGGCGATGCATTTCGCTGGCGCTGCCTCCTTTGGTACGTGTTAAACATTGTAACCTTTCCTGGAAATCAAAATAAATTTATGAGAAGTGAGTAATTTTTCAGACTGACAGAATATAATTTTCATAAGATTTAAGCTTGCATACGGGTATAGTTCTTTTGCTATTTTACCTGCAAGCAGTTCTTACTGGTACCGAGGTCAAGGAGGGTGGCAACGCGACCTCCTTCTCCTATGCAAGGTAATTTATGCGTACTAACTCTAGAGTGAAATGCAGGGGTTTTCATAGATCATAGTGTTGGTTCGAAAATTGTCTAGAATGTTCTGTCCTAGATGCAGTTATAGGAGTTAGAAGGGTTTACTGACTTTCTATTACTTATGACTAAAAACAATATTTGGATTCTAACCAGTTTAAATTCTTGTTTTGCTGATGTGTTATTATGCTATTTTAACTTTGTAAAACACAACCTTATAACCCTGAATCATCCTTCAAATAAACGAACGTTTGACTTTCTTTTATATAATACTTTCTTTTATATGATATGCCCTATCATAAGTGTTGCCCTAATTTAGATATCTACTCTAATGTGCCATATGAAAAATAATTTTTTTTTTTTTAATAATTAATTTTAGAAATTTAAATAATAAAATATCCATATATATATATTGGCATAACCTTTATGTAACGTGTCAGTTTCTTTTTATACAATACATATATTAAAAAAAAAATATCTACGCCATACTTAAAGTTCCAATATATATATATATATATATTAGTTGAAGTTCTGGAGGTCACGTATTAGTGGAAGTTCCGCTGTCATAGCATAAATTATATAATTAATAATTTTAATTATTGGTAAGTTCCGCTGTGGGCATACATTATATAATTATTAATTTTAATTATGGGTAAGTTCCGCTGTGGCATTATATAATTAATAATTTTAATTATGGTTAAGTTTCGCTGTGGGCAAATAGTGTTATTAAAAGCGCGGAGATAGGAGAGGGAGGTCACGGTTTCAAGCCGCCCTCTGCCCATCCTGCATACGTGATTTAAAAAAAAAGGTAGGTGGATCAAATCCGTATGCAAATAGAGTATTTGGTAACGGGTTCAAGCCACCCTCTACCCATCCCGCATACGTGATTTTAAAAAAAGAAGAAGTAGGCGGATCAAATCCGTATGCAAATAGATTATTTGGTCACCGCAATTATATGCACTCCAATTTAAACTTTGGTTAATTGAGATACGCCTTTATAAATTTTATAAAATATTATGTTGGTTTGGTCGCCCGTCTGGTGGAGCCCCGACCGGGTTTCAAATCCATTACCCATGGTTTTGGTAATTTAAAACGATTTCCCCCAACGGTGTAATTTAAAACGACGCTATTCGTAATTTCCTTTGTGCCAACGTGCTCCACCGTATCAAATTTGTGCCACGCAATTACTATGCTCCACCGCCATCTATCCGATTCGTTGTCAATTCATTTAATCACTGGTATTCCACACTATCAATTCGATAAGGATTGGAAGCGCAAGTGTTTCTACTCAGAGAATCTTAATAAGATTTATCTGAACAGTTTGGGATATCAGGAACATGCTAGTCAGGGTGCTTCAAATTTTATTTTAGATCCGGCTTCCAGCGATGGCAAGTATCTTAAGAATAAAATGCGGCCAAGAGTGCAGCTACATTTTTATGTCAGTCAGCCCCCTTATGGAGATGCCTGCATTGTTTCTCCCAGTTTTTTTTTGATGAGGCAAACTGGGTCAGTTGATCTTCAACTTTCAGTCCAAAATTTGGGTGACATAGATGAGGAATCACAAAAGTATACAAATGGATATGATAAATGTAATTTAATAAAAGAAACTCAGTGCCCGAAAACGAGACTATCCAGAGAATCAGTTTATAGGTTCTCTGAAAGTATCAGAGATTCTCAAGGAATCACAATTGTCGTTGTCCATTCGGAAACAGGCTGGTGCAAAACTTGCACTCCTTCAACATGAGGTTGGATGGACAGAAGCATGTTCTGCAGGGCAAGAGAACTATGGAGAACGTTTCTTTTCTAGATATGTGCAGGAAGTTGTCCATACAGGCATACCGAAGACGACTGGAACTGGTTTTCATCCAAAGCATCAAGGTTCTCAATATGAAGGTGACACTGGTAGGAATTATTTCGAATGCTTGCATGGTTTACAAGCTATAGGGATGGTGAGGAGAAAGCCTGGTCGTGAAGCTACTTTGTCAATGAGTTGTTCAGATAAGATAGCTCGCTGGACTGTATTGGGGTGGCAAGGGGCTCTTCTGTCATACTTTTTGATAGAACCAGTTTTATTTTTACTAAAGGAGCTTCGGTTTCTAAGGGGTTTTGGTTCTTGTAAGGATTCCTATGTGTTTGTCTGGACACCATCTGTGATTTAACATTCTGATTATAATATTTGAGATGTAAATTATAGGCACTTTGGCGCAGAATTGTGTGTCCCTGCTTTATCTTCTATGTAACTTGCATTTTGCACTTGAGAAGAAAAAAAAATGTGATTTCCATTCTATTAAGACTAGATCACATTCTGCAAACTTTCACAGTGGCGATGTCAATCCATCTTTCACTAAATTTCTTAGTTTATATTCCAGTTTTCTACCTTAATCCACTCAGTTTTCCTGTAAGATTCAGCATGGTGAAATCTCTATTTTAGAATGGCATCCTTGTAGTTCACGGTAATTATAATGCTTTGTCCACTTTTAAAATTGGAACATCCATAGACACTTTCAAAATTGGAATAGCCATAGACTGGTTTAAACATGCAGAATCTTATAAATGAAATTTAATGGGCCTATAAGGTCGAAAAAGGATTTGAAACACCCTCTCATACCATATGTAGGAACCCTCTTGGGGTAATTTCCTAATTTTTCCACTCTGTTTTGAATTTTACTAGAGGTAGACTTTAGAAGACTTAGTGTTAATTCGACTAACAGTTTTAAACACTGATACAGCTATCATCCTTTCCCTGAATAAATCAAAGACATCTTTACAGAGTGAAATCCAAGCTTATACATATATATATATATATATATATATATTTCAGCAGTAATATGATTAAATGAAAATCAGCAGTGAAATTTCACAAAGAACTAGTCTATCCGTAGAAAAATACCTGGAATAGAGCTGATGACTTTAATGGTGGTTCTCCTCTTGTGATGCTGTGGACAGTTGAACAGTTCACCGAAACAATCAAATCCTCCCAACCAATCCGGGAACAATCCCAGACCCAGAGGATGTCTCCTCTGCCTCCGTGCCCAGATTTCCAAGAAAAACAGAGACTCCCTCTTAGCACAAATCCTTTCTTATCATAATATCACTTAGTAATCAGCCCAAGTTCACTAGGCCCCTCCCTCCTTCGAATCAACTTTCTTATATAAATTTCTCCACCGCCATACATCCTACCCCACCGCCTCTTCTCCATCAAGATAAGGTCTTCTTAAAGGAAGGTACGAATGTCATTTAAGGAGATGTGATTGTTATTAAAGAGGAGGTGTGATATTTATGGTTATCCAATCTGTTTAGGAGTATATGGCTTGACTTTAGAGTACCTTTATAATTAAGGCTTATGTTGGAATATTTAACTTAACTATGTATATATATTTTAATTAAATTAAGTTTATTTTCTATTTTTTTATTAGTCTTTTTCATATAATGTATACTTAATTAATATGAATATTAATCTGGAATCATAATATTAATCTTTAACTCAGGTAATCTTGATATTAGTAGTTAGGTGTACTAGTGCGATGTGTGCGAGATAGGCATGCCTATACCGTACACACGCTAATATCATTGTGTATAACTCGGGAACGGGTTGTTACAAACATATTATCTAGATTTGGTTGTCCTAGAAAGATCATTACAGACAATGTTGTTGCCTTCAAATCCAAAAGAATGGTTGATTTCTGCTATAAATATCATATCACATTGGGGCACTCCACAGCTTACTACCCTCAGGGAAATGGACTTGTTGAATCCTCCAACAAAAGCCTGATCAACATTATTAAAAGACTGCTGGAGCAAAATTAGAAATCATGGCATAGTAAGCTAGTTCATGCTTTATGGGCTGATAGACTAAACACCAAGAAATCCATCAATATGTCTCCCTATCAGTTGGTATATGGCATGGATGCACTCTTCCCAACATCCTTGGGAGTCCCAGTCATGAAACATCTCCAAGAAGTGCAATCAGAAGAAAATGACATGCAAAGAAGACTGAATCAAACTATTCATTTGCAACAGACAAGAGAGGAAGTTTACAAAAGGACACAAGCAATTCAAGAGAGCATCAAGAAGACCTTTGACAGAAGGACTAAAGCTAATAAATTCCAAGTTGAAGACACAATCTTTAAATGGGATTCTAGAAAGGAAGACAAGGGTAAACGTGGCAAATTTGAGAATTTGTGGAAAGGGCCCTATATCATTCATTCAATTAAGGGTCATAACGCTTTCTTTTTACAAGGGCTGAATGGAAAAGAGTTATTTGGAGGTCCTGTTAATGGCAAGATGCTCAAACATTATTCCTGTCAAGAGTCCTAGCTTCAAAGCTTTCATTCATTGTACATAAACATTGCATGAGAAAATATTGAGAACAAAAATACAAACAACAATGAAAGAAAAGAAAAAAGAGGGCACATTAAAAGAGGTACAACCCCATACCCAAAAAACAGTATTTCTGAAAGTGTGCAAGTCTAAATGCCACTACTAATTCAAAATGATATCTTGTTCAGTCATCTAGCCTAATCATGGATGAGCATGCTTTAAATTTATGATTGATAAGTTAGTAAAAACAATGATTGTCAAGATTATTTCAAAATTTGACTTATCAAGAAAGATAGATTAGGAAATATAAGATATTGGTTCCACATTCTCAAAATAGAACCAAAGAGGAAGATAAGGATGCATTCCACATGATAGACCACATCCTTATTTTTCTAAGTTACTTTTTATGCAAAAATAATGATTGTGTGCAGTTTGTTCCAATGCCACAACCATGGTAAGTCAGACTGCCTAATTCTGATTTGAACCATGTTTTAAATTTCATGTCAATAGTTTAGAGAATCAAGACTGCCAAACAGTTTAATCTTGGCAGTCAAGTAGTTTAGGTAGAGAATAAAATATTTCACTAGTTTAATCTGAACTCTTGGAAGCAATAAGGGTAGAAGTAGTTAGTTTATTTCTATTTTCAAAAATAAAAATGTCAAGAGTTTGTCAGTTCAAGTGCACTCAAAAAAGAAAAAATGTTAGGACAAGTAAGATTGGGTAGGTAGAAATACTGTTAAAGGAATCATATGTTGCAGATTGTTAAGATCATCACTTCAAAGAAATATCAGCAAGTGAAAAGAAGAAAAATTTTCCCAATGGAAAGACACTGGTCTGTAAAAACTCAGAGATTTGATAAACTGGAAGTTCTGGACACCTCCAAGAAAGGAGCTGCCCTCCCCAAGTGGAGCTACTGTTAGTCATCAGTAATTTTTGCTGATATCAAAAGATGACTAAATTGTGATGCTGGATTTCTAGAAACAAGATTTGAAAAATATTGTGAGTTCTAGAAATCTCACTCCCTTCATTATCCTAAGTCAAAAATGCTTCACTAATTTTCTCCTCTCTCTGCCTCCTAAAAAGTTTACCCCACTGCTGCAAAAAAGGGATTTCTCTCATTTAGGCCTGTGTGCCTCATTTCTTTTCCTCACTTTCACTCTCATTCATAACCCCCTTCCTCTGAAAAGCCCATTTTTTCCTTTTTTTCAAAACCCTCATCAGTCCCCTTCATTTCATCATTTTCCCTTTAAACATATTAAACAATGTAAAAATCCTCTTTTTACATTGTTTAAAGCCAAGTTCTTATCCATCGGGTCCTTTAACTTTTATCAGAAAGTCCTTTTTATGTTAAAAACCCACTCTTTGTATAAATTATGCCTTAAGCCCCTCTCTACTTAAAGCCCCAGCCCCTTTTTGCTCACATAAGACCTCGCCCTCCATTTATTCTTGGTCCCTCCCCATATATAAATCATACCTCCGCCCCTTTTGTTTTCTAACCCCTCAAAACCTTATTATAAAGGCCCCTAACTTTTGAAATATTAAAAGGCGGGCCCGCTTTCCCTCACCCCGCCTTTCATTTCATCAAACCATCTCAACCGTTGATCGGGATCTATTCCCCCGATCCAACAGCGGTCGCATCCCCCAACCTTGCCCTGCATTGTTATAACCCCGCGCTACCCGACAAAGATATCCACGTCACCTTGCCCCAGGTCCCACTTTCCACTACCCCCCGACTCCATTAATGTTGCGCCACCTGTCCCTGGGCTCCATCCCCCAAATCAGCTCGCCGCTCCTCAAATCATTCTGCATCGTCGATCTCATTACCAGAGATCCGACGGCCCAGAACACATATCGCATAAAAAGTTGCGATGGGTTTGATGATTCACAACCCACGTGAAATAGGCGGTTTTCTGCCTGCCACACAACAGTCGCTCTATGGTATCGTTTCCATTCTGCCCCAAACCACTTACTTCCTCCAACCCACGCGATAAACCACCCCGATTTATCAAAACCACCTTTCACCTCCGTGCCAAATTCAAAATTTCTTCTCGCCTCCGTTTGAATTCCTCCTAGTTTCGCCTCCGGAACCTCGCCTCTGCTCCATTTCTCCCTCTGTAACCATCTCCCGACCACCCGAAACCCCTGAAAATGCAGTCAAGCCCACTCCCGCATGGTTTTTCTAAAAGTTTGTGTTTTGTGCACGTTTTTCATGGCAAAAGGGGTCCAAAGTGCCCTCTCACAGTCCATAAAAGATGGATGAAACCTTGGGTGACGATCCAAGGGTCTTAATCCAGAATTGGGGAGATTAGAGGCCTTCTCAGGGTTTGATCGACGATGAAGCATGCTCATCGATGGATCATAAACCCTCCAGCACACAGAAACACGTCCCTGCACACAGAGGACATGAACAGTCAAGAAACAACGAAGCAAAGGAAAAAAGGTTAAAGGATTAATCTCATATCAAAAGGCAAATCAAGGAGATTAATTCATAAAGCAAAGGTTAGAGCAGAAAGTAAAGAGCAGACAGAAAGGCATAAAGACAGAGATTGAAGATAGAACAAAGGACAGATTAACCCAAGACAAATTCGAATGACTCAGCTCACAACAATTATTCCTCTCAAAGATATTTTTAGCCACCTAAGTGCTTTGTTTCCTTCAAAAAAAACACTAAGCAGTGATTGAGCTGAGTGAAAGATATTTTATCTGTCAAACAGTTATTGTAAAAGTTATGAATAGACCTTAAAGTCAACACATTCACCTATTTTTCCTTAGAAGTTAAGTTAGAAGTTATTAAATAGAGAAGTAGCTACAGATGTTCCTGCCTTGAGCCTTGCATGGTCTTCAAGGTTAAGAATGCACTTACTCTGTAATAAATGATAGTCAAACCCTATCTTAGGCTTCACCTTCTCATTTGCAGCATAAATACTGCATCTAAACTCATTATCTTGTTGGCATTTGATGACTCTTTGAAGCAATACCTAGTCTCTTGGAAGTTGAAAAGAAATTGATGTCTTGGAACTTGTGGATGTCCTGATTTGCTTGTTGATGGAGGAGGCTAGATCACTGGATCCCTAAGCTTGGTATTTGGTGAAGTGCTTCTAATCTGTTATTGTTATTTCCTGTTATCATTATGTTTCCACCTTTCTATGTTGCAGTAGAATGAAAGTTTTAGGCTAAGAAATGTCTTCTGAAAGCACCTTAGTTCTATTTATTCTTCATTGCCTTAATGTTTTCTTCTGCTAGGACATTTTAGAGAATTCTTAATTTCTCTCTAGACCCCTAAGCTTGTTTATTTCATAAATAGTTGAATACAATTGGTATCAAGCATGATTTATGGTTTTCCCTGTTTAATTGCTGCCACTTAAACATTGTTTTTGAAGTCTCTCTCTAAAATACCATTCTTTAAAGTTTGCCAAAGAGGTTTTGTTTCGATCATACCCTTTGTACTTGCTTAACTAATTGTTTTAGAGATCTTCATAACTATAATCAAGGATGTTTAGGAGTTCCCTCTTCTCTGATTACAGTTATATGTGTGTCTTAAATGTTTTCTATCCTTGAAGGTGAGATCACTGGAAGATAAATGAGTTTCTCGCCTTCTATATTTCATTGGAGAAATTTGTCTTGAATTATCATTTGCTGAAGTGTGGATTGTAGAATTTATGGTTTGCCCTGTCTATTGATTGCCTCTTCATGTTTTGTGATATTTAAGTCTCTTTGTTGAGAAATACATATGATAAAGGATTCTTAATTGCCCTTTACCTTACTTTTCATTCTTACAATTGATGTCCATCTCATTACCCTTAAAACTTGAAGATCCACTGGCCAAGTTAGATTTGCCCTATGATGCTCCCCGATCCATTGATGAACTTATCATGACTTCCATTTGACTACATTGCCTAATGACTTAGATATTTCCTCATTCTACCTATGTTTCTTGATCATTATACCCAACCAAAGCAAACAACAAAACCTCACACTTAATAACTAGCCTAAAATCAACCCTTCAAAGCAAACAAGTTCGTATCTCTTGCAAACAAATAGAGAGATCCCTCTCTGAGTCTAGGAAGGCTAGGTCCTAGGGCTCCAAAGACTGGTTCCATGTTGCCTTGTCATTTGGTATGCCAATCTACCAAATCACGAGACACCAACAGGCATCACCAAAAACTCGAAGTGGTCGTAGTGACATCGAAACGCAGTCTTGGGGACATTCTTGTCCCTCACCTGGATCTGATGTTACCCAGACCTTAGATCAATCTTAGAGAAGAACTTCGCTCCCCTGAGCTCATCCATCAACTCATCAATCCTGGGGATGGGGTAGTGGCTCTTCATGGTTTTCTCGTTCAGGGCCCTGTAGTCTATGCACATCCACAGCGTCCCATCCTTTATCTTCATGAGAACAAATGAAGAAGCGAAAGGACTAGTGCTAGGCCTGATGTGCACTAATGCCAAGAGTTCATGGATAGCTCTCTCAGTCTCTTCCCTGTAGGCCTTGGGATGTCTATAAGGGGTGGTGATCACAGCCTGAATGCCGAGTTGCAACACGATAGTGTGCTAAAACCCCCTGTGAAGTGGTTTCCCTGGTGGAATGTCCCCGAAAACCTTGGAGTAACGGTCCAGGATGGCTTACACATTGGGGTGGGGAGGTCGAGTTGTACCATCTGCCTCTGAAATCCTCAGCTCAACTGCCCACTCTAGGTCTCCCCGCCTGAAGTCTGCCTCCATCCTATGTGCAGAAACTATCTAAGGGGGGTATGTATGCATGCCCGTAAGCATCACCTGTTTCCCGCTCTTCTTATCCAGGAACTCCATCTCCAACTTCTACCAATCGGTAGTGACTCTACCAAGGGTGATAAGCCACTGGGCCCCCAACACCATGTTGGTGTCCGAAATGTCGACCACAAAGAAATGGTCCATCATCGAGTATGTTCCCATGGTCACCGTCAAAGTTGGAACATACCACATACACTGCATGGTTCTAGCTACTGGAACTAGTACAAAGAATCCATCGAACCCCACCTCTGCACCATCTAGGCATCTATGAAGTTGTGCGTGGCTCCACTGTCCACTAGCACCAAGACACGTTGTCCCTGAACTATACCCCAGACCCTCAACATTAAGTACTTTGGTATCCCTCGCAAGGATGCAAGGACCCCTCCGATCGGTGCAAACGTTGACCCCCCTGCTACTGGAGGAGGTGGTGTTGGAGGACCTTCCCCTGGTCCTGCTACATTGTCATCTCCTCCAATCTCGAAGATTGTCTCCTCCTCCCCCTCGCTATCTAAGTAGACCTCAATGTAGTGTGTCTTTCCTTCAGCACACCTGTGACCTGATGCCCATGGCTCTTGGCATGTGAAGCAAAGCTTCTTCCTTCTCAGATTTCTCCGAGTATCATCATCTCATGGCCTCCGACCTTGGTTACCTCTCGGGGGTGGATCTCTCATGCCCCTTCCTCTCTGTTGGAAGGCTAGCCTATTTGGTATAGGGGCCCTAGTCCTAGGTAATGCATCTTGCAAATCCTGGGTCCTCCCAACTATGTCCTACAATGTAGTGGGTCTAGTTGATCTCACTAGCCCACGCAATGGCTCTGCCAGCCCATCTATAAACATAAAGATCCTCCTGGGTTTCGACAGATTCGGAACCATCACTGATAACCTCAAGAACTCTGAGACGTAAGTCTAAGGATTCCTCGTTTGCTTGAGCTTGGTCGGCTCCCCAAAGTGCTCCTCTGGATCCCTCTGATCAAATCTCTTCAACACCCACCTACTGAAGTCATCGTATGTTGTCACCCCTAAGTGACCCGCATAGTCATCCCATGAAACCACTAGTCATGGGCTTCTCCCTCCAAGTGCAACACAACCACCTTGATGGCCTCCACTTTTGTCATTTGATTAAGTTGGAAATAGATGTCCAGCTTCTCCACTCATGATTTGACTGAACTCTTCGATGACCCATCAAAAGTTGGCAGAAAAACCCTGCCCATGGTACGCTGCAGGCCACTCCCTTGCATGTACCCTCCTCCTCTAGCTTGGCCCTTGGGTCTGTTGTTGTTCTTTAGCAGGAAAAACTCGTTGAAGATGAGGGCTTCTCCAAACTCTAGTCCGTAGGACTGATACTTTGTAAAATACTCTCCATAATGAGCCACCTCTGACTCTTGTTGTCGCCCTGCTCCCGAGGCTAGAAATGTGGGAATGGTAGAGCATGGTAGAGTGTATGGCACAACCTAGTGCGTAGTGTGAGGACCAGTTTGGTTGTGTGAAGTGCCAAATCCTTCCCCAATCTGGAATTCTCTTGAATTCCCTTATGCTTACTGTCTCCGCCAAGCTTCTGACCCATCTTCTCCATCCTCTTGGAGAGGTCTTGCACCGATTTCTGAAGAAGATAGGAAAATTCCTTCTCCTCATCTTTTCCATCCCTGTGTGCCATCTCTCTCTCTTCGACCTCCAAAACGTTGTCAATATGGTCAGGAATGATTTCAAGTCCCCTTTCCTTGCTCCTATACCTTTGTCTTCGGTAGGTGACATTCTGTCTATCTTATGGTGTCATAGACTACGTGCTCCACAGGTTGAGCCAAGACTATGAGCTTTGATACCACTATAATATCCCCAAATGGGGATTAACAATAATAAAAGTGCAAATAGACAATTAACTACAGCAAAATAAAAACACCATTAAAAACACATAGAATGAAGCCAAATCCAAAGCTGAGCCATTTTATTAAATTTGTCGGAAAGAGTACAATATTGGTTCTTAGAAGGATAACACCTAGGCCTGCTCTAGGCAGGCTGAAGAACAACTCAAAACCGGACAAAAATATCTACTGGAATGTGCTCTGCGTGGCTCTCCCTCTGCGCTGCCAGTCCTGGAACTGTCGTTGTTGGCTGACTTTGATATGTTGTTTGGCCTATCACCCATGCTCAGAAAATTCAGGGCTTTTGATCTCGGGCTCTACTCAGCATACCCACAAAAACCCGTGAAGGATTTTCAGAAATCTTGACCTCAAAAAATTACCCCTTTGGGCTTGGCATGCTGGTCTGCTGGGTAACTCAGCCTCCTAACTGAATCTGCTGGGAAATGCCCCTGAAATGTCACCAAAATCCCTGGTAGGAGATGCCTAGCCTCCCCTCTAAAACCTCTGCCAACTCTCCTCCTCAACTCCCTTCTTCTGACACTTCTCCTTGGCTAGACTACGCAATCACTGCGCAGTCTGGGTTGTCACTACGCTGTCCTGAAGGGACTGCGTTACCCTAATGATGTAGCTCTGAATCCTCCTCACAAAATGATAGAATCTCCTCTCTTGAGCGGGCACTCTAAGTTCCCCGAGGAAGAGGTTTAGATCTCCACTTGAAGATCTCTTGTGTTGAACAACATTGCAGACTTGGCTCAACAGCTCAATCGTGCTGAGTCAATGAAGACAAAAAAATACTAGGTGAATGAATGATTAGTGATGTGCTGCCTATTTCCTTTTTTCCCCAATAACCCAACATTCCTCTTGGGCCCCACCTAGGACTGCATTGCCCCCTCACTGACCAGTCACAGCGCTGCCCACTCAATCAACGCAGAGCCTTCTCATTGGCTGCCCCAACCCCCACCAAGGCCGCAATTTTGCCTCTAACTATAGGAAAAGTACTTTTGCTTACTTTAATATGTTTTGTGGGTCCCGACCCACATTATTTCTGCCTAACATTAGGAAATCCAAGATCTGTCAAAAATTAATATTCCCAATTAGCTGACTGCTAATTGGGGATATTACACACCCCTTCAGGGGATTGCGTCACCTCTCCTGGTGGCTGCGTTGCTTCTTTTGTTGTCTCTGCTGCCTCTCTGTTATGTACTCTTGGTCCTCTGACCAACAACTGCTTCTGCCCCTCACTGTTGTTGAATCACTTAGATCCTAAGTCACCGGATTCGCCTAAAAGGGCCACGAATCCCGAATCCCCGTACCGGGTACGTGTACGTACGGGATTCGGCCCCAATTCAACGGATACGGCGTATCTGAATGGGGTATCGCGTATCCCAACCGTACCCCGTTCGGATACGCCATATCCCATACAGCGGGATACGGCCGGGCCCGTGGCAAGGAAAATCGCACGATTTTTTCTTTAAAGTTCGGTTTTTCCTCACTCTTTTTTCACCCATTTCATTTGTGAAGTGTGAAGGAGAGCTAGTGTGAGCAAGGAGCAAGTGTGAGCAAGGAGAAAGGGAGTTCTTTCGAAGAGATTCAAGCATTCGGTAAGTGCATTGTCCCTCTATATTTTGCATTTAGTTTGTTGTTAGTGTTTACATGTGCATGTGTTTTATATATTTAGTTGTTTTTGTTTATTTTTTACAGTATTCATGGCTCAATCAAAGGCAGTAAGACAGGGGCAAAGAAAGGGGAAGAATGTCCCCATTGGAGATGCCCCTCCTGTCCCTCTTTCATCAGGGTCTGCAAGTATTCCATCCATTGGAAGTGGGGCTGCAATAGTAGCTGCAAATGTGCAAGGAAAACAAATTGTTGATCCCAAATACCCATTGTGAAAATATGTGACAAGAGAGGAAGTGGCAGCAAAAAAGGGAGGAGGAAATTGTTCATGGAAATGCAATTTTTGCAATGGCCATTTCACTTGCACATATTTCCGTGTGAAAGCTCATTTGTTGGGTATTCCAGGTTGTGGCATTAAATGTTGTACAACAATTGAATCGCCGGATAGGAAGAAATTGGAGAAAGAGCAGAGTATTGGTGAGGCAAATGTGGCAGCAAAATCAAAAAAATCCAAGACTGATGACCCCCTTCCATTCTTGAGGAAAAGCAGCAGCAAGTTCCCTTTTGAGACTTCTAGTAGGGGAGAATTAGCAAAGAGAAAGGCAACTGCAATTGGTCCAATGGACAAGATTTTCCAAAAAGAGAAGAGGGAAGAGCTTGATCTCACCATTGCATTTTTTTTCTATCAAAACTTCATATCCTTTAATGTTGCACGGTCACCTCTATTTATTGAGATGTGTCGAGCTCTTTGTCATGGGGCTCCATCAGGGTATGTGCCTCCTGGGTCAGAGAAGCTCATAACCACATTGTTGACAAAGGCAAAGAAAGAGGTGGACAAAATGCTTGAGCCTATTAAATCAGCATGGCCAACATCTGGGGTTAGCATTGTTTATGATGGATGGACAGATCCAGCACGCCACCCACTCATTAACTTCATGGTGTCATCCTCGAATGGTGCAGTTTTCTTGAAATCAGTGGATGCACTTGGACAGTACAAGGATGCACAATATATGGGTGAGTTATTTCTCAAAGTTATTGAAAGTGTAGGTGTGGATTGTTGTGTGCAAATCATTACAAATAATGCACCTGTTTGCAAGGCTGCTGGCATGATTGTGGAAGCAAAATATCCACAAGTATTTTGGACACCTTGCATTGTCCATTCATTGAACTTGGCACTGAAATCTATTGCTTCTGATGTGCTTTGGATTGGAGCCATTATTGAGGATGCACGACATATCCACAACTTTGTAACAAACCATACAAATGCCCTCACTATCTACAAGGAGTACATCAATCTATCATTGTTGAAGATTGCAGATACACGGTTTGCCTCTTCATTCATCATGTTGAAGAGGTTGAGGGAGGTCAAGACCGCTCTTGGGTCTATGGTTATTTCAGAGTTTTGGTCTTTTTGGAGAAAGACGGATCAAACAGCCTCAAAGAAGGTGAAGGACATACTATTGGATGATATATGGTGGGAGAAGGTAGATCTAATTATTCAGATCATGGAGCGTATCATTTCCTTGCTCCGATTCGCAGATACATACCAACCCATCCTAGGAGAGGTTTATGAGGGATGGGATTCCATGATTGAGTCTGTGAGGACCATTATTTTACAGAGTCAGTGCCCAGAGTATGAGACATCACCAGAGGCCTTCTTCACCGTCATACAGGATATTCTTGTCAGCAGATGGGACAAGAATTGCACACCTTTACATTGCTTGGCTCACTCCTTGAACCCAAAATACTACAGCCATGAGTGGCTAAATGGTGGACCTTCCCGCAGATTCCCTCCTCACATGGATGCTGAAATCTCATAGGGGAGGAAAGATGCATTGAGGAGGATTTTTCAGGATAGGGCATCCCTTGATGAGGTGGAGGATGCCTTTGCAGATTTTTCCACTGGCAGTGGACGATTTGGAGGCCATGATTTGATTCGAGACAGGGGGGCTAAGAAGCCCCATTCTTGGTGGGCAACTCATGGGGCAACAGGCCCTCCTCTACAGCAGTTAGCCATGAGGCTCCTCTCTCAGGTGACTTCATCCTCTTGTTGTGAGAGGAATTGGAGCACATATGGGAATTTGTATAGTGTGAAGAGGAGCAGGCTTGAGCAGTCCAGGGCAGAGACAATGGTGTACGTGCACACCAACCTTCGTCTCATCTACAGGCAGAGGGAGGATTGGTTGAAGGGAAAGACAAAGAAGTGGGATGTCTTTCCTGATGATATGGGTCTGGACAGCAGTGTTGAGTTGGCATTGGCCAACTTGGATCTCAATGCGCCAGTGCTAGAGCCTGTCACATTTGATGATGGAGTAGAGGCATCATCCTCCACACCAACAGATGCAGAGATGACAGAGGAGGAGGATGCATCAGAGCCAGAGGAGAGCAGTGGTGAGCATGATGATCGGGATGAGGACAGTGATGCTGATTATGATGATGAGGATTGATGACTCTAACTCATTGAGGCTTCAGGCTTGTAGTCTTGTAGACTGTAGTTTTTTTGTATTTTCTATTTCTATTTGCCATTGGCAGTGTACTTATGTAACACATTTTGATTCTGATGACTTAATGAGAAAACTACAGTATCTTACTATCTTCAATCTTGTCTTTCTGAGTAAATTTGACAATTGTATCATGTATGGTGTATCAATGTATCATTGTATTATAGTATCAATGATGATGTATGACTCATGAGTATCTATGTTTGAATCAATGAATTTTGTATGAATTTGTGCAAAAATATCTAATTTTTAATATATTAATATATATATATTTTTAATAATATATATATTTTTAATAAAATAATATATAACGTATCATATCCCAGAAGTATCCTGTCCGGGGGTCACCGTACTCGTATCCGATTCATCGAATCCCCGTATCCCCGTGTCCCCGTATCCCCGTATCAGGTGACTTAGCTTAGATCTTATCTCTGTTCGAGCACTACTCCATCAGAAGAATTCGATCTCTAGATTCACCCACAGTGTGTGTTCTCCAACTAACCCTCAAGCCTTCCTTTACACTTTTCTTGTTGAGAAATCAACGACCGTGATCTAATATTTAATCAACGGCTAATATTAAAACAGACTTGATCCTCACCACTTAGAAGCTTCTCACCGACATTTAAATTAATTCACTTTAATTATTTTAATTTCCTAATTTTTAACTTTGGCTCCATTAAAAATAATTAATTATTTGAATAACTTTCACTCCGGGTGGAATTTCTCCAAACGATTTCTGGGTCTTGGAGATCTCACGTGTTCTAGTCCCTCCACAAAATTTCGGAGCTAGAGCACATCCGATGCTAACCAAAAATAAGCACTCCCTCGTAGTGAGGAATGTGCTCTAGCAATACTTCTCACCAGAAGCATCACCCTGATCTACGACATCGGTCCTCTGCGTTGCTGATGTTCGGCTTGCTGTGCTTCATCCACTGCGCTGCTGCATCCTGTACTGCTACCCATGACTCTACCACTATTACTGCTGCATCTGTACTGCAGTCTGTAACTCCCTCTCAAAATGGTGCATCATGCTGCCCATAGCACTGCCATTGCTAACTACTGCACTGCAACTCAGTTGCTAAGAGTTAAGCAACTGAAAGACATCCCAAATACTGACATACTGGTCAGTCAAGATGCACCTTGATGCTGAAGCTTCCTCAGCTGCTAATCTGCGTTGACCCTCTCATGCTACTGCGTTGTTGCTGCTCTGCACTGCGTAAACACTGCTCTGCATTGCACCACACCATTGTGCACTGCGTTGTTGATGCCTCTGCTCTGCACTGCTTTAGACTTTGGTGCTCTAGCTCTGCGACTGTCGCTCCATCATCCCTCGCACCAACTGACTCCCGTCATTATGCTACTATCATTAAGGGCTCCCGTAGCCGTATGTGATCCAAGAGTTTGCGTACCTCAAGGATCCTGCCCCTCACTGTAGCTTCAATCTACAGCTCCATATCGCCCCATTTCTTAGGTGCATGAGCACTCATGGCGCATCCATCGCCATCCTCCTCATCAGCTGGAGCTAGAGCAGCCTTCGAGTCAGATTCTTCTTTGTCTTTCTTCTTCCTTCTCTGTTGCCCTTGTTGTCCCTTAGATGCGAGAACCACATCTTCCTCTTCCTCCTTTTTGACTTTCATCCATTTACCGCTGCTTCCTGCCTTGGTCCACCGTCTGATCTCTTCCTGTCGAAGAGCTGCCCACATCTCCTAGCAGCTTGGAAGAGCAGCGCTGCCCAAAATGCCTTAGACAAAGGTTTCTCAGTCTTTAGTCACTGCATTCAGGGCAATCCTGACCATAAATCCAACTTTTGGTGTAGCCCCTACGGAAGGTAGTTCATCTCGGACCCCTTGCAATCTAATAACGAAGGGATCGATCTCTTCTGCCTTCTGTGTTTGAAACAATCTCAGCTGGTTCTCAAGCAACATCTTCCGTTGGACGTAAGATCCCTCGTACAATGTGGTCAAGGCTTCCCACATTTCCCTTGCTGTGTTCTTCTCAGCAATATGTGGGATCACATGATCCTTGACTCCGTCCATGATCATGCGTTTTCCTCTTGCTTGAGCCTCCTCATACTTCTTGAAAGGATCAACATCAACCAAAACAACAATCGTGTTCAAAGCATGATCCTTGATGCGATGTTCATCCAAAACTGCCAGGATCCTAGATTTCCAGATGAGAAAGTTAGATGCTCCATCCAACCTGTCCTGATCCCTTAGTCCATTCACGACCATGTTTGCTCAACTAAGTGTCGAACAGGTTCCTTCATCCCTCTTCAACTGCTGCCCCAACAAAACTCAGATCTAGATTTCTTTGGCGCTAGAAATCCACTAAGGAACAAGCTCCCTCTGAATTTCGATTTCCTTTACGGAAATCCTTCTGCCAACAACTGTCTAAGCACTCCTCTCTGATCTCTCTTTGCTACTGCTTAGCACTAGATCTAGATTTCTTGGCAAGAAATCTTCTGAGGAACTAATTCCCTCTACTTTGCTTCTGCCCAATGTGGAAAAAATCGAAATCGGGATTAAATCGGCAGGGCTTCAAGTTGGGATTAAATCGGCAAAGTCGGGATTTTTTCGAAAAAATCGGCAAAAAATCGGCAAAACTAAAAAAATACAAAAATATTCATATTTTGAAAAAATCCCGATTTTTTCGAAAAAATCCCGATTTTTTCAAAAAAAAAAAAAAAATTATTAAAAAAATTACCTCCCTCACGATTTTTTGGATCGAATCGGGATTAAATCGGGATTTTAACGATTTTATCGGGATTTTTTCAAAATTTAAAAAATCGTGAAAAAATCGGCGGATTTAATCGGCATCTTGAAAAAATCGGGATTTTTTGAAAAAATCTCGATTTTATCCCGATTTTTTCCACACTGCTTCTGCCCCACTAGACACTGTTTTGCACCAACAGAAATAGCATCCCACTAGCAACTTCAGATAAAAATTTGCACTACACCTCCAGCCACAGCAAATGTATAATGCCCCTTAATAATAATAAAAATAATAAATAATACATAAATAATATGACATAATATTAAAATAAATAATACATTATAAATAAATAAAATAGTAAATAGTAAACTAGAGTTCTAAATAAAAATACATAAAAGTAAACTATAAAATAAGTGAAGTTAACAAAAGTAACAAGAAATAAAATAAGAAAGAGTTAAACTAAGAGAACTATAAAAATAGTAAAAATAAGTAAAGTTAACAAAAAGTAAAATAAAATAAAATAAGAAAAATTAAGAGTAATATTAAATTAAGTAAAACTCAAAATAAAGAAATAAAAGTTGCATGTTGACACATGGAATGTGCGCATGCGGTTCCCTTTCCATTGTTTGGTCTATTTAATAGAAATTGAGGAAGATTCATTCATTCATTCATCATTCATTCATCCATTTTGTTGGGAGAAAGGTATTGTGAGAGAAATGATTCCCTAGCAGTAGTACATTGATTGAGGGCTCAGGGGTGGCCAGCTGTAGAAAGATTACGTGCAACTAAGCCTACGATTGGGTGGAGAGTTGTCCCTGTTATTTTCCTGTATTCTATAGATTCTCTAGGTGACTATGGATTTATTACTATCAGCTAAAGATAACATTCCTTTCCTATCAACGATCTTTAGAAATCTCACTGCTTTCATTATCTTCATAAAACCTTTTTCACTATCTCTCAGTTTGCCTTCTCAAAAACATCTTGCTGCTCTGAAAACTCATATCTGGGCTTCTTTCTCTCATTTTCACCCTTCTTCTCTACCTAAAGCCTCATTTTCTCCACTTTCATTCCTAAAAATCCCCATTAACCCCCTCACCTCCATCATTCTCTCCCATTTACATTAAAAAAAATGTAAAAAGATCTTTTTACATTGTTTTTGAATTAAAAAATAACATTATTCGGAACCCACCTTTTATATTAAAATCTCTGTTTATTTAATATAAAAACCCGACCTTCTGTTTTATATTTGAAAACTTTGTTTTTAAATTAATTTTAGCCCAATCCCTTTATAAACATTAAAGCCCCTTGCTTTAATATTTTCAATCCCCGCCTTTGTTAAACCCTCATATGACCCTTTCCCTTTCCTTCAAACAAAAAGTGTTTTCTGCTTATTTTTATTACCCCTGGGCTCCGCTCTCCATCGAACCCCGCGCTCCATTTAAACCCCGCCACCTGTTCTCCCGGACCCCACCTCTTCACCTGCCTGCCACTCCCAAAGCTCTCAACCATCGTTGATCTCATTTCTCGAGATCCAACAGATGATGGCGCATATCACAAATATATATGCGCGTGGGTTAAACAAACCCCGACCATGCGAAATGGGTGGTATTCGCCTGGGTCCCATCCGCCATCGTCGCTTGCTTAGTGGAATCGCATTCGATCGCCCAATTCCGCTAACTGCCTCCATCTCGTGCGAAAACCGTATTTTCTCTTCGCGCCAAATCTCGATACCGCCTCCTCTATTCAAAACGATCCAGAGCCCTGTGGCTCTGCGATGAAGCCCAAACCGCCATTTACACCTCCGCAATGCTCCAAAAGCCCAAAAAACCCCAAACAAGTGCAGAAAAGCCCTCCTCGTGGGTTTTAAACTCACAGTTTGTTGTATTGTGCAGGTTTCATGGCAGGAATGCGGAAAATGCATTCCAAAGGTCCAAAATCGTTTTAATGAGTGATCTAGGTGACAATCCAGAGATCTCGTTTCATTGGAAAGACCAGGGGCATAAAATCAAATGTAATCACCAATGAATCATGATCATTGGTGTTATATAAACCCTTCAGCGGCAAAAGGATGCCTACCCTACACAATAATCACAGACAAAGACACGGTGAGAAGACAAAACAGTCAGAAGACCGCAGCAATGAAGATTAAAGGGTTAAAAAGATTAAATCAAAGATTGAAAGGTTAATCAGAGGTAAAGGCACAAACTCAGAAAGATCAAAGTCAAATCAAAAGACAAATTAAGAGGTTAATCACAGATTGGAGACAAAAGCAGATAGTTAAAGGATAAATCCAAGTTTAGAAACCAAAACAAAGCTTAAAGGGATAAAACAAAGTCAGATCAGCGCAAAGGTAGATTCAGATCACTCAACTAAAGACATTTACTTCTTCAGAAACACATTTTGCCACCTACAACATGTTTTCTTTCAATAAAAACATCAGCAGTTACTGAGACAGTCAGAGATATTTCTCAACCACTTTGCAGTTATTATAAAAGTTATTAAGAAGCCTTAAAGTCAAACACTTCCAGAAGTTAGCTCAAAATTTAAGTTAGGAGTTAGTATTACAGTGAATCATTTTCAGATATTTTACCTTGGGCCTTGCATGGTCTCAAAAGTCAAAAACTCATTAACTCTGTAATAAATGACATCTAAAACCCTAGTTTAGGATCACCTCCTCATTTTGCAGATAAATACCGCATGTATCATTCATTTTTAGTGTTGGTTGGTTGGTTAGTTCACTGATAGCTGTTGCCGTGCTAGTTGAGGACTGCTAGGCTGGATTTGAGAAAGCTCTGAGTTGCAAAGATCCATTGTACTGAAGTAATGTAACTATTTTGAGCATCAGTAATACAAGCATGTTCACAGGATTCTTGAGCTATGTTAATGGTGAAGTTTTTCTTCTTTGTCAATGTTTCTCTTCTGTTTTCCATTCTGTCCATTATTTTTCTGATAAAAGAACAAAAAATTTAGATTAGGATATGTTGTCTTGGCATCCTATCTCTGTCTGCATTCTTTATCTCAATGTTTTCTTCTGCAAGGTCTGATTGGAGAATTCTTAATTTCTCTCTGGTTCCACCTAGCTTGTTGTCTTGAAAATGATTTAATAGAGTCGAGCCAAAGAGGTCTATGGTATGCCTTGTCCTTTGGTGTAGCTTGAAATATTGTTTTTAAAGCGTCTATTTGAAATATACTTAGTAGAGTCCATCCAAAGAAATCTATGGCATGCCCTGTCCTCTGGTATGTCTTAAACTGTTGCGTTGAAGGTCTTTAGAGTGTTTCATTAAAGAAGATAGGTTTAGTTTGCTCTTTAGTTGCACTCATTGTCATCTTAAATGTTTTTCTTTGTCTGAAAGTAATCCTAGGATTGTTGGATTATTGTCTTAAAGGTTTGTTTATTAAAGTCTGGCCAAAGAAGTCTATGGTATGCCCTGTCCTTTGGTTTGCCTCAAACAGTTACCTCAAAGGCTTTTCTTGTTGAAGTAGAGTTAAAAGATTCTTAACTGACTTTTAATTTCGTTGCTTTCACAATTTATTGTCATTTCATATGCCATATAATCTATAAGAGATCCACTTGATATAGTTAGCTTGTCCTATGAAAACCCTTGCAGAGTTGATGAACAATTAAATCCTTTTATGACTCCATAGCCCAATGGATTAATGTTTCTCATGGTCTATATATTCAGTGGAAACACTCCCTCAATTAATCATACCATTGATCTGTCAATCAACAATCAAAACAAACAAGTCCTTAGAACTTTATAACTAGCGTAATATCATAAAACAAGAGCATAAAGACATATCATCTATAAACAATTACATAAAGAGATCTTTCTCTGAGTCCAAGAAGATTAGGTCCTGAATTCCAAAGTGGTTCTGATGTGGTTTTCTGCAGAGTTTGTTTTTGCCAATCTTGCAAATCACGGGAAGCCAACAGTGCCCAAAACATTGTTGTAGTTAGCAGGATTCAAATAGCATTCAATTCCGAAAGCACAAGTAAAGAATATCGTCGCTACACTTAAGTCGTCTTTGCTCGGGTTTTTTTGAAAATTCTATGCTAATTAGTTGAATAATTTTGTGTTGATTATTAATTGCATATTTAATATAATTAATTGCATGCTAATTTTTGGGGTTATTACATATGGTATTAGAACGAGTTTCGACTCTATGTAACCTCTTGATAAAATTTGAAAAAAATACTTATCAATTTATCAATAAATCAAATAAATTTGAAAAATTAATAATTTGAAAATAGAAACAATAACAAAATTTACCAATCATTACCAAAACCGAAACCATTTTAAAATACCAAAACCATTTTAAAATACAGAAACATTACATGTGCGTTTAGCATTGAAGAGAAGTTTCAAATGTTTTATTTATTTATTTATTTACTATGCATATGTATTTTATACAATTCTCTCCAGATCTTGGATTGCTCTCCGCATATGACAAAGACACTGACTGATTTAGAAGGCGAGCTATTGAATAATTGTAATAATGAAAAATAGTTAGGGCTTTACTATGCATATGTATTTTATACAATTCTCTCCAGATCTTGGATTGCTCTCCGCATATGACAAAGACACTGACTGATTTAGAAGGCGAGCTATTGAATAATTGTAATAATGAAAAATAGTTAGGGCTTCTGAGCACATGACAGGAGTCGTCTCTTTTTCTGGAAAGTTGAAATTGGCAGCTAGACTTGGCCTTCATTCTTTCTCCAAAATAGCTATAATCATATCCACAATTTGTTGCTTGCGTCCAGTGCTCTACGATATGATCTACCATCAGGGTTTCGAAATGCAATATTTGGTTTCCATGAATTAATTTTATAATACTTACCAAACCCAATTAATTTAGTGATAAATACCAAATTTGTTTTGGTGTAATTATGCAAGGATCCCATTGAGCAAAGACAATGGGGATTTGCCAATTCTGTTTTTTTTTTCTAAGACTCCGAGGTTTTTTTTTTTTTTTTGGGTTATTATTCTGGAATTGCATTACGCTAGGTAAAGAAGGCTCTTAAATTTGTCAATTCGGCTGACTTCTAGAATCAAATTCCAAAGGATCAGAAGCTGCAAAGTTTAAAAAAAATTATACTCGATAAAATTTTAGGTATTAAGCAACAAGTTAGGTCACATGTTCACGAAAATGCAATTGTTAAAAGGCAGGATCATTAATTCCTCATTTTCCAGGTGACTAGATAAAGTCGTTTTGGCACAACTGCAATCATGGCGTTTCTCCAATCCCTTCAAGATTCGTAGATTTATAGTGACGGAGCTCTAGAACCCAGTTTGAATCATTTGTCAAATGCAGCAGTGATACATTCTCATCATTTATACGCACTGAACGTCTCTCATTGAAGGCGGAGAATCTCATTCATTTTCTTTGTTGCAGAGCATCCGTATGTCCAGGGTGCCTAATTTGATTTACACGAAAACGCACTTGAGCATCCACTGTAATCATGCAACAACGCACACCTTTCCTTGTAACACGAATTATAGAATTCACAACGAAGTGTCCATGACAACCATGAGACTTCTGCTTCAACCTACCTTTTAGATTGGTCGATTAATGTGATGATGATTTTAACATGTTTTATAACTTTAGACTACATTTAAAACATGTAAACTGAAGTGTATCTTATGTTAAGAATACAACCAAGTGTTTAACAAAATAAACCTGCAAAATCTTGATAGATATGCAATACGTGCATGAGTAGCCATTGTTTTGTTTTGCATGCTTTACCATTAACATCGTTTAGAATGGGAATCTTTCTATAATAAGGTCAAAGATTTAATGGATATTATTAAATATTTAATTAATGAAGTATAAGTGTTACATATATCAAATGTCTAATATTTAAAATAGGTGTACTTTTAATACATTTAATTATGTGTTTTCTTTATTAAGAATGAGGTGCATATTTAGTGATAATAATGTAAAGGGATATAAATAGGTAAATATAGGGGCATATGGATTATATATTTTAAATTTTATAAATTCTATAATAATGCATTGACTATTAGTTATATATATTTTTATTAAGAATGAGGTGCATATTTAGTGATAATAATGTAAAGGGATATAAATAGGTAAATATAGGGGTATGTGGATTATATATTTTAAATTTGATAAATTGTATGATAATGCATTGACTATTAGTTATATATATTATTAATATAATATAATTTGAGATTATGAAATTAGAATGTGAGATTATGAAAGAGAATCTTAAAGATAGTTATGATGAAATTTCAGTATAAAAAATTATATGAATATGTTTTGATAAAGTTTTTGTAATAATAATAAATATAATATTTATATGTTAATATATAAATTATCCAAAAGTGTATACAAATACAATTATATATATGGTAACCTTCAATACTATGACCAATGTAGAATGGGGAGATGAATGGAAAAGAGTAATAGATAAACACTAAAAATGAGAGGGTAGAAGTTTTACAAATGAGTGTAAGTAATCAGCATGAGAAACTAGTCTATTTGGGAGAATAATAGAAATATTTTGTCACGTGATGGAAAATGGACATGGAATTACAAAAGTATTTCATATAAAAGCATGATAAGTATCACTGTGAAGTCTAAATGAGGGTGATTCCTACTAAGGAGAAAATATTTCCAATCCATGGATGAAGTTACCTAATCATGATATTGATAAAAGCCATCTCAAAGAAACTGCAAAAAAAAAAGGTACGGTGATGTTGGGTTAAGGAAGTAATTAATCCATGAATTCTTATAGGATGACGATGAATAGGAACAACATTCTTAGTTGGGAAGTAGTAACAATTTGATAATATGTTTTAAAATTGAACCAAGTAAAGAAGTTTCCATTATTGAAGCTAGTACACATGGAATGTTACGTAAATGAGACCAGTGGAAAAATAAATTGTATCTATGAATATTCAATATGAGGAAGTGAAGGGGTGATTCCATCGAGAATAAAAATATCTTAAAGATACGATGGGTGGATTGATCAACATGATTGGTAAGGGTCAAAGTGATGACATATAAATTTAGAAGTGTCAAGATAGGAAGTTATGAGCAATTGTAATTGGTGAGAAATGATAAGTGATAAACTAGGTAAGTGTTTCAAGGATAATCATTGTTTAACTTTTGGAAAAAGAAAGACAGTATGTAGACTAATGAGAAAACACCGAGCATGATACTTTGAGAATGATTACATATAAATTGGCAGAAGAAGTGAGAATCAAATAATAAAGGGTGTATTTGAATAAATGTCACTCATGAGTGTATTGATGATCTAGTGTTACTTCATATAAAACAACTTACTAGTGTGTGTCATTAGTATTGAAGAAGTTATTGCCAAACACATTGGGCATACCAAATCATTCATGAATGACAATGGTGGTAGTAGTTCCATGCATTTCAAATTCTAAACTTAAGATTTAATAAGTGAAAATTAAGGTGGAAGAATCCCTAGTCCAACTTGAAGATGAGTGAATCTATGATAAAAGAGATCAAGTGGGAACTTGATGAGATAAGAAAATCTTTTTAAAGATGAACAATGACAATTATGTGAGTGATGGATAAATCACCAAGGGACAACAAGCCCTCATGTGGGTGGATTAAGCATAACATAAGACTTAAATAAGGATGACCTCGTGTATGGGTGCCATGGGATAAGCAAAATATTTATAGTGGTCATGGAATTTTAATTTGATATTGATGATTTATATGATTGTACAACTAGTAATATCTTAACAATGAATTTCACTAAATTTTCCTTGGGGAAGGAAGAATATATGATGAGAGATTAAGGCCCAATATGATATATGATGATAGATTAAGGCCCAAGATGATGATGCTCATTTAAATTTAATGATGTACTTAGATGACTATACCTATGGTGTAAATGGTCAACTTCCTAATAGAAAGAACAAGAAATGATTACTGAAAAATAATTGGTTTCTTGATGAAAATATGACACTAATAGTTTTGATGAGATAACATAGATCCTAGATGGATGTTGAATAATCTTAATTCATAGTTGGTATTCATTGTTTATATAAGTAAATGAAATTAATTCATGATAAAAATGCTTATAATGTTTTTCTATTTTGATAAGTATTAAGATGATTCTCATATTGTGAATGTTTCATGATATGATGATATGAGGATAATGACGCACACATGGTTCTTATTCATTTAGTTTGATATGAAAATGATGTTGTATGCTCATGATGAATATGATATGCATAGGGATTATGATGTTATGATTTGAGATTATATTGACATGTGGTTAGTTTATTATGTGATCTCATGATATGTCTTTGATGCTGATATGTTTTTTTTTTTTTTTTTTGTAAATAAGATAGATTTATTCACATTAGAAACAGAGATTTACATCAATATTAGTATCAGACAGATATCCATGCTATTGTCTTGCTACATTCATCACTCTGGACAATATTTTCACCCTCTGGGAATGGAATTATAGGGAAAGATACAGAGGGGGTGGAGCAGTAGTCAAAACAGGGGTAATTATCAAAGAAAAAAGGTCTTTTGGCCTCGCAGTTGAAGTTAAACTGAACATATTTGATATCACAGTCGAAAAACCTGGAGAGCGTTTAACCTGGGATGTAGGGGCCAGGGGCAGGGTTAGGCCACGTCTTCCATCCAGAAGTCATCGACGCTGATGGGATGCTCCGGAGTGTTGCTGTCATCAGACCATAATGTTGCTTCCCGTTGGAAGGACCAGTGCCACCAAGGCTAACCTACACACGGAAAGTTCGAGGAGTAGAAGGACCAACTCCCTCAACTTTGGTCACAGGGTTGAATTGTCGAGTCGCGGTCCGACGCTTGAGGAGAGCATAGTGAGGTGAGCTCTTTTCAATAAACCGGCGGTGGTGCACCTCACCAACGTACATGAGAAATTTCTCAGTAAGGGAGTCAATTTTCCTCTCCATGATGTTGTTGTGGTCCTGTTGCTCTTGCAACGCCATAGCAAGCATGGTCTTGGTTTGCCAGTGGAGCTCAATGGCCTGAATGAACAAGTTTTCCCTAGCGCTAGTGAGGGCAGTGTCGGGAATCCACCTGAAAACCTCATCTACCGTCTCAGTTGGTGTTCTTCTGTGGACCGACCTAACCTTGTCCTCAATCTTCTCGATCTGATCTTTCATTTCTTGGCTTGTTTCTACAGCATATTCCATCGCCGCGTTCCTAGCAGCTGCTTCCGCCCGCGTAACTAGGGGGTGAGTGGGAGTGGCCCAGCGGGCACCACGACCTCTTCCACTGCGGGCTTGGAGAGGGGTAGAGGATCTGCGGGGAGCCATAGGAGCGTTGTTAATCTGTGGTTGCAGTGCCAGAGACGCAGACTGAAGAGGTAGGTCGGGGTGGCTGGGCGCGGGGGAGAGGAGAGAAGAGGGAAACCGGGGAATATGGAGACAAGGGTACAGGAGCTCGAAATGGAATGAGCCAGAAGCTGGGAGGGCATGGTTAATATAGGCGAGAGGGAGAGATGCGAGACGAGAGGTACGATGGGGAGAAAAGACGTCTGGGCTAAATTTTGGCTGTGGGAAATAAATGCGACAATTGGAGAGGTCATTTGGGCATCTGACAGAGGCTGAGTCATAGGCACTCTCCTACGGACGGAGAGAAACGAGGTTGAGGGAGGTTTGGGTCATGATTGCCCTGGGGGAGGGGTAATGATTTGGTGGGGATAAGTTGTGCTTCGGTTGGCATTTCATTTTCCATGATGCTGGAGTAGGCCTTTCTGACATCTAGCAGATCGAAGGCATCCCACGATTTGGAAAGGAGGCGGGTTTTACCGTTAACTCCAATGTTTGCCAGCAAATCTGCTAGTTGGTTGGCCTTGTGTCTAACAGCCTGTAAGGTGACACCTTTGGCAAGGCTAATGTGGAGTTTCATTCTTTGAAGGATTTCATTAAGTCTCTAGTTGTTTGAGACCTAGATAACACTTCTGCATTGTTGGAGCTTTTTACAGTCTTGGGTAGTGACCATGGAGTCCCCTTCAATGAATAGAGGCCAGAAGTTTTATTCCTTGGCAATGGCCATTCCATGAGCCAAAGCCTGAAGCTCTGCCGCATTGTTGGTGGAGTGTCCCAGATTGCCATCCAGAGAATTTGGCCTGAGTGATCTCTAAAAACACCTCCGAATCCCGCCTTGCCTGGGTTATCTTTTGATGCCCCATCATAGTTTAATTTGATATAATTAGGTTCAGGAGGCGTCCACTTGGGGTTAGACAAAGGATCCAGGGGAATATTATGATTCAAGTGAGTGTTATGGTGGGATAATTCTAACAGAGATAAGATGCGGAGATCCTCTCGGGTGGGGGGGGTGGTAGGATTGGGCAAAGTGGCTATGGCAGCAGATTCACGAAGAGTCTGTTTTATGGAATGAATAATCTATTCCTCCTTTTCTTCCTGATATTTGAAGATTCTTGCATTTCTTTCTTTCCAAATGGTCCAACAGATGATTCCCGATAGAAGTTTCCAAGCCAGATTAATTAGAGGATGATTGGAGAAGGAGGTGCGCTAGTGATCCAAGGAGATGAGAATGGAGGAGGGGTCCCTGTCCATGGAGTTAAAGACCAGAAAGGTCCAATTCCAGATGTTGGAAGTGAAATGGCATTCATTTAACAGATGATTTGTGGATTCACCTTCCTTTTTGCAGAGCATACAGATGGAAGGGCCGATGAAGCCTCTCTTGATCAAATTCTCCTAGGTCAGAATTTTTTTGTGCGTCACTAGCCACAGAAAGAGTGAGATTTTGGGCCAATGTTTGCGATTCCAAAGCGTGCGCTATTTGCTTTCAGTGGGGGTGGGGTTGGAGGGGATGATATAACCATAGGCCTATTTTGTGTTGAAATGGCCAGCAGCATTTGTGCCCCATCTTAATTTGTCTTTTTCCTCTTTCATTTGTATCTGTATTTTTTCTAGCTCTTCAGCTAGATTCTTCCATTCCTGAGGGTGATTTTGTTGAACCCATTTTGAGGCCTCTTGCCATTCTCTCCATCCCGTGTTTTCATTATTTTTCCAGAAATCTTTAACTAGCCTTTTATTTTGGTTTTCCATGTAAATTTGATTTGTTTAAATTGGTCGTGATTGAGTCTGGGGCTTTGCTGCCATTCATCTTCCCAGAACAAGGTTGTTCCTCCATTTCCTATTTCCCAGAAGCAATGATTTTGAACTATTGCTTTGTTCCCCCATGCTTGGTTCCATACCGCTGAGCCTTTGATGTTGCCACTAAGCCTAATGAGAGTCTCCTGGTGGTGAGACGGGGCATACTTTGCGTTCCATAGCACAGCCCAAGAGGTTCGAGGGCTAGTCATCCAACGCCACCAAGTTTTGGTGCCCAACACTTTTCCCAGTATGTCTGGGTCTCTAAGGCCCAATCCTCCTTCATTTTTGGGTCTACAAAATTTTTCCCAGGCCACAAGGGCCCATTTTCCTTTATTTTCTTTGCCTTTCCATAAGAAATCTCTTTGGATGGTTTTAATTTGATTGGAGATAGATTTGGGTGCGGAAATGGTAGAGTACTAGTATGGCGGGATAGCTTGGAGTACTGATTTGACAAGAACTAATCGACCAGCAAGATTCAGGGATCTGAAAGTCCAATTGGCAATATTCTTCTTCAGTTTGGCTACTAGAGATTCCCAATTTGCCTTTGCAAGAGGTCTGTCAGTTAGGGGAACTCCAAGGTATTTGGAAGGGAAGGAGCTAAGCTTGAATCCCAGAATTTTTGCAATGTTGTGCTGAATGGGCGTTGAGGTATTCAAGAAAAAGAATTTGGATTTGGCCACGTTGATGGAAGTGCCGGAGGCTTGTGAAAAATCAGAGAGGATGTCCTGAAAGGCCAAGGCTTCTTTGACAGTGGGAGAGCCCATGAGCAGAGTGTCATCAACAAATTGTTAGTGAGTGGAGGGGGTAGTGGAGGGGTAGAGTTTTATTCCGGAGATTTTGCCATTTGAGGAGGCGTCCATTATAGAACCACTGGGACTTTCTGCCATTATGACAAAAAGGAAAGGAGAGAGGGGGTCTCCTTGCCTAATTCCTCGGGATGGACTGATGATGGAGGAGGGGAACCATTAAGAAGAATGGAGAAGAAGGCTCCTGAAACCATGGCCATTATCTATTTTATGCATTCTTTGTTAAAACCGAAAGCTTCCAACACTTTTCTGATATAGTTCCAACTGATTTTGTCGAAAGCCTTGGACATATCCAGCTAAATGAGCATTCCTGGTTTCTTCTGCTCCTTGAGAGAATGAATGACTTCCTATGAGAGGATAATGCTATCCAAAATTTGTTTGCCTTCCACATAGCATGTTTACTGAGGGGAGATAAGGAGGGGCATAATATTTTTTATGCGATTTGCCAAAACCTTGGAGATGATCTTGTAAATAACATTACATTGCACAATGGGCCGAAATTGATCAGGGGAGTCAACATTTTCTGATTTGGGGATGAGGGTGTGGAAGGTGGCATTGAGGGCTTTTAAGATAGACTTTTGGATGCGGGATTCTTCCACAAGGTCGTGAACCTCCATCTTTAGCAAAGGCCAGCAGGCTTTAAAGAAGTCAATGGTGAAGCCGTCCTGTCCCGGCGCTTTGCCATTGGGCATGGTCTTGACCGCTTCTTCAACCTCGTGCAGAGAAACTTTCCTTATGAGCATTTGGTTGTGCTCCTTTGTTAAGGTAGTAAGGATGTTTTTGGTGATATTTTCTATAGCTTCCCCGTTGGCATTGTTGGGTTCCGTGAGGAGATCTCCAAAATACTGGTTGAGCTCCTCTTCTATTTCTCTGTGAGTGTTGAGGATATTGCCTTGTTGATTTTTGAGGCTTAAGATTCTATTGTGTTTCCTATGTTGGATCATGGAGCGATGGAAGAATGTTGTGTTCTTCTCCCCCTCTTTTAGCCAACTAACCCTGGATTTTTGGCACCATAATGTTTCCTCTTTGGCCGCCCTTTCTTCCCAACTTTTTTGTAGTTTTAATTCCTCTTGTTTTCTTTGTTCAGTCATCCCATTGTTGATGATTTTCTGTTGTAGGGCTTCCATTCTGAGTTCTAGCAATTTCTTTGCCGCAATGATGTCTCCAAAGGTGTTCTTATTCCAGAGTCTGAGTTCAGATTTGATGAATTTTAGTTTTTGCTGAAAGTTGTACATTTTGTTGCCTTGGGGAGGTTGGGGGGTGTTCCACCATTCTTTCATTTTTTCCATGAAGTTAGGATGATTGATCCAAAAGGCTTCAAACCTGAAAGGCTTATTTTTGGGTCCTTCTGTTAACTGGATTTTTAGAACAATGGGCCAATGATCGGAGCCCACCTGGGGGGCGATGCTTACCTCAATTTCCAAGGAGCTGAGGTATAGGTCCTCAAAGAGGAGGAATCTATCCAACCTAGAGGCTATCTGCCCTTCCCCCCCTCTTCTGTTATTCCAAGTAAAAGAGCCATTATTGATGGGGATGTCTATGAGTCTGAGAGCATCAATAAGGGCCTGGAAGGTTGTTGAGCCTTTGTCCAGTTTTCTAAGTCCACCTCTCTTCTCCCCAAGATTGATTATCATGTTGAAGTCTCCAGCCAGGATGCTGAGGGGATGGTTGAAGGATCTGAGATGCTTTTTTAAGATGATTAACCAAGCAAGTCTTTCTGTAACTGAATGAGAAGCATAAACATTGGTGACACAAATATTTTCCCTGGTTCCAGTGATTTGAAGAACAGTGGTGAGGGCGAATTTTGTAGCAGCAGATTTAGAAAGGTGAAAGCAGGAGTCCTTCCAAAAGGTGGAAAGCCCTCCCACAGTGCCCGACGCCGAGATAGCTTCATGGCTATATTGATTTTTGAAGCAGGATTGTTGTATTAATTCCATTGAGTTTAGACCACTTTTGGTTTCTTGGAGCATAATAATGTCTGGTTTATCAAAGGTTATTCTAGATTTTAGAATTCTTTTCTTACCAGGACGATTCAATCCTCTAATATTCCAGGATGTACAAATCATTGATAAATTTTGGGGGGTAGAGTGATTGCTCTTACCTTTCCTTCATTGATGAGGAGAGCTCCTAACACCTGGAGGAGTTGGATGGTGGACTTTCGGCCTCTTTTTCTGTTTTTCCCTTTTGGAAAGTTTTTCCCTGCATTTAAGTTGACCATTATTCCACTTTCTGCACCTTTTTCCTTGTTTTGGTGCTCTTGGTTCTGATGCATTCCTTCCTGTATCAAGAAGGCCTCTTCAATTTTTTTGATTTGCTCCTGAGGAACGGCCTATATTCCATTTTTGTTCCATTCCTTTGCGATTTTTTGGAGATCCATTCCCATTAGTACTTCTTCAATCTTGTTTTCCTCTGGGGTTGGTGCGTCCTATATTTGCTACATTTCGGTATCTTCTTGGTATTGTCTTCTTTCTCACATGATGTTGTTTTGAGCTTCGGTTTCCATGCTATTGTTTTCTATGGAGTTTTATTGTAGCCTGTGTGTTTCTTCCCTTGTGCTTTGTTGGCCTGTCTCCTCCTGAATTGTATTTAGAACTTCAAACTTATTTTGTTGGGAGAGCGTGGTAGGGTCTTTCTTTGTGTATGCTCTTTTGTTCTGCTTGTTTTTATTTCCTGCCCTAGTGTATCCTTGGTCATCTTTTTTCCCTGCTTGATCTTCTTTTGCTGGAGCTTTGTTTTGGGGGAAGTCTCGAAAGAGATGTCCATGCTCATGGCATTTCCTACATCTAAAAGGTATGTGCTCATAGTCAATGTTTTGAGACCAGATTTTGTCCCTGTAGTTTAATCTTATCGCTTCTGGTAAAGCCTTTGAGACATCTATATATGCATAGATCCTGGCATAGGAAATGTAGTGCCCGTTCTTAGTTCCCTCTGACATTTTTATATACTCTCCTAGCTCATCTCCTGTGGCCTTCAGAACAGATGGTGCCCAGTAATCTGTTGGCAAAGAATATAGCCGAATCCAAACTGGAACCCTAGTAAAGTCTTCGTTGTCTAGGGTGAAATTTTCCTTCCAGAATCTCATATACAGACCTGCCGAGTTGAAGAAGTAGGGACCTCCTTCAAATATTTTGTCGTGATCTTCCAGGAGGGCGAAGACTACTGTGAAGAAGCCCTTGGAACTGAGTTGTAGATCAATCTCTCCTTTTGGGTTCCATTTAGCATGGATCCATCCCTTTAAGGCTCATTCCATAGGCCATATGCCCATAAATTTGCAGATGATCGCATGCTCCTACATATACTCTCTGTACACTGCCACATCAGGGTCCTGGATGATTATTTCTGGAGTTTTCTTAGCTTTTGGATTGCATGCGTTTAGTTTCTTTGTTCCTTCTTTGGAGGTTGTCTCTTCTTTCTCTTCCTCTCCAGCAGCATCCGATGGGGGAGGAGTCTGGTTATTCGCTGTGGTTGTTGCTGAAGTTTCCATTGCATCCTTTCCACGGCTTTGCAGAGAAGCTGTAGAAGCAAGATCAGGTTTCGGGCGAGCAAAACCAGAGTTGGAGGTAAGGCGGGTGAAGAAGGATACTTTGCCTTTGGAAAAGCTTCCTGCAGTGAGATCTCTGTAGGATGGAGCCAGTGGGCCTCCATCCTGCTCCATAGAGGGAGCCTGGGGTGAGCTCATGCAGGTCCAGCGGCGGCAGGGGTCGCGGCCACTAAACAGAGTTGCGCGCACCGGCAGTTTAGGTCAAAGCAGCAACCACAGGTCAGCAAATTTTTCTGGGTCCGCCCATATCTAAATTTCATCTCCAATAGTCAAAATTCAAAAGACTTAACAAATCGTCTTTGATGCTAGTATGTTGATGTTATAACTAAGGAGGGTATTTTATGTGGTTATCACATACAGATTTTGTGATATGCATGAGAATGAATTTATTTACTATTCAGAATGTGGTGATTAATAATGTGTTATGTTATCATGATGACATGCAAGAGTTGGCATGTGGATTATTTTTTATGATTTTATGATTATAACTAATGCATTGGATGCATGTTGAGATATGGTGATTGGCAGGAAATCTAGAAATGGGCTGAGTTATTTGATGATATCGTGGGATCCCATACCTACGAGGGAGAATAAGTAACACCATATCGGCTGGGGACAAACTCAATCAACACAACATATGCCAGTGGTTCCTTTGTCTTGTATAGCTCTTGATGGATAGCTCTTAAGGGGCTATGGGACCATCTTGAGGAGGCTAAGGACTTGATATTGTAGGCCAAGTGCCTGGTATTGGATTGGGATACTGAAGTCTGGAAGGGGTGTAAGGACTTCGATGCCTGGGGCTGTGCACCTTAGTGAGGGTGGAGGGAGTGGGCCAGCCTTGAGAGATGCCCGGAGTCATTGAGTACTTGGACCGAATGCCTGCCTTGGGGTAGATGAGGTCTGAGCCGGGCACGAGCCTTGGGATAGCCTTGGGCTATGGTATAGACTGATGAGGCTTATGCCTGGTTCCGAAAGTGGGAAAAAAGACAGATATTCCTTGAGATTTCCCGGGTGTTGTGGAAACTTTCGATGCTTGCTGGTTATACAAGTTCAGCAAAGGGTGTTGGGAAAACGTGAAGTAATAAATAACTAAATAAATAAAATGTTAAATGATTCAACTTAACTTCGGTACGAAGTTCCTTAAAGAGGGGGAGTATGTAATGTCCCCTAATAATAATAATAATATAACATAATATTAAATAAATAATAAATAAATAATACATAATAAATAATAAAGAGAACAATAATAAATAAATAAAATAGTAAATATTAAACTAAAGTTCTGAATACGAATATATAAAAGTAAACTATAAAATAAGTGAAGTTAACAAAAGTAACAAGGAATAAAATAAGAAAGAGTTCAACTACGAGAACCATAAAAATAGTAAAAATAAGTAAAGTTAACAAAAAGTAAAATAAAATAAAATAAGAAAGAGTTAAATTAAGAGTAATATTAAATTAAGTAAAACTTAAAATAAAGAAATAAAAGTTGCACGTTGACACATGGAATGTGTGCATGCAGTTCCCTTTCCATTGTTTGGTCTATTTAATAGATGTTGAGGAAGATGAGATTCATTCATGCACCATTCCTTCATCCATTCTCTTGGGAGAAAGGTATTGTGAGACAAAGAATTCCGTAGCAGTAGTATGTTGATTGAGGGCTCGGGGGTGGCCAGCTGTAGAAAGATTACGTGCAGCTGAGCCTACGGTTGGGTGGAGAGTCATCCCCAAAACTTTGTTGTAGTTAGCAGGATTCAAATAGCGTTCAACTCCGAAAGCACAAGTAAGGAATATTGTCGCTACAGGTAAGTCATCTTTGCTCGGGTTTTTCTGAAAATTCTATGCTAATTAGTTGAATAGTTTTTGTGTTGATTATTAATTACATATTTGATATAATTAGTTGCATGCTAAATTTTGGGGTTGTTACAAACCAAAAAAATGAGACTCAATAGCCTCCGCACTGGCCCAGCAAACACTGTGCTGCCTTCTACATCTACTGCGTCACCCTAGCAGACTGATGCAGGCTCTGCGTTAGCCTTCCCAGGTGACTGCGTCACCCTTCCTCTGCCTCTCTAGATTAGAACTGTGTTGTCTCTCGGGACAACTACTTTCCTATAGTAGATTTCCTTCTGTTCTTTCGCTGATGGCTTCAGTCCTCCTTGATCTCAATCCCTCTGATACCATCTGGAAATTTCGGAATCTTACAAACATAAATCCTACTACAGTTAATTGATTTCCATTTCCTACTTGTATTTTCCATTTAACAAGTTATTTACAGAATTATTCAACAAATATTAATGCAAATACTAAGCAACCTACACCAATATACAGATCAAGTACTGAAAAATAAGTGAGACAATCATACAAAGGACACACTTATTTTTGGACTATCATCCTCGGAAAAAAACCAATGCGGGAAAACCGGTGCAACAAATCTGAGGGTCTGTATTATTAAGCAGCAGTATTCTGAGTACTACTTGGGTGCCAAATCCGTCTTACCCAACAGAGAAAATCCTCGACAGACAGATAAAATAGTGAGTTTTACCTCACACTGCAAGTCTCGGTTGATCCAAGATTTGAACTAGTGAAACCCCATCTCCCTCTGCGTTGCCTCTACGCAGTAGATGCATAGGCCTGCATGAGGATAGCTGATGACTGTGTCACCTCTTCTCTGCACTGATCTGCCTCTCAGAAAATCGAGTTTTAGCCCTCACGGCTTAGAAATCCTGATCTCCAGCAAAATTCAGATTGTCCCTTGGAAGCTCTACGTGAGCCCTGCGTGGGCCTGCATCACCTCTTTAGGGAACTGCGTCACCTCTCCTGGTGGTTGCGCTACTTCCTTTGTTGTCTCTGCTGCCTCTTTGCTATGTACTCTTGGTCCTCCGACCAACAAATACTTCTGCCCCTCATTGTTGTTGAATCACTTAGATCTTATCTTCGTCCAAGCACCGCTCCTTCAAAAGAATCCGATCTCTAGATTCACCCACTGTGTCTGTTCTCCAACTGACCCTCAAGCCTTCCTTTATACTTTTCGTTTTGAGAAATCAACATTTGTGATCTAATCTTTAATCAACGGCTAAGATTAAAACAGACTTGATCCTCGTCACTTAGAAGCTTCTCACCCACATTTAAATTAATTCACTTTAATTATTTTAATTTCCTAAGTTTTAACTTAGGCTCCATTAAAAATAATTAATTATTTGAATAACTTTCACTCTGGGTTGAATTTCTCCAAACGATTTCTGGGTCTTGGAGATCTCATGTGCTCTAGCCCCTCCACAAAATTTCGGAGCTAGAGCACATCTGATGCTACCCCAAAATCAACACATGACCCTAGTTAGATCATATGGCATCATGCTTGATTTGGGGTGTGATAACTTCATCCATCAGATGTTCCAATATTTATTTAACGTTAAGAAACATCATCCTGGCGCGGTCAAAGAAAACATGTTGTCCATTTTGTCTTCAGTTATGGGAGACCGTGATGCCATTTGCAGAGAGTTGCGGGCTAGATTGTTGACCATTTGGAGGAGAGAACAACTAGTTTCACCTGTTGCTTATGAATTGGCCGAAAGGTTGGTTGAGCAAGACATTGGGTTGTTCAAGAGACAGTTGACTAGGGAGGAGCTGCTCAAGTTTGGTGGATCATGTAGCAGGAATGAGCTGAGGAGGAAGAATCTCTGCTTTATCTACAAGGGACCTTGGGAACCCGAGCAGTCATGCTTGAGTGAAACTAAGGAGATGACAGAGGTAGAGCAAGTAGAGATTCCTTCTAACCTTTAGGGTGAGGATTCTTCTTTGGACAAGTCCATGGGTTCATACAAGGATGCCCTCGAGGAGCATGAGTCATGAGAAGTTGTTGACAGGAGGCTCGATTTATATTCAGGTGTGTATGATGAGCAGTTAGTGGACCCTATGGGGGGTATTTAGGATGATGAGTCACCAATGATGAGTCAGCATAAGCAGCATGCGATGGAGCATGAGACAGTTGAGGAGGAGGATGTGCACAATATGCATGGTTAGCCTTTAAGGGAGATCCAATTGGAGGTTCATATTGAGCCCATGATGGAGGAGGATGGGCAACCACCTTTAGGGTCAACCATTGATGAGGAGCAGGAAAGTGTACAAACAACTAGCAGTGGGGCAGTATCTGTAGACACATGTCCTCAGGAGGTGTTGGAGTCTGACATGACAATTTTGCAGGAGATTGGTGGGTTGGAGGAGCATGGTGTTCCTATCAGACGAGGGAGGTGGTAGGGCATCCATCTTTGAGAGTACCCATTGATGAGGTGAAAACCGATTTAGTGCCAACTAGCAAAGTTGCAACATTTTCAGGCAGTAACCCTCTCCAGGAGTACATAGACAGGGCCTGCAGCACAACTTACCCACTTTTGCCCATTATAGGAAAAGGGGTAGGGTTTCTTGGACAGATTTTGTTGGTTGCTCAGGCAGAGTATCGAGAGTTTAGCATGGACCAGTATCAGCCTAGTAGACGTATTGCTCGCACAGGTATCGATACATTAGATTAGAGGGAGATCATGAGTTGGTATCCTATTGATGATATGATGCTCTTAGTCAGGGGCATAGTGGAGCAGGGACCCTTAGACATGACAGATACTACATGTTCTAGTTGGCAGTGGGGTACAGGTCGAAAACTCTTCAGCATTCCATCCTGGCATCAGGAGACCGGGATTAGCATTGGATTGAGTCAGGGTGTGATGAATTAGTGGGGCAGTGTTCGCAACCATAGTTATAGCACAACAAGATCCATGGAGCACTGGTGCTTGTCCTTGGTGGCATTAGGATCTAGGAGGATTTTTTGATGACATGTTCAGTCAGAGATTGGTATGAGATCCAGGAATTGAGGGATTCGTTCCTGGTGAGTTGACACAAAGGCATAACATCACCCAACAATTTGTATGGGATTCGGGCATTGGGTCTTCGTTGCATTGGGCCAACAAACTATTCCACAGATTTGGATTGATTGAGGACAAGCAATCTTGGGGCGAGAGGATTTGTGATGTTCCTTTTTTTGGTATCCCTTATGACATGGTTAGGATGGACCTTCAGAGTTGGGGGCAAACAGGTCACAGGTGTAGGTTGATGTCATCAATGGGCCTAGGGGCTTTTATAGGGGTTTTGAGGAGTTTCCATGAGGTCTAATCGCATTCACTTGGTATATTTCAACATCCGCACAATTTTCCTTTGTTCCGGTGCATTCCGACAACTTTCAAAAAACAGAGTTATTTTTTGGCCTAACTCAATTAATTACGCTTAAGGTGGCATTCCTAGAAGAATACTTGACATAAAAGCTTAGTGTAATAGCTCGTTGGAACCAGAACGAGAAGATCTACAGGATGGGATGGCTAGATATGAGTTTCAGTGACCTGAGGAGACTTGGTGGCCGATTTACCCTTATCTCACATTAAAACGAATATTTAATTAAAATAGAAGAGCGAAAATGTGCTCCATGATTAAAACAATAATAATATAGTAATTTCTAGAGGAGTCCATAAAATCTATAAAAGAGGAGGAGACCATTTGAGGACATCTTGGATTTGATATTTCTTCTTGTATGAGAGGTTTGAGAACCCGATTCTCTACCTCAGCAGTAACCCCAGGACGGAAACCCACCTCATCTCCTTGGTGGATTCCACCAAAGTTCACAGGTGCAGTGATTGGTTTCAATTCAGTTTTGGAGGGCAGGTTTCAGCATCGAAGTAGATCAGTTTTGGGGGCCAGATTTTCTATCTCAGCCATTTCAACTTATATCATTATGTACGCTCTTTCAATTACCTATCATAATGAAAGCTGGGATTGTTTCTGCTCATTGTGTTATTGAATTGCATGTACTTTTCTTGTTATATTTTACATGGAAATCTTATGTTAATTAATTATTAAACAATAATTTTATGGTGAAATTTTGGTTTAGTTAAATTTCTGTAAAATCAATGAAATATCCCATTCGGGATATTACATTACACCACTTAAAAATGAAAACATTAAAGTTCTTCACATGTGATGCAGTACTAATGGCATGGTTACCTTGAAAGGAAGACAACCTTTCAATAACCGTGTCAGGGACATTGTGAGGATAGCCATTTATGTTAGTAAAATCACAAGGATCAAAAATATCATTCATGATGCTAGACTCTACTTGTTCTTGAAAAAACAAATGAATATCATAAATATCCTCTTGCCCAAAACTAGCAAGAGTTCTACTATGAGAAATGTTGATTTTTGGTAGCATCAAAAGTGCTCTAAGTCTCAAAATTTGTGAAGAGGCTTAGGCACATGTATTTCAGAGAACCTAGAAATCATTTGTGAAAATTTCACTCGGATTATGTTTTATTAAAATAATTAATTATTTTAATGGATACCCTAAGTTCAAACTTAGGGAAATTAAATAATTAAAGGATATCAATAAAACATAGTGTGAATCTTCTAGAGAACATGGATCAAGTCAAGTTATAATCTTAGCTGTTGATTAGAGATCTAATCTCGGTTGTTGATATCTCAATGGAAGACTATGAAGAAATGATTGAGGGTCATTTGGAAAACACACCAGTGCAGATACTCAGTTGCCTAAGTAAATCGATTTTCTTAGTGGCTGAAGTTCGACAAGAGAAAATCGACCAAGAGGGAGAGTTTGTAATGACCCAACTCGAATTATGGAACACAGAAATATTAGCATGCATATGAGACCTGCATATGATAGCTACATATGTTTGTATCACGTGTACTGCACTAGTACATGCACTAATCAATTATGAAAGGTCTCGGTATATAGAGTAATGAGTGAATTATTGAAGTATTGAGTAAATACCTAACTCACCAGAATATAATGAATGTATTGTAAGGTAAAAGTTATACCTACCACTATCATAATATAACTAATATTTTGTTCAAAGGAAAGTAAAAGCATTGAATTATGCAAATAAATGATGATATTTTATAATAAATCCAAGATATTTATTAAATAATAATATTTTAATAAATCGAAGATATTTTAGAAATCCAAGATGTTTATTAAATAATAATATTTTAATAAATCTAAGATATTTTAATAAATCCAAGATATTTATTAAAAGAGTATATTTTAATAAATATCTTGAAAGGAGATTGCGTATAAAAGGAGTGGGGGGGAGGACTTGATGACCATGGGTCAATGGGGTGGAAAAACTGTCTCGGATGTTGTCAGAGGAGTTCTAACTATGGGAGACATGAGCAATGAGTTCTAACAGAGTCATAGAGTGATCTCGATTGTTATTGGAGTTTTGGGCACGGGGGCCAGAAGACTTGTCTTCTGGATCTGGGGACCGAAGAGGTTAACCCTAGATAGGCTAGGAGGAAAATGGTGATTTGGTAACGGGAGCTGGAGACATGGCGGATCAGGAACATCTTCAAACACGGTTCCTGGTAAGTATTAAATAGTCAATTGATATATATTCTGCTTCAAAAATCCCACTCTGGATTGTGTAGTATAAATTTTGTTAATGATTGTTAGATTTTAAAAATTATGGTCCTTACACATTACTGCGGAGTTCTGATGGGATCCGGTGTATTAACGCTAGTATGATCGCACCCTGGAATATATATATATATATATATATATATATATAATTTTACTATAGGGTATTCATTTAAGAGTGATCTCGATTGTTATTGGAGTTTTGGGCACAGGGGCCAGAAGACTTGTCTTCTGGATCTGGGGACTGGAAAGGTTGACTCCAGATAGGCTGGGAGGAAAACGGCGGTTTGGTAATGGGAGCTGGAGCCATGGCAGATCAGGAACATCTTCAAACACGGTTCCAAGTAAGTATTAAATAGCCAATTGATATATATTCTGCTTTAAAAATCCCACTCTGGATTGTGTAGTATAAATTATGTTAATGATTGTTAAATTGTGAAAATTATGGTCCTTACACATGGTATTGGATCACAATTTTAGACTCTGGGGATCTTAGGGTAGTTTAAATCATTTCTATAGATTCCAAGCTTGTATTGCCTCCATCTCTTCACTTTAAAACTTGGAGGTGATTCCCAAAATTTTGATTGGAATTAAGAGAAGTAGTGTGTTGCGTATCCATATCTTCAGCCATAAATTGTTCAAAACTGTTCTAAATCATCAGGCTCGTGACTAGACCTGTGATTGCCATACGATAAACCATGGGGCATAACGCTAAAACTGGAGGCTCGATCACCATCTCCGTTGTAATGGTTGGATGTAGTGGCTCAGGGACACATTCATCACAAAGTTGATCAATTTCCTTCCTTGTAAGAGGGTGTTTTGAGGCTAGTAACTCTTTTGAAACAGCGGGAAAACAATCACGGCCACAAGTAAAGCTTTCCATCCTCTGTTACAGCAACTGTATGTTCAGCACCGGTTGCTACCATCTTTACTGCTATTCCTTGGAAACCTTGAATCTTCTGAGGCACAAGGGAGTTTTCCATGTGTTCCAAGGTCAAGATGCCCATTTTATTTGCGTCCCCAACTTTGCACTTCCCCATTTATTGTAACAGCTAGACAATGAATATCCCCACATACGATTTGCTTGATCCTAAGGCTTGATTTGTCCAAGCCTTCCAAAATCTCCCCAGCCCCAACTGTAAATAACCAGAACCGAATCTGAATACGCTGTCATATGATCAGCCCCGCAAATGACTGAGGTAAAAAAATTTTAGTTTATGTGGTGCCTTTAGGGCTTGCAATTACATGGGCATATGCATTTTTTTTTCTTACGGAAATAGGACTTTACAACTATAAAGGCCCTGACATGAAGGCAATGGGTTCTCATATTAGATACTGATTGAGATTGCAATTTTCATTTGAAAAAAAATAAGTTACGAGCAATTCAAGATTTAATGAACTCAACTCTACTGTCTATACGCCTCATCTATCACAGTAAGGAAACTCCTATTTGAACCTCTGTCTCATCTTTCGATGCTTTCTTTTGAGCTGCCTCATTCGCTTCTTCTTCCACTTCGCCCTCATTATTTGTTGACGGAAACCCTTACACTGAGCTCCTCCTACTTAGGTACCCAAAAGAAAACGCGTCACCTACAAAGATTTCTCCTGTATTAGAAATGAGAGATGTCAGAAGCATATTTATACCATGCAACATTGCCAGACGGTTGTTTCTGATGCTCTCAAGACATCAGCATGGTTTATATTCCCTTACCCTTTTTAGTGGGGTGTTCCAACTTTCCACTTCAAGACTGTCGCAGTGATGATAGGGGCATCTATTATGAAATCACGGAAAATGTGGCCTCTATTCGAAAATTGTTTGCATAGGAACTTCCATTGCAACTGTATACAAAAACTAATACAAATACAAAGGAAAAATGTATTTTACAGTGGTATAATGAAAATGGGTAACCGGAGTTTGTTATTTGAACTTGGTTTCAACCAAACTGGTATTTAAAAACCACCTGTGTTAAATGCCATTACTGAGATTTGATATATTAAACACCATAAATCGAACAAACAAACAAAAAAGAGAAGGAAAAGATTCAAGCATATCTACAGTGAATTTAGTTATTGGACTTATTTACTTAATAGAGCGGCTCATTTCCCTTATCATGGAATATAAATAATATCTTTATTTTCATTACTTTACGTTAAAATGTTATGAACAAATATAACTTATTTTATTTTTCAAATAAATTTTATGTATTTTTAATTAGATTGTGTCGAACATCAATTAAGGTTCCGTGGTGATGTCTCATTAATTTAAAGGTTAAATACAATATAAAATAATTAAAAGGTAGATTTAAAATAATTAAGTTATAACCTATGTATATATAGAGTATATAATTAAATTAATATTATTATGAGTTTATGACCTTGGTTAGAACATAATAAAATTATCAAAGTAAGCTAGATTATCTACAAGTTGAAATTTTTTATGGCTATTATGGACATCATTTGATATTTGAAAATGTTTAAAAGTTGTTCAAATTAAAATCATAGGTATTTAAGACTAATAAAACTATATTTGTATATAATTTTACTACAGGGTATTCATTTATTAAAAAAGTAAAAAATAAATAAATAAATATACAAAAGATGAGGAGAATAAGTATATAAAGAGATAATAAAGGGCAAAGGAAAGGAGAAAGGTAAGAGTGTAAGTATGAATAGGAAATAAAGGAATAAAAGATGCAGGAATGTAAAAAAAAAAGTGAATTAAGAAAAGGCAATAAAGTAAGGAAGTAAAGTAAACTAAACTAAAGGAGGGTAAAATAATATACAAATTTGAGAATAAATCATTGATATAAGGACTTCATGACTTTAAAAAGAAAAAGAAAAAAAAATTATATTTAAATATGGTAAGGTTAAACTCCTAGAATTTCTAGGAAAGGGAGTTGGAGAACATACTGAAGCATGGTTGGAAGGAATGACAAGGTGTTTCATGCTGAGAGAATATTTTTCCACCTCTAAGACAAATATTGCTATATTCAGCTAAAGGAAAGTGTTATGATTTGGTAGGGAAATTTAGAAAAGCAATTACATCTCACATCGGAAAATGTTCCCTGGGAGTTGTTCGAAGAAAGTATAGAACATCAATCCATTGTAGTGAAGTCCTCATGTACTATTAACAACATAAAAATCAATATTATTTGATGCTGATACTATTGATAATTTCATTTCGTTATATGCATTAAATAAATATGGGTTGGCAACCGCAAGCAAAACGATTTCATACAGGTAGAAATGGCTTCAGGAGAACTTCAATCCATAGGTTTAAGTGTTGAGGAATACAAAGTTAATTTAGAGGTCAGTTAAACTAAGTTGAAGGTACTAAGATGAAGGATCACAATGGGAAATAACTTAGTCTCTAACTATTTCTCGAGATTTTTTGTTGATTCTTGGATGTCATTGCCTTATTTTCATAATTATAGAAACAATCCTAATATAACCCAAGGTGTATTACTCTGAGTCATCCTTGATAATTTACCCAAAGTATTCAGGGTTATGTAATAGTCAATGACAGGGAGAATGGTTTTTCGACTTTGGGAAGAAATTAAAGCTTTTAACAATCACGATAAAATGAAATTTTTATATAATTTGATATTTGAAAGCTATGAAGCCCGGGGGTGATACATTTTATTAGAAGAGATGGGATAATTAATGTGAATGTAGGTATCAAAGACATATATCAAGCTCAATCCCACTTGATTCATAATCCATTACTTTTACTTTACATTCCATCTGGCAAAGGAGTTGAGATAACTCATGGATATCAACTGCAAATTTTTCCTCAATGAAGTTTAAGATTTTGTATATCATACAAGTAAAGTTTGAAGTACATTCAAATTATTATATTAAAATGAGCACATTAACATCACTTTAGACATTAAAGTTTTTCTGTAACTTTTGAACATTAGAATGGAAACTATCCTAATTATTTTTATGCAATTGAAACGTTCCATTCTTCAAGTGATGTTGAGCTTTCCATATATATCTTACTAGCTTATAACTATAACCATCGATGATTTGAATTTATATAAATATCTTTTATACCGTTTTCTTATGTTAATACTTTAATTATTATCCAAGTATATGTGTAAGTGGTTTAAGGAGTAGAGTGAAGATTTAAATTAGTATAGCTGAATATTCACTAAATTGGACATTTTGAGATTCAACCATTATGTCATTGTTAAGATAGATAATTATCCATTTACAACCGTAAGGATATATCGATGTCCAAAACAAAATAATATGGCAACATAGCATTTTCATGGAAAGGAAAACAATGTGTTTTAGGAAAAAGAAATTAGAGACATTATGACACTATATAAGATGATTCATGGTAATTATTTTAGACATATATAAAGATTAGTTGGCGGAGTTGCTCCAAAGAAGCTAACTCTTGAATAAAGGAAGGATGGTAATGAAAGCATGACTATGGACATTATGGCAAGACCATTATATGTGGAGCTACAACCACACAAAAGGGTAAGCTAGTTTGAGATAAATTAATGGATGAAAGAAGACACTAACTATTCAAGAAATGTTGGGAGAAATCATGAGTAATCAACTTACGAGTACAAGTATAGTTCTCTAAAGGTACACATCAAAACAAAACAAAATGGATGAAACATATGTTAAGACGGTAAGAAACCACCCTGTAAAGTAGTGAACACGCTATTAGAATAAGATCTCCAAGGAGTACAAAGAGACATGGGAAAATTTCTAAGTCTAATCTCCAATGTTACCATAATATAATCGATATAGTTATCTAGGGAGGACGAGAAAAGAAATAAATTACAAACGTCTAATGATGATAATGAATGTTAGTTATCATGATCAACTTAGAATAATGAGATCAACAAAAATCGTACTAGAGGCGGGTGAGTGGAAGTTTCACAAAACAATATAAGAAGTCAATAACATTAGATTAAAGAGTGAATCTATAATAAAATTGATCAATTGGAGAATAAATTTACGTGCATAGCGACATCTATAATACTTTCTCCCTCTAGCGAGAGAGTCACATTATAAAATTTTCCTTAAGTGACTAACTATATCCATGGATGATGGACATCATGGAGTATGATTAGGAAATTTTATCCCGTGATGCCTTAAAACCTGAAATGATAAGTGGATTACATTCGATATCCACGTTATTGAATTTATTTATAGGGTTTTATCCAAGTTAGGGAATAGTAACAACATTTCCAAGTGTAATAATTTTATACATTAAGAGAGAAGGAAAGAAAACCATGATGACTAGAGGTGAGAAAACAAAGTCAATTTGATAAATATGTTCTTTTTCAAATTGAAGTAGACATGGAATATTAAGAATATCCGGTATAAGGAAGTGAAAGGATGTTTTCTATCAAGAAGAATTTTCTTAAGGATATAAGCAACACGATTGGTAAGGGTCAAAGCAATGACCTATAAGGAGTTGTGAACACTCCTAATTTGTTAAGAGTAGCAAGTGATAAACTGGGAAAATGTTTAAAGGTAAATATTAAGGATAATAATTATACACCGTTAGAAAATAAGATACATTTGGTGATAAGATGAGGCCTAAGGACTAATGAGAAAACAAATTAATGTGAAGAATAAGGAGAGAGTACACCAGTGATGTGTTATGTGTTTGGATTAATTGAGTCAAGATAATAGAAATGAAACAATGGTTGAAGGAATGATGGTAAAGCTAGTAATATCCTAGCTAGAGTTAAGACTCTAAATAGTGAAACTTGCAAGTAAAGAGACTATATCAAAATTGTAACATACTAATAATGTGACTATGCATATCTTGTAAATTGTGAATTTCTTATTAAAGGAGGAAATTATATGTTTGTCAACAATTGACATCTTGTTGAAAACATGACACTCTTAGTAGACCAAGTATAATGCAAAGTGAATAATGCATTTTCAAGCAGTGACACATTCTTTTTATGAAAATAAACCTCTCACTAAGGGATCTTTAGAGTAGTCAATTAACTCTTCCTCCATATCTAGCATAACCCTAATGATTAGCCCTGCAAAACCCTACTCCATGGCTTCTAGATTTTTAAGTTGATGATGAGCAGGAATAACATGATAAAGAAGTTAACGTTATTATTATCTCTTTCGATCCAGATTACAGATAAAATATAATTAGACTTAAAATACAAATAAATAACAAGAATTAAAAGGTTGGTTGGATCCATATGTAGTTTTGTGTTTTAAAGTTCTTAATCAACATGTAACAAGAAATTAGATCATGCTTCAACTAAGCAGTAAGTGTTTTATGCTCTTGTTTCAATTCATTTTGTTTCTATATATACAATCATAAAGATTGGAGCATCCCTCCATTTAGATTTAGAATCTCAACCTGTGACTTTTATAAGGTTAATTGGGTAATATAGTATAGAAAATAGTAGCTACACCCTTATTTGTATATCCGTGTTCAATTATTCTATGCGACATTTATAACTGTGGGTTATATTTATAAGCATTTAAAAAAAAAACTTATTTTGTATAATCTTTACCTTATTTTGGATGGATACTTAAGACTGTCATTTTATACTATGACATGTAAGAATATATTAATTGCTTAAACATTGCTGGTACAGGGATACCAATATGAAGAAATTTTTGCTTAAATGTTGTTGGTACAGGGATACTGATATAAATTATGAACTATGTTATGGATATGGTATCTATAATTTTAGATATCAACCTAAATGATGAGATAGAAATAAAAGAGTGATTGCACTTGACTATTCAAGGTGAAAATGAATTTACAAACCTATTAGAGAAACAAAACCAAGTATGTTATATGAACTCAAGGATCAATATCGTAGATAGCAACATATTTGGAATGTGTATAAATTGTTATGTGAGTAACAATTTGCTTTGAACATATTGATACATATGTTATAATTTGTGGACAAGTGTTTTACATCGCAGATGATATCATTAACAAACCAACCGCGTGATGACAAAGCTCCAAGAACAATTGAGATGCATTGAGGCTCCGTGATAGGGTGTTAACCCCGGTCCTACTAGGAGGGGTAGGTGTTTCCCACCATTTATCCTCCAAAACCTGGAGTCATGGGAGGGTTTTGCAAGTCACACTCTCCTAGACGCATGATGATGACTGCCGGATGCCTACTAGTAAATCAGGTTGATGTAATCGACGCTGACACCCTTAAGGTCTATGAATGGTTGGATCAGTAAAACTGATGCCATGGCATATTCCTATAAATGACAGATAGGATGGGAGCGGAAGAGATTAGGAAGGAGAGGATGATTCTAGAATAGCTTGGGAACACTGTTGGGGCAAGACGTGACTACTAAAATTTGTAAACCAATAAATGATCAAAACATAAATGTTAAAGTGTTCTCACACATTAAATGAAAATTCAATTATGGTACACCACCCTTATATGATTATACTAATCACTTAAATAATTAATGATATGCGACGTAAAACTTAAGTTTGGGACGAAGTTTTTAGAAAGAGGGGTGTATGTAATGACCCAACTCGAATTATATGGAACATAGAAATATTAGCATGCATTGGAGACCTGCATATGATAGCTACATATGCATGTATCACGTGTACTGCACTAGTACATGCACTAATCAATTTTGAAAAGTCTCAGTATATAGAGTAATGAGTGAATTATTGAAGTATTGAGTAAATACCTAACTCACCAGAATATAATGAATGTATTGTAAGGTAAAAGTTATACCTACCATTATCATGATATAACTAATATTTTGTTCAAAGGAAAGTAAAAGCATTGACTTATGCAGAAAATGATAATATTTTATAATAAATCCAAGATATTTATTAAACAATAATATTTTAATAAATCTTAGATATTTTAGAAATCCAAGATATTTATCAAATAATAATATTTTAATAAATCTAAGATATTTTAGAAATCCAAGATATTTATTAAAAGAGGATATTTTAATAAATATCTTGAAAGGAGATTGTGTATAAAAGGAGAAGGGGAGGGGGGTGGTAACTTGATGGGCATGGATCAGTGAGGTGGGAAAACTATCTCGAATGCTGTCAGAGGAGTTCTAACTATGGGAAACATGAGAAGTGAGTTCTAACAGAGCCATAGAGTGATCTCGATTGTTATTGGAGTTTTGGGCACAGGGGCCAGAAGACTTGTCTTCTGGATCTGGGTACCGGAGAGGTTGACCCCAGATAGGCTTGGAGGAAAATGGCGGTGGATCAGGAACATCTTCAAACACAGTTCCAAGTAAGTATTAAATAGTCAATTGATATATATTCTGCTTCAAAAATCCCACTCTGGATTGTGTAGTATAAATTTTGTTAATGATTGTTAAATTGTGAAAATTATGGTCTTTACAGAGTTACAGGTGGAGTAGAAACATAGAGGGTTCAACATCAATCTGGGGTACAAGAGCAGGTGACACATTGAAAGGAAGAGGCAGGAAGGGAACAACGCAAAAGGGTGACACAGTTCTGCGCAGTGCCCACGCAAAGCCAGCGCAGTGGTGATGCAGGAGGCCAAGGAGGGTTCTTCCGAGTTCATTTCTCATCAGGAAATTTGTGAGAAATTTCTCCAGTGTTATCATAGAGAATTTCTCTTCATTACTGCTGATTGTAAATTGTACAAGAGGATTTTTGTTGAAGACTAATAGACCTCATCTGTTGCACCAGTTTTCCCGCATTGGGTTTTTCTAGATACAATTGTCCAAAAATTTATGTGTCATTCTTGTGCTAGTATTTCCTTATATTTTGCTCAGTAATTGTATGGTGAAGTCTGCATTTGAATTTGTTTCAATATTTACTGAAGAGATTTCCGTAAATAACTTATTTCTAAATAATAAGTAGAAGAAATAATATCAGATATTGCAGTAGGATTTCAAGTTGAAATTTTCACAAGAAAGTCTATTTAACCTCTCTGAAAACCATTTCAGGACTAGGAGATGGGCTAACTAGACCACTTGAATTTCTTCTAGTAGACTCTTGCAAAATTTGGATTGAGTGGAGTCGCCACTTAAGCAAGAATCTAAATCTAAAGTTCAACATGCTAAAACCAAAAGTTAGTCGATTTCCTAGGTGTAAGAAATTTTGTCCCTGGCAACGACGCCAAAAAATGTTATCGTTTGCCGCCTACACCTACTTACTTGTTAGTGAGAAAAGTCTTTAACCCCACAAGGTGTGGTTGGTGGCAAGGAACTAAAAGGAGGGGTTGTCAACTATTCCCAACTCTTCGTTTAAGCTATCTCCTAGGTTAGCTATGGGGGTTGGTATCTAAAGGAAAACTAAGTTAAAGATGTTAGGATTCTACGAGAATATTAAAGTGAGATAGATTACTTCTTAAGATTTATAAGCAAAATGTGATATGAGCAATAACCATCAATAACCATCAATACATAAGATAAGCATAAAGCATATGAACAACTAGTGTCTTTCAAAGTCTTGCTCTAAAATGAATTATATTTGCTTAAATGAAATGAAATGCTTTCAAATGGAAAAAAAAAAAAAGTAATCCTGAAAAGTGAAACAAGAAAAGCACAAGATATAATCAATGCCTTTAAGAGAAACATATTGATAAATCAAAGAATGTAAAGATATCTTTCCAAAATGAAAACAATTAGTAATCTACTTGAAGAATGTAAATGAGATGATTCTAGTCAATGTCTCTCAAAAGTAACTTGTCTTCCAACATTAAACAAGCATACAAGCCGACTTGAAATAGATATTTAACATGTAGACTAGTGCCTTCAATTAAAAAATAGCTTGCCCAAAATGAGATTTAAGCCACAAATGATAGAAAATTTAAATGTTAGACCAAGATAATGAAATCAAATTTGCAACATGAAATAAGTAGTGTTTGGAAATGCAATAACATACATCAATCATCTATGACCATCAAAATGACAACATAAATGGATTTTCAAAAGTAAACAATATTCCAAGTACAAGAGAATTAAATTTTGTTGCAAAATTTAAGAGATTAGAATGCTTGCATCAAAAGTGCTTCGTGAAATGAGATTTGCATGTGAAACTTTAAACTATCAAGATAGCAAAAATTTTGAGAAACTTTGCAAGTAGAGTATATGTAATGAAAGAGTGCTCTTGGTTTATTTTATTAGTTATCTCTAAAGCAAGATTGCAATTGAATTTTGATCTTCAGACCTCACCCTTTCCCAAAGATTTGGATCTCACAGTGAGGAGTCAGTAGAGTTAGAGAGTCCCTAAAATGTCTATTCAACCAACTTAAGTTGGAGGTAAATTTTAGTGATGTTTGGGGCATGTAAAATCTAAAACTAAATTAACAAAATAAAAAAAATTCAACTTCAACTTGAAATATATTTTCTTGACATAAAATAAAAAGTTGCTTTATGAAGGAAAGTTTTCCCAAATACTTGATGCATGTAAGATGTGCTTAGTGGTGAAGCATAAGTAAACTTGGAACAATGTTCAAGCCAAATAAAATCAAGTTAAAAGTGCTTGCATGCAAAAATCTGAACTTGTTATGGACTTGAAACTTGTAGTAAATCAAACTAAAGAGTATGTGGAATGAATGTGATGTATGGTTGTATTAATTACCCAATTAAATGAGATGCATGCAAGTGAAATAGATGAAAAGTCAAGCCACGAGACCTCTCCAAAAGGTGGAAAGGATAGGGATACCAATGGGTAAAACCCACACTCCCAAAATCAGAAATTTTATTAGTTGTTACAAAGGGAAAAGACCATGAAGTCTCCTCTAAACCCAAGGAAAGTCTTCACAATTGAGCCTTAAGCCATAGACCTTTCTTTGCGGAAAATTTTTGCAATTTGAGGCTCAAAAAAGGCTCAACAAAATTCAGATTTTGTAGGAGAAGAGAGGCAAATCCTTTTTAATGCCCATGGCCAAGAGAGAGAGAGGGGGGGCCAAGAAGAACACGACCTAATAGTCGAAATAGTCTCCAAATTTGAGCCACAAGGTCATGCATGCAAACTTGTAAGTATTTTTTTTGAAGATGAATCCCACAAGTAGCTACAACAACACAACAAATATTAGCTCAAGAAACTACAAAATATGTTACAAACTAATCTACAAAAAGGTAAGTCAAAGAGTATGAGTAAACTCTCCTCTTTGACTAGCCATGACTTAGCTCTTTGAAATAGCTAGATATTAATAAATGAAGTTCAATATTTGAAAAGTAATTTTTTAATTTGAATTTGATGCAAAAAATAAGAGCCTAAAACTTAAAGGAACGCCTGCAAGACAAATCGAAAGAGATGAGACATTGAAATTTAAAGCATGCAGGTTCTCTTTGAATATTTTCAAGAGCGGGTTGGTTCCTACAAGAACTTCCCCTCATGCTTGAAAGCTTGACTAAAGAAAATTCTTCTACAAAACTTCACCACAACCCATTAGATCCACATGAAATTAAATAAATGCAATGGAAAGAATTTCTAGAGATATATTTGACATCAACTAGAATATTTCTCTTCCTAGAGCAATTAAACAATTCTTATGCTAAAATGAGATAGTTGCATATCAACATAACTTGAAACAAGCATGAAGGAAATAATAGCACGAGGAAGTAAATAGAAACATAATAAAAACAAGTCAAGAATTTACCATATGCAAGGAGAAAATCACCATCACAAGTAACCCCAAAGTCTGTTGTATTATATCGCAAAATGCGTATACAATCTAGCAGCGTGTCCTCAATCCCAACAGCTCGTATTACATGATACATATGAGAGCCCATGGCTCTATTATATAGAGAGTTGGAAGCAAATATGAAGGAAGAATACATGTGAGAACTGAACTTGGAGCAAATACCAACGAAGAATACATGTGAGAACTGAACTTGGAGCAAATCCCAAGGAAAGGTAAGTCGAGTTCCATGTGGAGATGATAGAGACACCAAGGCAAATCGAATTCCATATGTGGCACCCAAGGAAAATCGAATTCTCTATATGGCATAGTAAACACATCCATGAGTGAACCAAACTAATGAGACAAGTCCAGCCAAACCATCCAAACTCGAACAAAATGTTGCCACCTCAGCTGATGATCCCAAAGATGCTTTGCGTAGATCCCAGGAACTGCGTGATTTCCTCCAAGAGAAACTCGTAATCCTCCAAAGTGAAGTGCTAAGTGTAGAAGCACTCGCACTAACAGTGAGACAAGTCTCCACGAAATCCTCATTCCAAATATTCGATTGAATATTCCTTTAGTGCATGAGCTCCTCTAATTAATTCGATTTTCCACATGTGCAATTGTTGCATTAACTCTAGGAAATTCGATTTTATGCGATATTGGTGTATTTATGATGTAAGATGCTCAGTGATCGTCCACATGTCCCTTGACTCAACTCTTTGACTTGGGATAATTTCCAAGTCATTTCCACGTCATTCAGTCACATGGAATAATTTATTTCTCTCTATTTAATTTATTTCTAGCCTAATTTAATATTTCTAGCCTAGAATAATATCTGATGGTACAAGCGTCCTTTGGTACATCCTCGGGCATGCAGTCTTCAGATAATCCTCAGGTGCCACTCCAGTGGTCAACAAGACCAAAAGCTTTCAATTCCTATGTGGTCTTTTTCAACTAGCTTATTGGACCGCTCAATCAAATGCTCTTTCATTTCTTTGTTTCTAAGTCTTCTAACTCTTATCCATATGTGATTCCTCTTCCACTTCTTGCACATCCACATAATTTGGAAGAATGTTAACATATCTTGAAAGTGCCCATGCAAGCTTACATGGAAAATTGGATGAATCTTTTTATAAGGAGATTTTTGAATGCAAATTAGAGATGCATCATGGAGGGAGATGGACATGCTACAATAAAGGTTTTTTTGCCAGTTATTTCACCAAATATTACAGGTCCAATTTATGGACCTGTGCACTTTTATCATTATGATGATCCAATCAATTCTCCTATTGTTGTCGTGCAAATCCATCACAAACCTTGTTGACTAGTAATTCTCGCGTGTTTGATTATATACACGTAAGTGTATGTAATAGAAATGAATCTAATGGAACTGAAGTAAAGTGCTATTTGTCTTGGCTATCATGTTGTCATGCAAATCCTTCAAACTCATCTAATGTTCATAAATTTTGTAATTTTGAAGCTGGTCAGATGGGAAGATTGATGGAGCACGAGGTGGATTTGGGCTTACTGCGGAGCCTGATGTAACTGTGGAAACCATATCCTCTGGTAATAAACTGATCTCCCAATTTTTTTTGTAAAAAATGATTATTTTATTCTTTTGGTATTTCAAAATATGTACTTCGAACTTTTGTATAAAAAAATGGTGGGTTTTCAGGGAAACCACCTCTAGCACTAGCATTAAGGGCAATATTCATCCCCATAATCAAAACAAAAGTTCCCTAAATCCCATAATAAATATTGAATTATCAAATCTCCGTCTAGCACAAATATAAAAGTACTGTAGTACAAAAGCTAATGCCAACACATTAAATTTGTACTTAATCCTGTCTCATTTTCTATTCCTGTAAATCTAATATCGTAATATTCAAATTCACAGAGGATGATCTCATTGTCTTGGGGACTGACGGACTGTGGGAGAAAATGGAAAACCAGGAAGTGATCGACATATGCCTATCAACTGGGTAAGTACTAGTAGAGTTCACTGAACAGTGGAGTTACTCAATGGCCAATTCTCTTTGTCAATCATAGCCTTTATCATAGTGGATGTATTTTTAGTAATTCTGTAATATAAGACTCAGTTTTCTGCAATTATATATATATATGGTCTACAGTCTCATTACATAATATGAAAATGGCTTGATGTAGAATGAAAAAACCATTGGAAGATGTTTGTAAGGACCTTGTGAAAGTTGCACAAGATCGAGGAACAACTGATGACATCTCAGTTATTGTATTACGGATGCCAAAAGTATCAAGTCCGGAGTCTCCCAGCAATGAATGACATTTACCTAGATTCATGAAAAAAATGTTTGCATTTTTTGTTGACTTTACTACTAGACAAAAATGTGTTAACTGAAGAAATATTTGCATATTCTGTTGATTCTACTGTCAGACAAAAATATATTAGCTGATGCAAGATTGCAAGGATGCAGCCAATGTTGCAAGCCCTGTTTATCAAAAAAGTTTTCTGAGTTTGAATAAAAGAAACTTAAAATATGACACACAAAAGCAGTCAATTAGGCAAAGGCAGCAAAGATTGAAAACTACAAAGGACAGGTTTAAATCATGTTATCTTGTCACATACTACTCTAGAATTAATTTGTATGGTTATGTCATTTTTCAAATTATTTCTTTAAGGCTGAATTACCTATGTACAAGGCATGGGATCTTTATGTTAATAATATGCCTGTTTAATGAGTTAAATGTTATAGCTTGTAGATATTAGTAATGCAAAAAAAGAATATTGTGGTATGCATGATATGGATATGATAATCTAGAGTCTAGACGTAATGATATGCATGAATAGAGCCATAGCACAGATGTATACTTGTTGGGATTTATGCGAGGGAATGTGCGTATGGTTTTTAGCTATGTGCAAGATAACAAAATTAAGAATATTCAAAGAAGAACTTCTGTTTATTGTAACCTTTTTCTTAAAGCTCTTTGAAAATGTCGCACAAAATGTAAGCAGTTTTTTTCCACATGGCCATTCAGTGTTGTTGCTGCACAAAGTAGCAGGGCTAGTAAAGAGGCAAAGGCAAGAGGGCACAACAACAATTGGGACAGAGGCCCACTGTCACCACAGCCTAAGTCCCCTGGGCGCTACGCTTATCGGATTTTCACCAATGGGAAGATTCCCAGTAAAACTCACTTGTGATAGATATGCCTTTGATAGGTTCTAAGTGAGGGAAGGTGGCTCATTCAATGGAAAGGTTCAACAAAAATGTGAGCTTTGGGAGAAGCTAGTAAGACTTCCACGAAAAACGCTTTGAAAGGAAGGCTACACAAGACCTAGGGTTGAGATGTTTAGGGAGATGTGAGTTCATCCAAGGCCAAGGTAGACAAGAAAAAAGGCAATTAATGATCAATTAATGATCCACTCTAACGAGTTCTAAATCAAATGCCTTCAAAGAATCCTCAAGTTGAAGGATCAGCTTCTACGGTTCCCTCTTGGTGTGATGGCTAGGGCATCAAATTTTTGGATATTTCACCGTGGGAAATCCACCAAAACTTGAGGATGTTAAAATTGGAAACTAGGGACAAATTCCACTTTGGAGAGCTCATTTGATGGAGATGATGATTGCATTAAATTATTCTTTTCAAGAGGACCAAAACCGACCTAAAGATCATCAAATTTGGACAAGGTGAAATATATTTTTGAGGTCAAGCCCACACGTGCAAATTGTCAAGGTTGGCCACATCATCATGTAGGCTCATGAAGCCAATGTACATGTCACTTCACCCTCAATGACTTGTATAAATATAAGTGACCTCAAACCTCATTTGGCATTATCTCATCACACATTCTTCTCTCCCCTCATCTGATTGGTTCGTACAGCTATTGGGCAGCCAAATTCTTCTCACATGTGTAGCAGGAAAAGAGGACGAATTACAGGGCCGAATTGCAGGACTGTTGCAGCGTTTGACCAGCATTGACCAAGGGGTATTTGACCATGTTTGACTGTGATTTTTGGGTCAAAATTTCAGTTTTGGAGGGCTCCATCTATTAGCACAGAAACTGAAGTATTCTAAGCACTTTGACTGCAGGGCTGAATGCAGAGTTGACCGCAGAGTTGGCTGCAGGATTTGACCAAGTTTTATCATTGTTTTCATGAATGTTTTGGGCTGAATTTGACCACCTAAGGAGGCCGAGTTTGACTAGGTATGACCAAACTGCATTGTGGATGATTTTTTATTGTTTTGACTAGCGTTGACTTTCTGGTTAGGGTTGTTGACTGCTGCAAAAAAATTATAGATTTGACAGGGTTGTTTTGACTTTGATTTGGCAAGTCAATTTTGACTTTTTACTCTCTCTATCTTTGTTGAACATTTGATATAATAATAAGAAGAATTGATCAAAGGGTTTTCCCCATCTTGGGGTTTTCTCTGTGATCTGCTAAATCTGGTGTCCTCTTGTCTTGGCTTGTCTTTTGCATTTTTGTTATTAATGTTCTATCTACAGAAACTGTCAATGTGATTTATGGTTAATGTGATTGCTATTGGGATTCTAAATTGGAAATTGTCATTGTGCTGTGTTACCCACCACTTTGTGGGTGATATCCCTAGGAGAAATTTTTCTCCATGATGGACCTCAGTCTGCAGCCAGCATCCCCTTGCAGCTTTCAACTAGCTCATTGTGCCATTTCTTCGCCACCTAAGCTAGCCATGTGGTCCCTCTCCCATGTGTATTGATCGTATGTTTGAAGGTGGGCCTCCCGAATCTAAAGGTATGTCTTGTCATTCGATAATTGAGTATTGGGTTTACTTATCATGGATACTTATGGGCATGGATTGATGGGGGGATTTGGCGGAAAGAGTGGGCTTAGTTTGTGCTCCTGTCCCCTTGATCTCTATTGGATGTTACCCTTGGATCTTAGTCCCGTGGGATCTCCTTTATTGACCATTTGGTTCTAGGGTGGTACTACTTGGGAAACCCCGACTTTGGATGCGTGGTCCCGCTCCTTTATCCCGCTCCTTTATCTACATATATTACTCCCTTTCCACTCACTATACCCCCATTCATCATTTCACCCACTTGGGTCCACATTATCTCTCTGGGTCCACATAGGGTCATCCTCCCTATCCCCTTGCCCCCACCTTGGGTCAGGCCTGGAATGATGCCCTAGAGGTTGAAGCAGTTAAAAGAAAAAGTAAAAGCATAAATGGCCACACTCAACAGGAAATTGTACCAGAAAATGCAAAATATGGTTGGGACAAAAATAATTAGCACGTGGGCAAAAGCCAATACATGAGCTCTACCCCATACCCATGGTCATCACCCTGGTTCCATGTGCCCTAGATGAGCCTCCTTTATCATTAAGGAACCCATGACTGTCCCAACCCATGGAGGGAAATGAACTGCCCTACCTTAAGGGGGCTAATCATACACATCAAGCTCTTGTCCTTGAGCCTCAAGCAATTAATTAAAGAAAAATTCATAAAAACAAAAAGGCATATAAATAAGGGTGGAAAAATGAAGGTCGTGGCACCTCATGTACCACGATTGCTCACTCCTACACATTATATACCCAGGTGTGGGCTTCCCCTTATCTAGCTACCCTTGAGCCCCAATATGTGGCCCAAGACTACCCCTCTCATTCCCTATTCCATTTCACTTCTTTATCACTTTCCACCCCCATTTAAGGGATGTACCTTGGACATACTATCCCCTTTAAGGGTAGAAACCACCTAATAGGGTACCTGGCTAACCCTCTTTGAAGCTTGGAGATATTAGCATATGCCAAAGCCCACTACTGAAGGGCATGCCATTGTGAAGTGCCCACTTTGTTATCTATAGTTTTTAAACTTTTTTACATGATTAATCTAATGACTTGTTGTACTGGAAGGCTAGGGGATGCATTGGATTTTATACAGGATTGCAGATGGTGTCCATTTGGGTTTGGTTTCCCTATATGGGGTCCTAACCTCCAAGAGGGCTACATTGGCACATGTAGGGTGCGCGTAAAGAGCCATGGGCCTCCACAATAGCAAACAACACTCCATGGATCCCCACTGATGTCCAGAGATTACTAGAGATCCACTTTTGGGACGAGGATGATGCACTTGGTACACTATGTCCAGCAGGCCCCACAGGAGCACTGCACACTTGGTAGGTGTCCCAGGACTTGTACGATGACATGGCAGCATTCATTCCATCATTTGAGCCCTTACATAGGATCTATAGGCATCCTCGACTCATATGGAGACCCATGGGGTCATTGGTGTGTCCCCACACCCATTGGGAACACCACAGGTCTACTACATGGAGAACAAGGGACCACCCCCTATTCCATCACATTTTGAGGATTTTATTCATCATTATGTCACTTTTGGACATTATTAGGCCTTCGGAGGACCCCACGACATGCATATATTATTATTTGACCTCCTGCGAGGGTTACTATTTCATTTATGAGCTTAGTTTGGTGGGATTTTCACCGAAATTTAGGTTATTTGCACATTATTTTATGTTTAGGGGCTAATGTAGGCTCATTACCTAAATCGAACTCCTAAAAGGTGTATAAATAGGAGTTAGTTGGATTCATTTGCATCATCACTTGGATTAGGATCTCTCTCTTAAGAGAATTTCGCATTTTTTCCTTGGTGAAGATTTTTGGATGATGGATGAATTTTGATGTATGGATTTGGGTTCTGTGTATTCTATAACATGTAATTTAAAATTTGATGTCATTTTTCTTATTTTTGCATACATTTGAACTTCGCTATGATTAGGGCTAATTGTTGCATATGTTAAATGTGGAATTATGTGTCTATTTTAGCGTATATATGTGTATGGGCCATGTTATAAGACTGAAATTTCTTAGAGATCGTGTTATCTTGATAAGCCTTCACCATTTGCAAGAAGTATAAATGTTTTAAAGTCAATTTTCTTCTCTAGCCTCTAACATTGGACGAAGTTGACTTTGAAGCCTCCTTGAACAATAGAAATATATTCCATCCTCTTAATTATACTTGAATCCATATCCCCAATTGAAATTAGGCACTGATACTTCACAAGGTGATCATTTTAACCCTTATTTTTACCTTTTCTCCATTTTTCCCAAGTTTAGCCGCATTAAGTCACATAGGCCATCAATTTACCGAGAATCTAGCCATGGGAAAACTTTGATCTCCTAGAGGCAACTGCATTGGTGGATCCCCTCACTCTCCTCCGAATTTGGGCCAATTCCGATAGTGGATCTCTGAATACCTCAAGACCAGCCTCTAGGATCAAGTTTTTCCTAGGTGTTCCCAAGGCTAGACCTTAGTAGGATCAATTTGACATCATTGGAATAAAATTATTATTTTATTCTTTCCCCTCACCTTGACCAAGTTAAGAACATCATTGGGTGCCAAAATCCATCCCCTAACCTGCGCTGGGTCCACTTGGCCTCGTGTGGTCACATTCTTCATCAACATTGATTTATCAAGGACTACTCGAGAATCCAATTTCCCAAAGGATTTTATGGATTGAGAACCTCCTATAGAAACCTCATTCTTCTACCCCAACCCTCCAATCCTCACCCCCTCTCCTTAGAAGATCAAGTCCCTTGCTTTAAAGGCAAGCAAGTCTCACTCTTCATTCTATTCTAGGGAAAGGGTTTCAAGGGTCACTTCACACCTATTCATTGATCTATACTTTCCAAGTGACTTACTAAACTATTGGGTCTCCTCCCATTGGTGAAAGTTCGTAAAGAGCAGGGAGTCTTAGCTGTGGTGACAGTGGGCTAAGTCTCCATCGTTTCCCTTGACCTAGAAGTTTCCCTCATAGGAACCCCTCTTACGTCCCCTGCTAGTTTGAGTGGTAACATTTCTGGCACCATTGTCGGGGACACGAGACGTGTGTTTTGTTCCCCATACAACATATTAACATATCATTATTGGTGACTCCATTAGAAGAACGAAGCCCTAGTTCTTCCTTGAACTTTAAGGTCAATGCTTGTAGGGTGAAGCAAGTATTTTTCCAGGCATCTTCAAATTCACCCTGGCGACTCCTATGTATTTTTCATGTATATCTCAAATAGGTTTTCCTTCTTTGATCATTTTCCCACTTTGGACATTGTTAGCATCCTAGGGCACCCCAATCATGTCCAGGAAGGATGGTATGTGGGGTACCCGTATTTGATGGTGACCCAAGTTCCACAATTGACCATGTAGAAATATTTAATGCACATAATTTAAAGGATAAAGTAGTCCACCAAGATGTCCTTATGTTGTTATTCTTTAGTTCCCTCTATGGTCATAACTCATGGTTGCAAAATCACGAACCTAGGAGCATCTCATCTATTGATGAGTTTGTTGATGGCTTTCTTAGACATTTTCAAGTATGCCCTACATTGAGCATTCAAGAGGAAGCCTTCATCGAGTATCATCAATACCTTGAGAACCTAAGTGATAAATGGGAAGGTGAGTCCATGGAAAGTGACATTGAGACTAACCTTACCTTTCTCAAGGATATTACTCTCGATGAATCTCCTTTTGAGAACCTAATGAGGAAGGTGATCCCATTAGCCCCTTGGAAGATGACATTGAAGATTACTTCCACATTGAAAAGGGTAAATGGGAAATTGTTGGTCATCAATTTGATTGTGCTCCCATTTATGACACCGACAAGGAAGATGAGGTTAAAAGTGGTATCCCCTATCTCTCAAGTATTATTTATGATGACATATCCATCGACACCCTTGAGAAGAAGGATCATTATTTTCCCTTACATGAAAAGGATGATTTTGAGTAGGAAAAAACGGTTGAAAATAATACTTCACCCTCCCCTTTACCCCATCCTCTTGCTCATCACCTCCAGTGTTCCACAATTGATTCCCTTGCCCCTTTTCAAAAGATCTCGAGTGACCACGAGTCGTTTCCTACTTCTGAGTATGGTGTCAAGGAAAAACCCCTCATTGAATACACTTTGTCTTCTTGGGCACCCCCTCAGGATCATGACCAATCTATAATCTCCCCTATTCGGTGTGATCGCTATGGGCGACTTGCTTCTGTTTCTCCATCTCGCCAATATCCCTTTCCTACTAATCATAACCATTTTGAGGCAATAAAATATGACATAAATGATAATGGAAATAATATGCCCGAGGTTGCCATCCATAAAAAAATTTATGAGCCTAATCATTGACATCTCTATATTTTGATTAGAAGAGAGGATCTCATGGACTATGTTAAATCCTTTTCTTACCCCTTCTCACGTGATCATCCATGTTTGTGCATCATATTTTCCCACCTCCCAGCCACTTCATCCTCCATATAATTTTATCTGCATTCGCTTTGGGATTTGCTACATGAGTAATCATACTAGCCGACATATTTATATTGATATGATGATATGTTGGTTGCACTGGATTTATGATTACACTTAGTATTAGCATTGTACTATATGTGTGTTAGGATAGGATGCATTGCATGTTGATTCTACATTATAACTAATTTGATATGATATTTCTCATAATAGATGAACTACATTTTGATTAAAAATTGCATATTTTTATTACTTGTTGATTTTATGGGCTAACATTAAGAATGGGTGATCATAAGACATCGTGAAAAACATGTTGCCTTGTGGCTTTGGTCATTGACATGTGTAGATAACTATTCTACGATGACCAAGAGATTGTTGTTGTTCTTGTGATGTCTCGTTCAAGTAGACTTCCCCACTTCTTCGAGAGATCACGTCCCAGTTGGAGCTAGATGTTACCCACCACTTCGTGGGTGATATCTCTAGGAGAAATTTTTCTCCATGTTGGACCTCAGTTGGCAGCCAACAACCCCTTGTAGCTTTCAACTATCTTGTTGTACCATTTCTCCGCCACCTGAGCCAACCATGTGGTCCCTCACCCATGTGTATTGATTGTATGTTTGAAGGTGGGCCTCCCGAATCTAAAGGTATATCTTGTCATTCGGTAATTGAGTATTGGGTTTACTTATCATGGATACTTATGGGCATGGATTGATGGGGGGATTTGGCGGAAAGAGTGGGCTTAGTTCTGCTCATGCCCCTTCATCTTTGTTGGGTGTTACCCTTGGATCTTAGTCTTGTGGGATCTCCTTTGTTGACCATTTGGTTCTAGGGTGGTACTATTTGGGAAACCCTAACTTTGGATGCACAGTCTCGCTACTTTATCTACATATATTACTCCCTTTCCACTCACTATACCCCCATTCATCATTTCTCCCACCTGGATCCACATTTCCTCTCTGGGTCCACATAGGGTCAGTTGTTGATTTTTGTAGCATCGGATGTGCTCTAGCCTTGAGATTTTGCAGAGAGGCTAAGACACATGAATTCTCCAATACCCGAAAACCGTTTGGGGGAATTCCACCCGAAGAGGATTTAATTAAAATAATTAATTATTTTTAATGGATTCCTAAGTCTAAACTTAGGAAATGAGAATAATTAAAGCGTACTAATTAAATCGGGTGTGAATTTTCTAGATAGAGGCATGGATCGAGTCCTAGATGATTTGAACCGTTGATTAAGATATAATCTTGGTCGTTGATATGTCAATGTTATGAAACCATCTCCAAAAATAGAAGAGAAGAGAGATCAATGCCTTAGAAATAAGCCACTTTGAGGGGGAAACTTTCTTTACATTACATAAATGAACTATTCTTGGATGATACAAATGAAAAAACCTCCTTCTATATATAAGAGTCCATGGGTTCACAATATAATCCAACCGACCTAACAATAATAATGTAAGGGCACAATAATAACAATATTTGGCTTACAGGGGTACAACAATAACAATAAGGGGGCTACACTAACAACAATAAGGAACTACACTAGTAAAATAGGGACCTAACTTGCCCCTCTCCTTCAAAAAAGTGTTATCCTCAACGATTGAGTAGCTCTAGGTGCTTCTGTATAAAATTCTCATCCTCCCATGTAGAATCTTCAGTGGGTAAGTTCTTCCACTTGATGAGATACTCTGAAATTGATCGATTTCGTATTTGTCAAGTTCTTGTTTCCGTGACTGCTAATTGATCGATTTCGTATTTGTCAAGTTCTTGTTTCCGTGACTACTTCAAGTTCCAATATGATTTTTCCTTTCTCATCAAGTTTTGGCAATATTGTTTGAACTGGAAATTTTTCACCTATATCCTTCTTTAAGCAGGAAACATGGAAAATCAGATGTACTCGTGAAGAAGCAAGAAGCTCCAATTTGTATGCCATAGTGTCAATCTTTTGCAACACCTTGTAAGGACCATAGTACTTTGACGATAATTTATTATCCTTCTTAGCTTGCTTGAGGGGCATTTGTTTGTATGGTTGTAGCTGTAAAAATACTCAATCTCATACATCAAAAATTCTCTCACTGTGATGTTGATATGCCTGTTGTTTCATTCGATTTTGTGCCAAATTTAGGTTATCCTTTAAGAGTTGGAAAACTTCTTGTTGATGCTCGATGTGATCTTTCACTTCTTGAACCTTAGAATTTTCTCTTAAAGATGACGTGATGGACAGTGGATGATATCCATAAAGTGCCATAAATGGGGTCATTTTTGTTGCAGTATGGAAGGAAGTGTTATACCACCATTCAGCGAGAGGTAACCACTTAACCCATTGTGTTTGTTTATCAGATACAAAACAACGAAGATATCCTTCCAAACATTTATTCACTATCTCAGTTTGACCATCGGATTGAGGATAATAAGATGAGCTATGAGCTAATTGAGTACCCAAACAAGAAAATAATTTCGTCCAAAAATTTCCAGTAAAAATGGGATCTCTGTCGCTTACAATAATCTTTGGGTTTCCACGTAGCTTTTGATTATTTCCATAAATGTAGTAGCAACTGTACTTGTTTTAAATGGATGAGATAATGCACAAAAGTGTGCATATTTGGTAAGTCTATCAACTACCACCATGATGACACTCTTTCCTTCAAAATCCATTGAAATCTCCTCCCAACGTTGACTTGGAATGGATAAAGGTTGTAGAAGACCCGAGATCTTAAATGTCTCGACTTTATTTTGCTGGCAAACCAAACATTCCGCCACGAAATTTTGAATATGAGATTTAAGGCCATCCCAAAAAAAATCTTTCTTCACCCTATGGTAAGTTTTTAAAAATCCCAAGTGTTCTCCTAAAGGAGAAGTGTGCAATTCCAAAAGAATGTTTTGTTTTAGTTGGGAATTCTTACAAATATATAAGTGATCTTTGTACCATAAGGAATCGTTTTTCCAACTAAATGTATCATATGTACTAGGATCTTACTGCAACTTTTGAATGAGTGTCCACACTTCTTCGTCCTTCTGCCATTCATCCCTTGCTTTGGTTATCCAATCTGGTTGGATAATAGAAATGGCACAAAAAAATGCTTCCACCTCTTCATTCTTTCTTGAAAGTGCATCTGCAACAACATTTAGCTTCCCTTTTTTGTAGCTGATTTCAAAGTCATAACCCAACATCTTTGTGACCCATTTCTGTTGCTCTTCTGAAGATAGTCTTTGTTCCAAAAAGTGTTTAAGACTATCATGATCAATTTTTACCTTGAAGTGTCTTTCCATTAGGTATGGTCGCCATTTCTTTAGTGCATGTAGTATTGCTAACATTTCCTTCTCATAAATAGATTTCTGTAAATACTTTTCTTTGATTGGACAACTTTCAAAAGCAACAGGTCTTTCTTCTTGCATTAAAACAACACCAATTCCATTTCATGAGGCATCACATTCCACAATAAAGGTTTTTGTGAAGTCTGGCGTAGCTAAGACCGGTGCTAGGCACATTGCCTCTTTAAGATGTTCAAAGGCCTTAGTTGCTTCAGAAGTCCATGAAAATGCATCTTTCTTCAATAATGTTGTTAGAGGTGTTGCTATTCTTCCATAATTCTTAACAAACTTGCGATAATAGCCTGTTAACCCGAGAAATCCTCGCAACTGCTTTATTGTCTTAGGGACTTTCCATTCCTTAATGGCTTTAATTTTGTTAGGGTCTACTTTAACACCCTCGTGGGATATAATATGACCCAGATATTCCACCTCGTGTACTCCAAAGAAACATTTGGATGCTTTTGCATATAATTGTTTCTCCTGCAATAGTTTGAGCACCCTGTCAACATGTTCAACATGATCCTTCCAAGACTTGCTACAGATTAGTATATCATCAAAAAATACTAGCACAAATTTTCTAAGGAAGGGTTTGAAAATGGAATTCATCAACCCTTGAAATGTAGAAGGTGCATTGGTAAGGCCAAAAGCCATGACCAAAAATTCATAATGACCCTCATGAGTTCGAAATGCTGTTTTTGGAATATCTTCAGTCTTCATTCTAATTTGATGATATCCTGAACGAAGATCCAACTTGGTAAAATAAATTGCTCCATGTAATTAATCCAATAATTCATCAATCGCAGGAATGGGAAATTTATCTTTAATGGTGAGCTTATTGAGCTCCCTATAATCGGGACACATGTGCCATGATCCATCCTTCTTGTGTACCAATACTACAGGAGCAGAGAAATAACTTTGACTAGGTTGAATTATACCCGCCTCTAACATTTCTGCAATCATACGGTCAATTTCGCTCTTTTGGAAATAAGGATATCTATAAGGCCGGATGTTTGGAGGAACACTTCCTGGAATCAAATGAATAGCATGATCATGATCACGAATAGGTGGGAGTCCTTTGAGAGTTTCAAACACCTTGGAATGATTGTCCAAGACTTGCTGGAGATCTGCAGAAATAGATGATTTTGATGTTGGAACTTCTAGTGAGCATAATTGTGCAATTACGCCTCGTTGTTCTTTCTTTAGAAGCTTTGTCATGACATTAGAGCTTATTATCCTTCCTGGCTTCCCCGCGATACCCCGTAATTCGACTTCCTTTCCTTCTGAAAAAAATTTCAAGAAAAGTTCTTGAAAATTAAAAGCTACCGTCCCCAAAGATTGTAACCATTGTACTCCTAGTACAACATCGGCACCTCCCATAGGAATGGCAAGCATTGGACTAGTCAATACATATTCCCCCATGGTTAGCTTGATATTATGGCATTTTCCAGAGCAATTTATAGTTCCTCCATTTGCAACCATCACTTGACATTCTGGTGTTGGGTATAGGAAACAATTCAATTCCTAGGCTACCTTACAATGAATAAAATTATGGGTACTACCCAAATCAATCAATACTATTACCTTTTTCTTCTTGATATGTCCTTCTATCTTAAGAGTTTGAGGAGTGGTAATTCCTGCCAATGCATTACACGATATGGTCGGAGTCATTTATTCTTCTTCTAGGGTTGGTTCTTGGTGTATATCCTCTTCTTTGAAGTTTCTTGTTCATTTTCTTCCTCCTCTTCACAATCTATGTAAAATAATTTCTTCTCAGCACACTTATGACCTTTAGTGTATTTTCTATCACAACTGTAGCAAAGCCCTTTTGCTCTTTTTTCTTCCAATTGTTGTGGTGTCACCCTTGTAGGTTGTGGAAATCTAGGCGTAGCAACACTTCCTTCTTTATAGAATTGAGTGGTAGGCTTCCTTGTCGCCATAATTTTACATTCAACTTTTCTTGCCAACCTGAATGCCTTCTCCAATGAATCAGGTTCCAAAACGCGAACGTCATGTTGGATGTTATCCTTTAAAGTGCCTATGAAGAGATCAATCCTGTGTTCCTCTGGAATATCAGTTACCCTTATATTCAATTTTTGGAAGTCCTCAATGTGCTGCCCCACTAAACCCTTTTGTTTGAGATTTATCAATTGGCTAAAGAAGGTGTTTCTTTTTGTATCCTCATAATGTGCTATCATTTCCTCCGTAAAAATTGACCAAGTGACAATTTTTTTACGGGAGCAAAGCCATCGATACCATACAAATGTATTTTGTTCTAAATGTAAAGTTGCAATGCGTACCTTTTGTGTGTTTTGCACATTATGGAGATCAAAATATTGCTCCATCCGTAGTATCCATGTTACAGGATCATTTCCATCAAACTTCCTCATATCCATTTTTAGAATATAGTGGTTCTTCCCACCAACATTAGAGTTTATGAAATCACGATTAAAATTTATTTTGTTATCATCATGAGTTTCCTCTACTATCTTTTCACCATTAGGAAACATTTCTTGTATCAACTTTGTCAAACCTTCCATGTCTGCTTTTAGATCATTTTTCATGTTTTCCATTTTTTCATCGATCTTAGCTTCCATGTCATCCATCTTAGCTTCCATGCCATCCATGCCATTCTCCAAACCATCCATCTTAGCTTCCACGTCTTTCTTCAAAACTTCTATTTCATTTTTTGTTGCTCTTGTATTCTATGTCACAAAACAAATTCTTCGTCTTCATGAGTCATAGTAGAGCCTTATAAAGGCTTAATGGGTGTTGAATTCTTTTTAGGGGCCATTTTAGAAACCAATACTGATATTTATTCTACAATATGCCCTTGGAATCAATTCAAATTGATTTTTCAAACAAGACTTATGCAATTCGGAAAAAAATACACACATTTTTCTCACTTTTGAGCTCGATATTGAAACTGAATTATCTTTGTGATTTTAGATATTCAATATCTGAAATTTTGTCCTGTAGTAGCCCTCTAGATATTCTTTCGAATGCCACTAGTCTAACCTGATTTGGATTCGTCAAGACAAATTTATGCTAAATCTCCCACAATGACTTAATTAGCTACTAGCCTCAATAGAGAAAGAAGAGAAAACTTGTACCGCATGCCATGTGTCATTGTTACCTCCTTAGGAGTCCTTAGGCTTCCGAAATTGATGTTGCAGTTCACACCGTCTACTTGCGGCCACTTTTTACAAAATCCCAATCCGATGCTCAGAGAGAGATTTATGACAATTTTCCCTCGGTCAACAAGTCTTTGAGATGAAATTCGGGAGCCTGAAAAAACCCTAACTTCCACAGATCATATCTCCAACAATATTGTGAACCAAGATCTGAAATTTTTACACGAAGTTCCTCATGATTTCGGCTTCGTGTGATACAAATTTCAGCTTTTGAACCTTAATAGAAAAAAAATTATAGCGAAAATTCCACGATGGCATGTTTGGAACAATGAAACCCTAGAATCCAAAGCTCCGATACCAAATGTTATGAAACCAGCTCCAAAAATAGAAGAGAAGAGAGATCAACGCCTTAGAAATAAGCCACTTCGAGGGGGCAACCTCCTTTCCATTATATAAATGAACAATTCTTCGATGATACAAATGAAAAAACCTCCTTCTATATATAGGAGTCCATGGGTTCACAATATAATCCTAACCGACCTAACAATAATAATGTAAGGGCACAATAATAACAATATTAGGGTTACAGGGGTGCAACAATAAAAATAAGGGGGCTACACTAACAACAATAATGGGCTACATTAGTAATATAGGGACCTAATACATCGGATGTGCTCTAGCCTCGAGATTTTGCAGAGAGGCTATGACACATGTATTCTCCAATACCCAAAAATCGTTTGGGGAAATTCCACCCGGAGAGGATTTAATTAAAATAATTAATTATTTTTAATGGATTCCTAAGTCTAAACTTAGGAAATGAGAATAATTAAAGGGTATTAATTAAATCGGGTGTGAATTTTCTAAATAAAGGATTGTATCGAGTCCTAGATGATTTGATCCATTGATTACGATCTAATTTTGGCTGTTGATATGTCAATGAGAGATTATAAGAAGGAACTCGATGGGCACTTGGAGAACACATTGAGTGAGAGAGATCTAGAGATCGAATTCTCAAGAGAGCAGCGTAACAGTTGCCGGAGAGAGATCAAGTGATTTCTTTGCAGAGAGGAGCAGGGATAGTTAGCTGGAGGAATATTTTCCAGTTCCGGTGAGTGCAAGGCAGAGGAAAAAGTAAGAGCCACAGAGGGGCAGTGCAGTGCCACGCAGAGGCAACGTAGTTCTTCAAAGGGAGTTTGAAATTTTGTTTAGGAAATAGTCGAGGATCAGTGCTAGAAGCCAGAGGAAGTTTCTAGAGGCCAGGAGGGCCTCGTTTCCAGTTAGTAGAAGATCCAATGACAAGGGGGGAGAATGCTCTGAGCTGTGACACAGAGACTGCGTAGGGTAACGCAATCACAGCGCAGAGTAGCTCATACAGAGCTGAGGTCGGTGTTGGATCCCAGTGGTAGAGTGAGATTTTCTCACGAGACTTATTTGTTAGTTTTTCCTCTATATGACTTGTCAGTTTGGGTAGTCATAGACTTGTACTCAGAAAACTATTGCATAATAATAAAATCCTCAGCTATTGCACTTGTTTTCCCAATTTGGATTTTTCCGGGGACATTTGTCCAAAAATAACAGTGTACATGTGTGTGTTTTTATCTTTCCTGCTCAATATTTTATTTCCGCAGTATTTTATGTTGTGAAAGTTGCAGTTGATTTTATTTTGTTATTAACCGTGTAACACTGTAAATAACTTGAGTCAGAAATTAACAAGTAGAAGAAATTTAACAGTGTCATATGTGTTTTTGATTTCCTTCTTGCTCGGTTCTTGTTTCCATATATTATTTTATGTAGTGAAGGTCGCAGGTGATGTATTCAATGTTTGTCGTAGAAAAACTGCAAATAAATTGTTAAGTAATGAATAAAAATTAGGTGAATATTTTCCAGTTGCTTTAATAGGATTCTGGATCTAGGAATTTTCACATGGTATCAGAGTAGTGTAGGTGAAGCAATAGATCAAACCGGAAGAACTCAGCGTTGAAGAGAAAGAGGGAATTCGAATAACTGCATAGGCAGCAGATCGAATCCCCAATGGATTGCACACTCTATGCCAGAAAGGGAAATATTTGCAAGGAAGTATCTCTCTGAGTGAATAGACAGAGAGGTAGGAATTTCCAGTTCGTGATTTGTTAGCGGTAGAGGGAGCAGCGCAACAGTAGATTCAGCGCAGAGCAGTTTTCTATGGGACACAATTTTTCTGCAGCATTTGTTGGGGCAGAAAAGCGTTAGAGGAAGGAAGAAGACACTTTTTGAGGGATTTTATTCCTCAGTGAATTTTGAAGCAAAGGAATTCTATTTCTCAATTGCAGAGCAGCTGTAGCGAGGAGCGGATCTACTAAGTCTAGGAGGGAATGTGTAGCAGCTGCGTAGAGGAGAGAGGGAGCAATTCGACTGTTGTTGGCAGAGATGGCAACTAATGGGCTGAGAGATCAAGATCAGTTGGTGGGTGCCTCCAACTATGTGATCTGGCAGGCAAGGATCACTTGTCTGTTAGATGAGCATGATCTCAAGCCCTTTATCGAGAATATGGTAGTTTTGCTCGTAGATGTGAATCTGTTGAAAGCGTACAAGAATAATATGGCGAAGGCTAAGCGATTGATCCTCAACAGAGTAAGGGATCATGTAGTATGTCACATAGTTGGCAAAGGGACTGCCAAGAAGATGTGGGATGGCTTAGCGACATTGTATCAAGGATCTTCCGAGCAGTGGAAGATGTACTTGCAGAAGAAGATGTGATCTATGAGGATGCAGAAGGGAGAACACATTGATTCGTTTCTTGTAAAGCTTCGGGAAACTCGAGATTAGTTGGCAGTTATCAGATCAGTGCCTCGGGCCACGGAGATGGTAAGATTGGGCCTGAATTCAGTCTCATAAGAATGACAAGTCTTTTTCCAGAGCATCTTGGGCAAAGAACGGTTCCCTGATTGGGAATCATTGTGGGATGCTCATCAGTAGGAAGAGATGAGGTGAGATATGATCAAGTGTAAACTTGATGGCAACAACAACAGTGGGTTGCGCCCAAGGAGGAGGAAGAGAATGCAGCCCTTGCATCTAAGGGGTAGCAGGAGCAGCGAAGGCAGAAAAAGGACATCTCAAAGATAAAGTGTTTCTGGTGGGGTGAGATGGGTCACTACGCTACGCAGTGTCCTTTCAAGAAGAAGGACAAGAATGAGAAACATGATCCGCAGGCTGTAACTGCTAGGATCAAGGAGGAGGATTTCGCGCCATGATTGCCCACATATCTCCAAGAGAGAATTGGGGTGTGTGAAAATTTGTACTACCTAGAATCCTACTGCAGCACTGATGAGAAATCTCTTATCTTGTTAATTCCTTTAACGGATTATTTACGATTTTCTACTGTAAAAAATGAAATCTCATACACTACAGCCTTCACAAATAAACTGTGGAAAAATACAAGTGCGGAAACAAAATCTGAACAAGAGTAAAACATAGACACAAGTGACACCGATGATTTTGGACCAATGTCCCCAGAAAAACCCAATGTAGGAAAACCGGTGAAGCAGCTAAGGGTTTATATATTATGCAGTAATTTTATGAATACAAACTAGATGCCTTGTTGGCTACCCTCACAGAGAATTTGACTGACAAAGAGTTAGTGAGAAAAACCTCACACTGACACTAGAAGCCCATACTGGCCAAAACCTCGGACTAGCAAGCCCTCCACTTCCTCTGTGCAGTATCTACGTCACTCTGCGTGGGACTGCGTGGCTTCTATGTGTTGGATCTTCCATTGGCTGGATATGAACTTATGGCCCCTTTCGGTCTCACACCCCGACTTTCCAGCACTAGATCTGACTGATCCTCAGTTGAATCATAGACTTCCTCTGGGCTACTGTGTTGCATTTGTTGGCTCTACGCAACTACTTTGCTGCCTTTGCTGGTACTGCTTTCTGCCTTCTCTACTGTGTATTCTCTGGCTCAGGAAAATTTCCAACCGGACATTATCTCTACCCCTCTGCGAGAATCCTGTTGATCGATCTTCTCCCTGAGCACTCCTCGCTAAAGAATTTCGATCTTTGGATTTGTAATATCCCCAAAGGGAAATAACCAGTAATAAAAAGAAATATGCCAGACAGATATAGAAAATACAATACTGAACCAGATCACTGAATCATGACACATGTAATACCAGAAACTGAGCCATTTTATTAATCAGAAAGTACATAGAGAGGAGTAAATCAGAATCAGTGCACCTATCCTTGCCCTAGGCAAGCGATGACCCTCTCATACAAGAAAATGGCTGCAACAAGGACAGCGTCCTAGCTGCTCTGAAGACTGAAGATGAACTGCGCTGGTACTGGGGCTGATCTCAAGCTGCAAACCCTCACAAATGGAAAACGCTGTCTCTGCTAGTGACAGCGCAGAAACAGGTGAAGCACAAGCCCCTCAACCCTCCAGACAGATGAACCAGCTACAGAATACTGGAAAACGCTATTGAGCTCCTCTCACAATAGCCTGCTCCTCAGATCTGCGTCCCACCTGATGGATCCGAAACCTCCAATCAAATCTGCGTCCTTCCCTTCCTGATCTGCGTCCTCCAATACCAGATCTGCTGCCAAACCCTCAGATCTATGCTAGATCTGGAACTATCTCCTCAGATCTACAGCCTCTAGGGCTAGATCTGGTGTTATCCCTTCAGATCTGGACTAGATCTATCAATATCTCCTCAGATCTGTCACTCCTCAAGCTGAATCTAGTGCTAAACCCCCAGATCTGCAACATACAAGACTAGATCTGCAAGATCTATCCTTCCCAAAGCTGGATCTAACAATAAGCCTTCAGATCTGCAACCCTTACCTTCAGAAATGGACAGCGTCCTCACTCTAGGGCTAGACAGCGTCCTTCTGCCTCCCTAAACAACGTTTTCTCTGCCAAACCAGAACTGCGTCCCCCTTGGACAGCGTCCTTCCTCTCCTGAAAGGATCAGCGTCCTCTTTCCAGATGAGACAGCGTTCTTCTCCTTCAAGAACCAGCGTCCTTCCTTCTCTTGCTCTGCGCAGTCACAAGAGGGCTTTCTCCTCCTCAGATATGCTTCAGAAACTGCTGCTGCTGCTACTGGAACTGAAAAGTATACTCAGGACAAACCTTACTAGGGCGGGCACTCGAAGTCCCCCGAAGCTAAGGGTGAAACCAGAAAAACCTTACCAGGGCAGGCACTCGAAGTCCCCCGAGGCTAAGGGTGAGATCTCCGACCGGAGACACTCGTGCACTAAACAGTGCTGCAGACCGACTAAACAACCGGCGTGCTGAAGCAGACAAAGTCCAGCTATCAATAAGATTATCAAATCATGAATGATCCAAATGAGGTGAGAACCTCTCCTTTTATAATGCCAAACTCCCTCCAAAACTTAACTCTCCTTTGACCTGCGCAGTTTACCTTGGGTCAGCCTGATGCCTCCCCTATCATACTCATGTGGACCCCCAAGGCCCCCTCTTTAAGTTATAACGTTGATCAACTAGGAAAACACTTTATTTTATAAAGTGAGGTAACTAAAGTGAGGTGACCCCTCTTATTTCTCACTTTATTTATTATTTCCAACTAAAGCGGCAAAATTAAACAAAAATGAGATATTCCAATTAGCAAGGCTAATTGGGAATATTACAGGATTCTTTCTTCGTCTCGGTGCATTTTCCAAATGGCCTGTCAAGTCCTTATAATCTTCTCGTTGAAACTTCAATGACCGATATTAAATCTCTAATTAATGGCTAATATTAAATTTTGACTTGATCTCCGCCTTTTTTAGAACATTCACACTATTTTATTAATACCCTTTAGTTATTTTATTTCCTAAGTTTAGACTTAGGGTCACTTTAAAAATAATTAATAATTTTAATAAAACTCATTCTAAGTGGAATATTCATAAATGGTTTCTGGGTTCTCAGGAATAATGCGTCTAAGTCTCCCTGCCAAATTTGAGACTTAGAGCACATCCACTGCTACCCAAATCAACACTCCCTCTTAGCAAGGAATGTGCTCTAACGATACCCCCCTGCTAATTACTGCTCTGATTCTACAACATCTCCCTCTGCTTTGTTGATGTCTGACATTGTTTCCCACGAACTCTGCGCCAACATTTCATTTGTACTGCTACTGACACTGCCACTGTCAATGACTGCATCCGTACTGCATCTCCCTCTCAAATTCTGCATCCATGCTACTACTAGCCTTGCCACTGCACTGCAAAGTTGTTGCTTATTGCAACAAGAAAGAAACTGAACAATTTTTCAGCATGATGCATCTCGGTACTAAAGATATGGTTGTTGCTAGCCTCTACGCTGACCCCTTGATGTTGTTGCGCTACTGCTGACTCTATGTTGTGCCTCACTGCACTGTTGCCAACTCTGCTCTGCACTGCTCAGACACTGGCGTTGCTAACCACTACATTGTCACTTCTTCACTCCTCTACACCAACTGGCACTCGTCCATCCTGCTACATTTGATTTGGGCTCCCGTAGCAAGGTATTGATCCGAGAGGTGGACTCCTCAAGGATCCTATCGAGCTGCAACTCTACTGAGCTACAACTCTAGAGCACCCCACCTCCCCCCTGGAGGTATGTGGGCAATCATGGAAAATTCCAATCTACTCATATTGTTGTTGCTAATCTTATGTTGATGCTTCTGCACTGCTGCTGCAACTACTGCAATGATGAGTCTGATCTCCTCAGGTCCTGAAGTACTAGCTTCCATAGGGTTGCTCCCTTTGAAACTAGACTCCCTCTGAGTCTTGATCTTCCAATGGGAAATCTCTTTTCTCCCTCTTGGCAACTCGCATTGTCCTCCTGTGCTGGAAACTAGATGTGTAGCTCTGCACTGGGAATATTCTAGCTGGAACTACACCTGCATTCTGCAACTGGCCAATTCTCACTACTTTTGTCATTGCAACTAGTTCTACAACTGTCTCCCGAGTATTGTCTGCAACTAGATTATGCAATTGTCATCTAAATGACTGACTGCTCCTGCTGACACTGTGATCTACCTGCTAGTGATTCGATTGGGCTCCTGTAGCAAGGATATTGATCCATGTGAGAAATTTGCAGCAAATGAATCTAATCTGTTGCTCTTCCATGGATCCTGCCCATCTGAAGCCATCTGTATGAGAATGGTGAGTTGCTCCCTCTCACTCCTCTGGGCAGTTGTTAGGCTAGCCTACGCACTCCCTGCTGGAGTTAGTAGATTTGCTCCTCAACACTATTGCTCAGAGTTGACCACTGGAGTGGCACCTGATGATAATGTGAACACTCCATGCCCAAGGATGAACCAAAAGATCATTAGGGGAATTTTGAGGTCTAAAATGGGCCTCCTAAGGAAAATGTACAATCAAAATTCACTTTATGAGAACTAATCACATTTCAGGGGATGACATCATCTCTAATGGTTGAGGTGGCATTGCTTGAGTTAAAGGTACTTACTTGTCACATTCTCAATGGTGGATAAAAATTAATGGTTAACCATGGTAGTGCTCTAAGTACTTTTAAATTCATAAAGTAAAGTACTCATAATAAATGTCATTTCACACTTTTTGAATAAAATATTATTATTGTCATTTCATATTTCTTGAAAAACATAAAATAATATATTACTATTATTATATTATATTATTTTTATACAGTATATTAATTACATGTTATTATACAATTTAAATAATATAAATTTCAATTAATAGCATATAATATAATTAAGAATTTATGAATTTATATTTATATTTTATTTTAAGTTATTTAAGGAAAAAAAACAAATGCATTAGTTGTTCAATGATAATGACTTTTTCTTGAAAAACTCATTCTTATTTATAGTCACATCAATACAATTTTTTTATTAATTTTATCTTGGTGCAACTTTTGAATTGAATTTAACTATGGTTACATGGATTGTGGTGCAAAAAGTGAATTGCAAATTCATAAATATTATTTTATTGGTTTAGCTATTATTTTATTATTTCCTTAGGAGGCCCATTTTAGACCTCAAAATTCCCCTAATGCACGTGTATATCATCAGATATCATCAGTTCAACAAAGTTTTTAAACTTTATTGCTTCTTCTTCTCATTCTCTTCTTCAGTCCTCATATTCTGCATCCCTACGGAGATATTATATATATGTCACTAACATGATGAATAAAGCCATGTAACAGGCCTAGGGTGTCGGGACTCGATCAACAGGCGAGTACACCTTGGAGTTTTTTTTCTTTACTTGGTTAATTATTCTTGTTTTTTAGCGGTGAATAATTTTCTAGAATTTTTCACTCATTGCATTACCCCAAAGTCAGGGTGACGGATTGAAGGTTTATCCCTTAACGCATCTTAGTGTCTAGAGTCATTGCATATTACCATACTAGGTCATATCTGAAATTTCGCGGAATTTGACTAGGTCTAAGTAGGATTTTTTAATAATTAAAAATCTCTCGCGAAACGAGATTTTTAATTAATTTCTATGTAATGATGTAAATAAGTGGTCTTTGGAAATTCCTAGGGCATGTGACTACTCGAAAATCATCCTCAGAGGCTCAGAATTATCTAAGACCCACATTGAGGGTCAAAGAATGACGTATAGTCTCTCGAAAACTCATTTTTCTAATGTTAGTGGCAAAGTCAAATAATTCAAATTTTGACGTGGAAAATCAGTGAAAGACAAAGGTAATGTGGAAGCCATGTGGGGCCCACCACATAAGGTACAACAAGCTCAAGTCAAAAATTCCAAAAAAAGTCAAAGGAGCTCATGAGATATACGTGTGGCTAAAGTTCAACTTTGATTTAATTTAAAATCAAATGTGATAAAATTAAGTTATAAGGTAAAGCTAATGGATGGGGAGTAGACCCCACCTCTTTCCCTTTGCCTACACATAGTTATGAATATATATGCATATGTAGATTAATACAACTCCACGTTGGCACAGTCAAAGTGTCAATGCAGTAGATTTGAAGTCATCCTTAGCACACGCAATAGCTTATTCGAGGATTGTTTGATGCCAGGAGATAACTCCACCACTTGTACGCAACAAATCCACTCCATCTCCACGAATATATGATTGGCTTGACCATTGATTTCTCCTGGCAGCTTCCACATAGTCTACAAAACAATCCATGAAGAGCATGTACAACAGTTCGATGGCAACAATTGGCACTTGTAACAGGTGTCATCTTTTTGTTTGATTGGTTGAGAAACAAGCGGGATCTTGTTGTTTCTTTCACTCACTCGTACCACACATAGCAGCCTACCATAGATGTGCACATGGGAAAGGATGTACGCTTGTCTAGAACAAGGAGTCAGTTGCCCATTTTTTATGTCATGAACAACAAGTCGATTTACACATGGAGCAGCACTCATACACTTGGAAACTTGACTTGGTCTTCGGGAATGTCATCAAGTTACACTTGACACTTGGATTTCTCATTGGGTTTTGCTCTCATTCTCTTATAAGTTGAGCATTGGGCTCTCATTTTTATATCATGTAATACAAGCTATTGGGCTTGAGGACACGTTGTTGGATTGTACACGTACTTGCAATATAATACAAAAGTCTTTGGGGCAACTTGTGTTGGTGTTCTTCTCCTTGCATATGTGGTAAATTCTTGAGTTGTTGTTATGCTTCTATTTATTTCCTCATGCGTGTTTCAAGTTATTTTAGTATGCAGCTATCTCATATTAACATAAGAGTTACTTGATTTCTTTAGGATAAGAAATTTTCTATTTGATGTAAAATATATCTATAGGGGTTATTTCCATTGTTTTTTTTTAATTTCATGTGGATTTAATATGTTGCAGTGAGATTATGTAGAAGGATTTGTCTTTGGTCAAGCTTTTCAAGCGTGAGAGGAAGTTCTTGGAGGAACCAACCCATTCTTGAAAATATTCAAGGAGAACATGCATGTGTTCATTTCCAAATTCTAATTTATATTTTATTTTGTCTTGTAAAGGTTCTTTTAAGTTTCTCAAAGCTCTTATTTCTTGCATTAAAAAGTCAAACTTAAAATAATTTACTTTTCAATTATTACACATTCTTTATTTAATATTTGGCTATTTCAAAGAGTCAAACTGTGGCTAGTCAAAGAGGAGAGCTTACTCATACTCTTTGGCCTAGCCTCTTGTAGATTATTTTCATAATATTAATTTGTGATTTTATTGAGCTAACATTTGTTGGTGTAGATTTTCTCTAACTTGTTTTCTTGCAGCAACTTGTAGGTTTCATCTTCAAAAAACTACTTATGAGTTTGCATGTAGGACCTTGGGGCTCCAACTTCTAGATCATTTCCTCCCCTTGGTCGTGAGCATTAGAGGATATTTATTGGACGAAGCCGAGTTCTTCTTAAGGGAGGTCGAGTTCACTTGGGATCTATATTTCTCTCTCTTGGCCATGTAATTCAAAGAGCCTTTGCCTTTCTTCTTCTTCCTCGAAAAATATGCATTTTGTTGGGATTTTGTGGGCCTCAAATTACAGAAATTTTCAGCATGGAAATATCTATGGCTCAAGAGTGAAATTGTGAAGACTTTCCTTGGATTTTAGAGAAGAATTCATAGTTTTCTCTTTCTTGTAATAACTAATAAAATTGTTGGTTTTGGGAGCGTGGGTTTTACTCATTGGTATCCCTATCTCTCCACCTTTTTGGAGAGGTTTTGTGGCTTGATCTTTGATCCTTTTCACTTGCATGCACATCATTTAATTGAGGAATTAACAAAATCATGCATTACACTCATTTTGCATGCACCTTATGTTGAAAATTGTAACTAGGATTGGTCTTCATATTGACTATGTAATTATGTATTTATGTAAAGAAGACGACAAAATAATAAAATGTAATTTTTTGTACTAGCTTCATGGGTTTCATGAGCAATAATTTTATTATAGGTTAATAAACTTCTTCTTGATGTATATCTAGGGTTTTTCTTCTGTTTATAAGTGTAATTAGTGTCATGTATATGGAGAGCCTAGTCATCATTAAAATGCTCCAAGACCTTGTCATAAACCTTGTGGAAGAATGGCTTGATACAACCCTCACCAGCGCTGGAAAATATACTTCTTCAAGTCGGCCTATGAGTATGTGCACTATATATATAGTGTTGGAGCTGCAGCTCATTAGCACTCTGATATAGTGTGGATTCTACTAAAAGAAATGTGGATCTCTCTGAGGCAGATTGTGGATAGTCTAAGGAAGATTGTGGATTGTCTGAAACAAGTCTATGGATTGTTCTGTGGTTGATGCGGATTTCAGGTAGGGTACAAAGTTCAGATTGAAGATCAGAAAGAGATGCAGATACAACTGTAATTAGTGCGGGCTTAAGGAAGGTTACAAATGCAGCTTAAGGACAGAGATCAATATGGATACATTTGAGATCCTACATATTGATAAAGTCTGAATAAAGTGCGAATTAAAGGGCAGTGGTCAAGAATAAAGTGCGGATCTATTCAAAGGTTGTTTTGAGACAAGTGAATGTGGATTTGTATGGTAAATCTAGAGATGTATTCACCTATTGTCTAAGTGAAATAAGAAGTACGAATGATTATGTAACACAAGAAGTAAGACTTAAGTGTCATAAGGGTATAAGGTAAATCTATACACAACAGGAAAGAAATGTATCTCAACTAAAACAACTGAAGAAGTATGATGATAACCGATGACTAAATCAAGGAAGATATAATTAGAGACCGAGTTCTCTAGTGGTGGTTCAGGTCAATGCAAGTTGATGCAGAAGTGGAGGATCAACATTGTGAACATTAAAAGAAGCATTAACAAGGTCTTGGAGGCATTCCTAGGTCAAGGGTCTAAGTCTTGGTCTTGGTACTCGTCATGTGAAGATCTATAAGAAGAATTCCTTACGGATTTTCCTCTCCAAGAGGGAGAGGTTTTGCTCTGGATCTAGGAGCCTAATTTGTGTGTCTCGTGTATTTTGATAATTGACTTGATGAAAGATTAAATAAGCTAAAGAAGAAAAGACATAAGTATCTCAAGTAAGCTCACAAATAATTATCAAGAAGAGAATTTGAATTAATCACCAGCCCTCCAAATTCTCTACATGGTTTCAAACATGGTTACCGATCAAATGAGAACTATTACCGCAAAACGAGAACTCTAGCCCAAAAAGATTCAAAAATCATGAAAAAACAAAAAGTGTGTATTCCAGAACGCATTTTTTTTCTCATGGTCAAATTTCAACATTTTTTTAAATTATGCTAAAAACGAAATTGTTTCTTGAAAAAAGGATTGAAAAAACACTCTCGAAACAAAATGAGTTGATGTTGGAATAACAAAAAAAAAAACATTGTATCACAATTTTGACACATTGTAACAATGGAATTAAAGACAACATATTAGGACATTGAAAAATCATAAAATTCTAAAATTTTTGATACATGATGTTAAATATAAAAATATTATGTCTGAAGGCCTTATCATTTCCAACAATTTTCATCCATCCTGTTAAAGATAAAATATCTTGATTCTAAAAAACCCTAAAATTGTAATTGTTTTCAACCATAACATTAAAGATAAAATATTCTAGCGCATAAAAACCTTAATGGCAAGTTTTAAATTTCAAGTTTTAAATCTTAAGTTTTCAACATACTTGAACCATGAAATTATGGAGAAGTTATATGACTTGAACAATTTTTTAAAATGAACAAGTAAATGAAATATTTATTATTCCAAGAGTAATTTTTATTTTAAAGGATAAAAATATATCTCTTTTCAAATATTAACCTAAGACAAATTTAAATCTAATTGCAGCTAATACCCAAAAATCAACCAATCAACCATCAAAACAAAGTGTCCCCTTTCAATGAGGCATATAATTTTTAAAATTTGTAAAAGTATCTTATACCAAATGGTAACTACATAATATCATGGCAATATCATTGCATAATCTAAAAATTCAACATTAATTTCTATTTTCTTTTTTACTTTTAATCAAAATATCAACAATTGAATATAACATAAATTATTTTTGTAATTCATTATTGCGCTCTGGATATTCTAAAGAGATGAATTCATCATAATTAAAACATATAATCCAAAAAACATAAAAATGCCTCATAACTTCATGAAAGATCATATGGAAGTCAAAATATTTATTTCAATTTACCATGCAAACATTAATTACATAAAAATGTCTTAGGCAATTATTCAAAATCAATAATAGGTTTTGGCACACCATTAGAACCTACATCTTCAGATGAATGACTTGATGCAGATGAAAATGATCCATATTCTTCTCTTTCATCAACTAGTGCTCCATCTAAGTCAACACGAATGCCCACCATTTCAGAGTTCAAAATTCTTCTAGATCTACGACTACATTCACTAGAGTCTCATCTCAACAATATTTGTTTTGGTAGCAATTTCTTCAAAATATTTATGGTCTTCAACCGAAGAGTTCCTCTCTTTGTCAAATTGAAGTCATACATAAGTATGTCAACACCCTCCAATTTTAAGACATTTGTGCAGCGACGATTTATATTTTTGCCCTTTCTTTTTCTCTTTCTGCCAATTTTTTTTTCAACTACCATCTCTGGCTTGTACACACCATTGAAAGGGTGGGTACTTGTGGCATATCAATGTACATCAACAATTGTAATATCTTCATTTTCATTAATGGCCTTTATAACCTTGGTATCCAGAATGGATAGCCAAGTGGATCTTCATCTGCTAACACTGCTATCATGCAACCCTCCATAACATCATGTACAGAACCCCTGTAAAGGTCTTCCATGGCTTCATGTTGTGCACGTGATCTTTTAGAACCAATATATATTTCTCTTTCCTCTACTTGTGGATAATTAATAATAGCTTGAGACTGTTGTCGTTCAATAATGTGTGTTTCCTCATGTTCATTTGGCATATTTTGTGGCCAAAAAAATGGAGTCTTCAAAAGCGTATCCTCATTTATTGATCTTGAAATCATATCACTTTGATTATTGAAAAAAGACTCCCACCAAACTGAATCAGCAACATCAAAGTACTCATATGTATCTCTAAAATATCTTTTAATTTCCTCCATACATTTAGAATAATTATGTATCTCTTATGCCTTCGTGCATTATGGAGTTAAGCAACTGAATGTAATAACAATATCTTTGATGAAAATATTGAACGCCCTGGAATGAACTTCAAAAATGATAAAACTAATGATGGTCTCCATTCTGCAGCAGTTTAATATTCCTTGCCCTATATAAGTGTTATCCCATCAATTTTTTTGATACGAAATTGATGTTGGAAGCTAATGTCGTTAAGTTGTTCAATGCATTTCTCCTAACCATGCGATCCCAAAATAAACCTTTGCATGTCAATAGTTTCTTCCAATGCATGAAAAATTGGCTCTGGAATGTAGGATTTCTCAATTCAATTAATGATGGTAGGATCCCAACACCTTTCCTTCTCAATGTTACTGAAAAATGACTAAACATTTGATCAATACGGTCATGAATATGCCCAACAAGAAGAAAACCAACCTTTATTTTTTTTAAATTCTCAATTCAACAAACATGTTTAGATACCCAAAAATAACTTGATTTTTGTTTTCACGGCTTGTGTTGTCTAATTGTATATACATAACTTCAAGAAGAATACCAGACCAATGAGTAACCACATCATGGATTATAGTTATGGTCAGATTTTCATCATTATGAATACTTGGAGCCGTGAAGAAAACCCTTGGAAACATCTTCTTATTAAAGATCATACAACCAACCAAGTGAAACTGAATGAAATTTTTCTCCTGTAATTTTTTTTGTGTGCGGAAAAAATGTGGCAAAAATGTTTTCTTTTGGTCCATACCATCAATTATCAAACCCAAATAATTATTTGGATTATCATAACACTTCTTTTAATGTTTATACAATTTTTGTCTTTCACTTGTTTGTTGATTGTGATGCTCTTGATGTTCTTTGACAACGGAATATGTACATAAAATAAAAGAAACATATGAATAAATATATTTTCATAGTTGATAACTATCCAATTTTTAAAAATTCCTTTAACCTGTAAACCCATTTATTCTGCAATGTAATTTTACCTGCAGGCAACCTAACTAAGTCCCAAGTCTGGTTATGCATTAGGGAGTCCATCTCTTCTTTCATGGCTAGCTCCCACTTATTCCTGGTTTCAACCTGCATTGCTTCTTCATAACATTCGGATTCACCAGAATCAGTCAACAATAAATAATATAATGAAGGAGAGTATCGTTCTGGGGGTCTACTTATCCTGGTAGATCTTCTGACACCACTTTCAGGTGTTTGAGGTGCATGTTGCTGTTGTGGTGGTTGCTGCTGTTGTGGATGTTGATTATTATTATTTTCAGGCACCTTTACTTTTTCTGTGATTTCATCAATAACTGTGTATTCTTTGTTTTAGTTTTCCTGTTTCTTTTCCTGCAACTAATTCTTATACAAGACATTTTCATTGAATATTACATCTTTACTCTTAATGATTTTGTGATTTTCATAATCATATAAACGATAACCAAAATCATTAACACCATATCCAATAAAGGTACATTTCTTTGATTTCGCCTGAAGCTTTGTTCTGTTTTCTTTATTAATATGGACAAAGGCCTCACAGCCAAAAGGCTTTAAAAAGAGTAGTTTACCTTTTTACTTGTCCATGCTTCCTCTGGAATACCACCATCCAAGGAACTTGAAGGCCCTATGTTTATTATATAACAACAGTATCTAGAGCATCTGCCCAAAATTGTAAAGGCAATCCTGCATGCAATCTCATGCACCTTGCACACTCCATGATTGTTCTAGTCATCCTTTCTAACACACCATTTTCTTTTGGTGTTCTTGGAACTGTCTTTTCTCTGTGAATTCCATGCTCTGAACAGTACCTATCAAACTCTTTGCTGCAATATTCACCTCCATTGTCTGATCTGATACACTTCAACTTTTTTCCTGTCTCAATCTCAACCAAAGCTTTCCATTTCTTGAAATTATCAAATACATCAGATTTATTCTGAATACAATAAATACAAGTTTTTCTAGCTGCATCATCAACAAAAGTAACATAATAACGAGAGCCACCGAGAGTTGATATCTGAGCAGGTCCCCATACATCTGTATGCACAAGCTCTAATTTTTCGCTCTTCTTTTCTTTCCCAACTCTTAGAAATCCGACTCTCTTCTATTTTCCATAAATACAATTCTCACAGAAATCCAAATCAACATTATTCAAACCCGACAACAAATTTCTTGAGTGAAGAATCTTCATCCCCCTCTCACTCATGTGCTCGAGCCTATGATGCCATAATGTTGCATTTTCTCCTTTGGAAGTTAAAGCAATAACAAAGTTAGAAATACCATTGCATAAATACAATGTACCAACCTTTTCGCCTTTTGCTATTACCAGGGCTCCTTTGGTGATCTTCCAAGTTTTATCTGTGAAAGTTTTCACATAACCTTCACCACCTAACTATCCTGTTGAAATCAGATTTTTCTTCAGATCTGGAACATGCCTTACCTCCTTTAATAGCCATTGGTTTCCATTCTATTGTTTTACAACAACATTACCTATACCAACAATTTTACAGTTTTTATCATCACCCAAACGGACTTGTCCAAATTCTCCTTGAACATAATCATGAAAATATTTCTTATCAAGTGTGGCATGGAATGAGGCCCCTGAATCTACCACCCAGGAATCAATAACATTTTTGAAAGAAATAATCAAAGCATATTGTAACACATCACCTGTCACATTTGCTTCATGATTGTTTTCTTGTTGTGTGTCTCCTTCTTCTCCCTTCTGAGATCTACAGTCTTTCTTCAAGTGTCTTTTCTTTCCGCATTTCCAGCACACTATCCCCGATCTGGACTTGGATCTGTCTTTCCTTGGTTTACTGCGATATCCCGAGCTCTTTTCTCTTTCCATTTTTCTTTCCCAGGACTCTGCACTCAAAGCATTACCCGATGTCTCACAAGAGCTTTTCCGTCGCATTTCCTCGCTAAGGATAGCACCAACAACATCATCAAACTTTAAATTATTAGATCCAGAGACAGAGTTACTAATGGCCATAACTAAACCATTCCAGCTTTCTAGCAATGAGCACAGAAATAACAGAGCCCTAACTTCATCATCAAAGTTTACCCCTACAGAACTTAACTAACTGGTAACTGTATTAAAATTATTTAAATGGTCTGCAACAGAGCCACCTTCCGACATCTTCATATTAAATAAACATTTCATAAAAAATACCTTGTTTGAGGCCAAGGGTTTTTCATATAGTTTCGCCAATGCCTTAATCAAACTCTCTATTGTTTTTTCCTTCGAAATATTAAAGGCTACCAAAACCGCGAGGCACAACCGTATTGTTCCGAGTGCCTTTCTATCGAGAATCTCCCATTCTGCGTCTCTCATAGTCGTCAGCTTCTTTGTTTTTCTGCTCAATGGTAGGTACAGATAATCTTCCATATGCATCTTCCACAAAGGCAAGTTTTTGCCATTAAATTTCTTGACCCTAAACTTACCATCTTCCGTCATCTTCTTACATTTATCTCTTTTTGCTTTAAGAAAAGCACATGTGCTGCAAACCCGCATCTTTGTCTTCTTAGGAATATGAACATTGTTGAATTCGTTCTTCCATACCATTGCAAAATATGAATATGTAATAAAATTACCAACTCCTTCAACAACTTCTGCATAATCTTTGTATAAGCTGAAGATTTCTCATCTCGAGAAATTATCTAGAATATGTATTGTGTATTTATTTTGCATACACTCTCCATGCTTTGAAAATAAGTCTTCCATCCATGACATAGCAGTATTTGCTAATGGCCCAACATCCCGTTTATAACGTACTTCTAAATAATATGTGGGATCCTTTTCTAGTTTTTCTTGGATTCTTGACAAACGAAAATTTCTAATTGAATGCAAAATTTTGAAAGCCTTTCTGTAGAGCAATACATTCCCAATATGATAATCATAACCTGCTAGTGTATATTGCATGCAACCCACTAAATATGAATTTTGCATGCTTTTATTCATTGAGAAATATCTCTTCCTTTTCTCCAAATCAAAGTTGAAATCCATATGTTTCAAGCAATCCCTTCGACAACATTCACTTGAAATCAAATGAATGGAAAAACTTATTTTTGTGATATATGTTGTCCTCGGAATGTTTTGGATTGATATGAAAAGGTCTACTCCTACTCCTAGTTACAATATTTGCTTGCAACGGCTTCATCATTCCATTATCATCTGTAGAAGTTGTTTCATCACCATTAGGAGGAATATTATCCCCACTATCATCATTCTCAACATAGTTATGAAATTCATCAGTATCATTGCCTAGAAAATATTCATTACCATCCTCACTTGAAGAAAACATTTCACAAGAATCATATGTGCTTTTGTAACCCTGACTCAAACGAAATTCTTCACCATCTTGATCCATGCTTTCGAATTCTTCCCTTGGAGGATTCAATTCTTCATCACCATGAGTGTCTTTGAAACGGTCACTTAGAGAAAATGCATTATTCAGATATGTGCCTCTAAAATTATCATTTGCAAAAAACTCTTAATCCTTCCCTTCCTTAGTGGTGCTCTCATAATCCTTGGGATTAGGCCTAAGTGGAAGCTTTGAATATGTCTTCACTAGATTTTCTTCATTCTACCCCTCCCCTTCCTCACTGGTGCTCTCATAATCCTTAGGATTAGGAATAAGTGGATGCCTTGAATCTATATTTATTGGAAATTCTTCATCCCCCCTTCATCAGTGGTGCTCTTATAATCGTTAGGATTAGGATGAAGTCAAAATTGACTCTTGAAATTCATCCCCCTCTTCATCAGCGGTGCTCGCACAATCCTTAGGATTAGGACGAAGTGGATATTTTGACTTTGCAAATTCTTCATCAGTGGTGCTCACATAATCCTTAGGATTAGGACGAAGTGGATATTTTGACTCTGGAATTTTTTCAATCCCCTATTCTTCAGTGGTGATCACATAATCCTTAGGATTAGGAGGAATTGAATATTTTGACTCTAGAAATCTTTCATTCCCCTCTTCATTAGTGGTGTTGGCATAATCCTTAGGATTAGGACGAAGTGGATGTTTTAGCTCTAGAAATTTTCCATTCCCCTCTTCATCAGTGGTGCTAGCATAATCCTTAGGATTAGGACGGAGTGGATAATTTAACTCTAGAAAATTTTCATTCCCCTCTTTAGCAGTGGTGCTTGCATAATCCTTAGGATTTGGACGAAGTGGATATTTTGACTGTGGAAATTCTTCATTCCCCTCTTCATCAGTGGTGTTCGCATAATCCTTAGGATTAGGACGAAGTGGATACTGTGATTCTACAAATTCTTTGTTCCCCTCTTCATCTGTGGTGCTCGCATAATCCTTAGGATTAGGATGAAGTGGATATTCTTCATCCCCCCTTCATAGTGGTGCCCTCATAATCCTTAGGATTAGGACGAAGTGAAAATTTTGACTCTTGAAATTCTTCATCATGCCCTTCATCACTGGCGCTTTCATAATCCTTAGGATTAAGATTAAGTGGAATAACTGATTCTCGATTTACAAAAATTTCTTTTTGTTGCGCTTCATGAATTTTGTTCTCATCATCCTTAGGATTACGACCAAGTTGAATTTTTGACTCTATATTCATGGTAAACGGACTCTTGTTATATTCATCAATCTAAATAGAGTTGTTGCGTGACAAAGATGTTGATGTTGTAGGAAGAAAAACTTCGCTATGAGAAGAACACATGGCTTTAAACAAGAAGTTGTTGAATGATACAAATGCACTCTCTCCCAATTACAATATATAGCTTAAGGACTGAACATTTCCATCTAAAATTCCCCCCAAAAATTATCGCTAAGAGTTTTCCCTCCAAAATTTCCCCCAAAAATTTTTGTTAAAAACTTTCCCTCCAAAATTTTCATTTCAAATATTTCATACAAAATATTCGTCTAAAATGTATTTCAAAACATTTTAATAAACTGCTGGTCTTGAAATTGTTGAAAAGTCAACAAGAAATGTGTGTCTAATTTAATTTTCCCTTAATTAAATTGGACAATAAAATGTAATCTATCTCATAATCACTTGTAATAGTTAACTGAGTGTGATAAACTTAGTTAGCTCATGAATTTAGAGTTGAGGGTGGTTGGTGAGGCATGCAAAGTGATTATATGTGTTTTAGAGTTCGATTTGCAATTAGTGCATTAGTTTAATGCATGAGAAATCAGTTAACTCAATTAATTGAGTTAAAATCAGTTTAACTAGTTGTAACTATTTGTTGCACTAGTGAGAGGTAAAGTGAATTAAATCAGGTTTAATTCACATGTAGTGATCTTTCATGTAATTGATGATTTATTATTAATTGTTGCATGAATGTCAGTTCCAGTTGTATTATTAGTAGGTTTCCCGCATGCAGTAAAACAACCATAGGATTTCCCATGAGCATTGCGTAGTTTTGGAAGGTTGAATTTCCTAAATAATGGGGATTGAATTCCACATGAATTGTGCAAGGCTGAACAAAGGCTGAAAATTGGCTAAGTGTTGTTCGATTTTGTTCAGATTAGTGTGAGACAGTTGTGAGAGTGCAAGAGAATCTTGTGAGAAGAGTGCATTGTAATTGTTTCATGATTCCTTGGTGATTATACAATAGAAGATAGAGGGGTTTGAGCAGCAAGCTTTCCCCAGGAAAATATCTCTATTGTGGTTTGATTTGTTTCTTTCTTTACTTCTTGTGATTGGCGATCATGTTTATTTTCCGCAATTAATTTGTAGAAGGATTCAGTATCTTGCTTTAGCATATCGCATGATCGGATTGAATCCATTGGTATATGTATTGTTTGTATAATTTCTACATGGTATCAGAGCGTAGGAAATCACTATAGTGGAGAAGAAATTGAGTTTGTGTTGAATAGCATTTGAATTTGCAAAATTATTCTTTGGTGCGATAGGTGGATCAGATCAAGATGGCTTTCAATGGTTTGAGATTGGAGTATGCAATCGAGGGCAGTTCTAATTATATTGTGTGGAAAGACATGACAGAGGCATTTCTGGAGGACAATGGGTTGAAATAATTTATTGATAATGGCATTCCCAAACCCGCAGTAGCACATGTCGCTCTTCTTGATGTTTGGCAAAAGAAAGTTGCAAAGGCGAGGAGGATCTTATTGGAGGCAGTACGAGACCACATTGTCTCAAGTCTCCATGGAAAAGTGACTCCAATAAATTGCAATGTGGAAGGCTTTGACAGATATGTTTCAGAGTAGAAGTGGCCACAGAAAATTGGCACTGAAGGACAAGCTCAAGAAAATCAAAATGGAGAAAGGCGACACTATTCTGAAATATTTAACCAAGTTTGTCCAATGTCGAGATGAGCTTGGGAGCGTCATAATTACTGTCGCGGATGATGACTTGGTGAGCCTAGATCTTCTAGGCCTTCCCAAGAGTTAGCATAGTTATCAAGACTCTGTCAATGGGAGGGAGAAGCTGCCAGATTGGGAGCGACTTTGGTCGGATTTGGTGCAAGAAGAATTCAGGCATAATACTAGGGATGGATCCTCATCTAGGACAGATGATGAGGAAAATTGCGCCTTGGCTGGTAAGGCAAATAAGGGGAAGGGAAATAAATCCTATTCCAAATATGAGACCGGAAAAGAAGGCAAGAAGCGTGACAGATCCAGAGTGAAGTGTTTTCATTGTCACGAGCATGGACATTATGCCACTAATTGTCCACAAAAGAAGAAGAACAAGAAGGCTTCAGGATCTGCAGTTGGTGAGGCTTTGGCCTCGCAATTTGAGTTGGACTTCTTGCTCATCACATGCATGGTGTCAAGTGCGATGGGATCAATGTGGTACTTGGATAGTGGTGCATCTTTCCACATGATGGGAGACAAAGAACTTTTCAGTAGCTTGTAAGAGAAAGATCTCGAGATGCATATCGAAATGGGTGATGACGGGAGGTACAATGCTATCGGGATTGGTACAGTTGCCTTCCAGAGACAGTCAGGCAAACCCTTCTTATTAAAAGATGTAATCCATGTACTAGGCTTGAAAAAGAATTTAGTTTCAGTTGCAATGTTGTAGGATAGAGGTTATGATGTGGTTTTCAATGAAGGGAAAGTATTCCTTCGACACAAAGCCACAGGACAAGCCAAGAAGATTTGGATTCGTGTGAAGAATCTCTACAAACTTGATGTAGATGGCTGCACAACATTGATGTGTAAGGCAGACAAAGTGGTGAGTTGGGATGGGGGTGAGTTATGGCATAGGATATTGGGCCATCTACGCCATGGTGCCTTGAAGGTCATACAACATATTTCTATGAGGATTCCAAAGGGTACTTTTGTGCAGATAGACACATGCAAAGGATGTACAATGGGGAAGTATGCAAAGGCCACTTTTCATGAGAGGGAGAACCGAACAGTGAAAATCCTTGAGAGAGTTCACTCAAACGTGTGTGGACCATTCTCTACAGCTTCGACAACAAATCACCGGTATTATGTGATCTTTGTTGATGATTTTTCTAGAAAGTGTTGGATATACTTCATGTAGAAGAAAGATCAGATGTTCTCAAAATTTTGTGAGTTCAAAGAACTGGTTGAGAAATACACAAGGAAGCATGTGAAGGCTCTTAGGAGCAACAATGGTGGTGAGTACATCTCCAATGAATTCAAGAACTTCTGTAGCAAATAAGGAATTCAGAGAGAGTTGATTGCGCCTCATAACCCACAATAGAATGGGGTTGCAGAAAGAAAGAATAGAACAATTGTGGGTGCAGCACGAGCAATGTTGCATGATCAGGGCCTACCCTTGCATCTGTGGGCAAAAGCATGCAACACAACGGTATTTGTGCAAAACCGTAGTCCTCATCAGATACTTGGCATGAGTACACCAGAGGAGGATTTTTCTGGTAAGAAACCTGATGTTTCATATTTTAAATTTTTTTGCTCATCTGTCTATTGCCATGTGACCAAATGTTCCAAGAAGAAGCTAGAACCAACAGCTGAGATTGTGATATTTGTAGGGTACACTTATACTCCTCACAACTATCAGGTATATTTTCCAAACAATAGGATGATTGTTGTGAGACAGGATATAAAATTTGATGAGGAGAAAACCATGCGATTGTCCCTTGAGAGGGAGCTTGATTTGCATGCAGATGAGGAACTCTTGGTTCCAAAGAATGGACCTCAAGATGTGGAGCAGCCACATGCGGAGGATCATGGAGTGGCAAAAAAAACTCAGGCAAAGCCATCCACCATACATGGTAGAAGTTGCGCCGCAAAAGTTGATAGATTGAGACTTGATGCGGCAAAACATGTAGGAGCACCTACTTCACTACGCAGATAGAGACAATCTCCAAACATGTTTACTGGATGCATGGCTCTTATGAGAAAGTGTATTGTGATAGAACCATCCTCTTTTGAGGAAGTAGTGCAAAAACTAATTTGGGTTGACGCCATGGTTGAGGAGTATGAATCCATCATCAAGAACAGTGCATGGGAAGTTGTCCCAAGACCAGTCGGAAAATCAGTAGTTGGATCCAGATGGATCTATAAGGTGAAGCAAGCAAAAGATGGGAGTGTGGAGAAGTACAAGGCTAGATTTGTAGCCCAGGGATTCTCACAAGTTGAGGGGATTGACTATGAGGTACTTTCGCACCAGATGCGAGATACTCATCAATTAGATCCATCCTTGCACTCTCAGCGCAGATGGGGTGGCAGATACATCAAATAGATGTGAAAATTGTGTTTCTCAATGGATTTATTGAGGAAGAAGGATACATAGAGCAGCCAAAAGGTTTTGAGATCTTTGACAGTGAGTCACATGTGTGCAGACTCAAGAGAGCACTACATGGGCTGAAGCAAGCACCTTGTGCTTGGTACACTAGGATTGACAATTATTTCACTGGGTTGGGCTTCACAAAGAGTGAAGCGGATGCGAAATTGTACCAGATTGTGGTTGATGGTAAGCTCTTGATTATCGTACTTTATGTTGATGATCAAATTTTGACAGGTGATGAGAAGCTCATAACTTCTTGCAAAGAGGATATTGCAAGAGAGTTTGGGATGAAGGACATGGGACTCCTCCACAATTTCCTTAGTTTGGAAATATGGCAGCGAGATGGTGAGCTATTTGTTTTTCAAGGCAAGTATGCCAAAGATATTCTAAGTAAGTTTCACATGGAGAGTTGTAAACCCATGGAAACTCGTCTTCCAGGAAACTGGAGGAAGGAGAACGCTACTTCAGGTGAGGTAGTGGACGCTACTTTTTACAAGCAGCTTGTAGGTTCATTGATGTACTTGGTGAACACCAAACCAGACATTTGCTACGCAGTTAACTAGCTGAGTCAAGCTATAGTTAATCCGGCCAAGCTCTTTTGGAAGGCGGGAAATCATGTCTTGAGATATCTCAGTGGCACTACAAAGCATGGATTATGGTACAAATGGACAGAGGGAGTGAAGCTTCAAGGCTTCACCGATGCAGATTGGGCAGGCAGTCCATCAGACAGAAAGAGCACATTAAGAGGGATCTTCAGCATAGGATCGACAACAGTTTCTTCGTACAACGGGAAGGAGAGATCTGTGGAACTCAATTTAGTCGAGGGAGAGTACATAGTAGCAAATCAGGCTGCATGTGAGACCATTTGGATGAGGAATATTCTGCTTGGTTTGTTTGGTTCTCAGATGGATCCGACGGTGATACATTGTGATAACTAGAGTTGCATTAAACTCTCAGTTAATCCAGTATTCCATGATAGGTCCAAGCATATATACATCTAGTACCACCATCTCAAAGATTGTGTTCAAAGGCGCATTGTGTATCCTCAGTACATTCCCACGGAAGATCAAGATGCAAATATTCTAATGAAGGCATTCGCCAAGAGAAAATTCGAATACCATAGAGGCAAGATCGGGGTAGCAGATAATCTCTTTATTGTTGAGAGGGAGTGTTGAAAATTCAACAAGAAATGTGTGTATAGATTTATTCTCTCTTAATTAAATTGGACAATAAAATGTAACCTTATCTCATAATCATTTGTAATAGTTAACTAAGTGTGATAAACTTAGTTAGCTCATAAATTTTGAGTTGAGGGTGGTTGGTGAGGCATGCCGAGTGATTCTATGTGTTTTAGAGTTGAAGTTGCAGTTAACACATTAGTTTAATGCATGAGAAATCAATCAACTCAATTAATTGAGTTAAAATCAGTTTAACTAGTTGTAATTGTTTGTTGCACTAGTGAGAGGTCAAGTGAATTAAATCAGATTTAATTCACATGCAGTGATTTGTTATGTAACTGATGGTTTACTATTAATAGTTGCATGCATGTCAGTTCCAGTGGAGACCCAGTTGAGACAAAGGTTAAAAGGATGTTAACTATCAGTTGTATTATTAGTAGGTTTCCCGCATACAGTAAAACAACCATAGGATTGCCCATGATCATTGCGCAGTTTTGGAAGGTTGAATTTCCTAAAGAATAGGGATTGCATACCACATTAATTGCACAAGGCAGGCAGGCTGAGAAGAGGCTGAAAATTGGCTAAGTTTTGGTCGATTTTGTTTGGATCAATGTGAGACAGTTGTGAGAGTGCAAGAGACTCTTGTGAGAAGAGTGCATTGTAATTGTTTCACGATTCTTTGGTGAATATACAATAGAAGATAGAGGGGTTTTGAGCAGCAAGCTTTCCCCGGGAAAATGTCTGTGTTGTGATTTGATTTGCTTCTTTCTTTACTTGTTGTGATTGGCGATCGTGTTTATTTTCCACAATTAATTTGTAGAAGGATTCAGTGTCTTGTTTTAGCATATTGCATGATCAGATTGAATCCATTGGTATACATATTGTTTGTATAATCTCTACAAAAATATTTCACCGTACTTTCTATTCAAAATATCCACAAAATATTCATTTCATGCATGGCTTCCAAACTAAAATAAATTTCTTATGTGAATGATTTAACATTGACTACATACTATAATAACTTTTTAAAATTTATGTTTTGTTTTTTTGTCGACATTGAATAAAAGTTAATATAAACCTATAATATTAACTACATGTAAATATTTTTAATTTTTAATTTTAATCCCACATTTGCGAAACGGTAAACCAATCACATAATCTTCGCTATATAATAAAAATCATTGTTTCAATTCTTCACACCACATCAAGTCTTCTGGGTTTTGTTGAAGCAATTTTGTGGAGGTGTTACGTTGGCATTGGTAATTTTGTGGAGGCATTGCATTCGCATTGGAAGCGTTGCGTTTGCATTGGAGGTGTTGCGTTGGCATTGGTAACATGAGATTTTCGCATTTCAAAGGTTCGTTTTCCTTCTATTTTGTCCATTTAAAGATGAGTTTGCGGAAAATATGTTTTTTTTAATTGTTTTTATGTTCCAAAACTATTTTTTTATGGGTTTTAGGTTCAAAAACGCTATTTTATTATTATATTTTTTAGCAAAAAAAAAAAAATCAAAATTTTAGGGTTTTTAGGACAAAAATTTAGAATTTTTTTTATTTTTTTAGGGTTGTTGGGTTCCTCCATGAAACAAAAAACCAAAAACGACCACGCACATCAAGAAACAGTTATATTTATTTTATTTTTATTTTTTCTAAAAATGTAACCGAAAAAATGAAAAAAAAAAAATATTTTTTATTTTTTTTTAGACATGAAATTTTATTTTTAAAATAACATTGATATTTTAATATTTTTTTTAATTTAAAGAAAAATACATCTTTTTTTATTTAAAAGAAAATACAGCTTTTTTTATTTTATATTACACTTTTTTTTTATTATAAATATATTTGTAAATTAAAAAAAAAACAATTTAATTCTAAACTAATTTTAGTATTTTGTTTCTGTTTTTAAAATTTTAATAAATTAAATTAAATTTTCTTTTTCTTTTTTTGCTTTTTTTATTTAAATTGTTTTTGTTTTTTATTTTAAAAAAAATTAATTTATTTAAAACACTTTATTATTTTATTTGTATTTTTAATATTTTAAAATTGTCATTGTTTTTTAAAAAATTTGAATTTAATTAAAAACATTTTTAATTTAATTATTTAAATTTTATTTTATATTTAAAATAGATAAATATTATTATTTTTTATTATTTATATGTTATTAAAATATTTATTGTTTTATTTTTAAATTTAAAATTGTTTTATTTTATATATATATATCGACTAGCAGCTAAAAAAAATTAAGGTATTATAAGGAGGTCATCAACCCCACGTTAAAAGATCAAAAGTATCTCTCTGTTTTAACTAGCTCAAAGAAGAAAATTATTATAACCAAGATTAGAACGAACTCTCATGAGCTCCATAGTGAAACAGGTCGTTGGACAGTTCCTAAAACACCATGGATGGAAAGGATCTGCCATCTCTGTGAGAATATGAACATCCAGGATGAAAATCACTTCCTCTTAGAGTGCCCCGCGTACAACCACATTAGAGCTCAATTTCTTAAACTTTTTGCAATACTGACCTTCCTAGCCTTTTAAGATGTCAAAATTATAGTGAACTCCGGAGGCTTCTCTCCAAGCTTTTTGAGCATAGGAATAAAATATTAAATCAAATTAAATAACTCTTTTCTTTAGGTCCGATAGACCAAAGATTAGTCTCAGTGGATGTTCTTCATCATCATCATCATCATATAATTGTTTTATTTTTAAATTTAAAATTGTTATATATATATATATATATATATAATTGTCTTATTTAAAAAAAAAAAATTAATAAAAAAAATCAAATTGGCAGCTCGTTGACGGCCAGATAGACAACCCTCCACGATATCGCTCATTCAACCTCTAGCCCTCAGTAGCGGAAAAACAATTTTATTTTTTATTTTTTATTTTTAAAATAAATTATAATATATAATTTTTAAAAATTTTAAAAATATATAATTTTGTAAAATAATTTATAATGTATAATTTTAAATTTTAAAAAATATTTTATATTTATAATTTTAAAATATAATATAATTTTAAAATTTTAAAATATTTTACATTTAAAACTTTTAAAATTTAAAAAATATATTATATTTAAATATTTTAAAATAAAATTTTAAAATATAAGTTTTAATTATATTAATTATATTTTAAATTTAAAAATTTAATTTATTAATTTTATATTTAAAAAAAAACAAAACAATTAATATTAAAAAACATTTTAACATTAAATTTTTTATTTATTTTGTTTTTAACTTTTAAAAAAATAACTTAATTTTAAAATTGGTTAAACTACTTTTTTTTTTTTTTTTTGAAATTTAAAAAGTAAACCTATTCTTCAAATTTTTTTTTTTTTTTTTAAATTTAAAAAATAAACATATGCTTCAAATTATTATTATTTTTAAATTGTTTTACAAAACAACTTTACATTAAAAAAATTAAAATAAATTTTATTATATATATATATATATATATATATATATATATATATATATATATATATATTTGTTTTTAAGTGAAAAAATTATATAGTTAATTTTATTTTGTTTATTTTCAACTTATATAATTTTACAAATAATTTTTTTTTTAATTTATTTTATAGACATTATTTTTCGATTAATTTTAAATTTATATTCGCAAACTTAAAAAAAACAAAAATTGTTTAATTAAATTATGTGTTTTTTCATTAACATATATATATATATATATATATATATATATATATCTTTCGGATGCGGATGCCACCCGCATGTGATGGGACGCTCGTCCCTTGCCGCCTCCCGAGGCCGTTGTTTTAGGCTGGCCATCTGGCCTCTCACCAGTATATTTACGAGGGCATTCAATATGCCACCCCGCGATGCATTAACGCCATCATCTGGAACCATCGACGCACTGAGCATTTCTCCTGGTTTACTTCGGCTTCTAGTATGGATTTTGGTCTCCCTTATGGCGATTGCTCTGTCTGCACCACCATTGCGCTATGCCAAAGTTCTTGCCTGCCCGCCTGCACTGAGCCTAGCGCTCGAATGCAGACAGGCAGACAATGTGAGCTTCTTTGCTGCTTGGAGACCGTTCCTGAGTTCCACTATTCGCATAGTAAGCTCTGTTGTTTGAATTCTCTGTTTGCTTCTTCCAGCCCTCCATTGTCAATTCTCCTCTGTCCTTTCCATCAGCCTCTCCCTCTTGCCATGCTAGACTGCGCCATCGCATGCGATGTCGCCGCGGCTCTAATCATGGTCGTGTCATACACCCTCGATCCTCTCCCAGTTCGGACTCCTCCTCTGAAGATTTCCTCTGCGACCACCTTCCGGAAACTAGAAGTCGCAGAGGTCGGCTTCACTCCACTGACTTCGCTCATCCATCTGCGCGTTCTCCGCCTCCTCATGTGCTCTCCTCTGCGCCTCAAGTCGACCCTTCCGATGCTCCTCCTGTTCCCCCTCCGCCTTCCTCCACTACCCTGCGCCAAACCTCCCAGCGAGCGGAGTTCAAATTTGATCGCGTTTTTGAAAGGCCGATTCTCATGGCATATGTCACAGTCACCATCTGTGAAGAGTCTGCTCGACCTGCTCCCCCTTCGACCGCTATCCCTGGTCCCTCTGTCGCATTCCATAGCCCTAGTGCTCCTGACCCCGCTTCTGCTGAAAACGCCAAGGTCTTCTTGGCTCAATTGAACATTGCCCGTGACGTTTTAATGCAGGTTCAAACAACGGAAGGCGAGGAAAAAGGAAAAGAGCTGCCCTCAACTGATGAAGGCGGAAGCAGCGATGAGTACAGATGCAGAATTATGGAAGAACCACCTTCTCCAACTAATGATCAGTAGTCCGAAAATCCCTCAGAGGTTTTTGTTTCTCATGCACAATGTTTCTAGGTTAATTATGGCTTTTCTGTTCATTCACCCTCTGCTTGCAGAGTGGTTAGTTTTACTATCTATATTTTTGTTAAACTACTTGGATGAAAGGCCGGTTTCCCCTATGAGGGCGGCAACTCTTAATTTTCAGGGACTGGTTTCCCCTCTGTGGGCAGTCCAAACTCTTGTTTTTCGCAGCAGTCAAGCCCTGCGCTTAGGCTCTCTCAGCTGAGGCAGTGGCAGTTTTGTACTTTTATGTTACATATTAATAGATTTAGCATTACTCAAAATATATATATATATATATATATATATATATATATATATATATATATATATATATATCAGGAAAATGACATCAAAAAAGATTTTTGTGAATGTTTCTGCACCTAGGGCAGTAACTACCAAATATAGAGTTGCAGTTGGACGCACAATGGATATTGTTGGATGCAATAAGGACATTGTTGCACACGCTTTGCATACCGTTAAAGAATAAAAAATTGAAAGACGTAATAAAAGTCAAGCAAGAGGCCCACCAAGTTCATTAAAGTTTTTTTTCTGAATGGAAGAACATAGAGCAAATAAATAAGACTGATTTTTCATGGTATCTTGAAGACAATGAAACAGAGGATGATATACATATCTATCTAATTTGTGGTATGATTGACTTAGATGAATCATATCAGGTGATGGGTAGAGTACGAGACATATGTTTGGTGTCGAATATAAACATTATGTATATTCTTACAAGAATGACTAATAAACGTGACAAGGTTACATATCTTCTATCAAAGGTCAAGTATGACACAAATGAAACAACTACAAAGTTGTCTGTAGAAATCGTAAGCAACATTGCAAATAACATTGTAAGTATGCTTATTTATATTTATCCTATGCATTATTGTAAGAATCATTCAATTTTTTATAAATTATTGATCATTGACATGTTTTATTTTATTTCATAGGATTTTGTTGTTCCTCTTCCAAACATGTTTAAGGGTATTTATTATATGGCGCCAAATGTTATGAATGTGATCAACACTTGCTACAAAAACAAAGAAGAGGAAAGGAGAATGAAGCAAAGATCAATAGCTCGTGACATTGCAATAGTACAAAGAGGGGATCAACCAAGAGTCACTAAGTTGGGTCAATCTAGTAAGCCTAAACATGTTGCTTTTGAAGATGTGAAACATGAAATTGAAAATTATGATAGAATTAGTGAGGAGGAGATTAGAACTATTGTGCAAAAGGAGAAAATAAATCAGACACCAAAAAGAAAAATATCCAAAGATGTCTCTCTTTTACCTGATGATGAAGAGCTTGTTTATAAAAAAACAGATATGTTAACCAATAAGAAGAAGAAATCAAATCTTTTTCAACCTGTAAAAGTCATGAGTAGCACTGAAGAACAAACTAAAATCTCTAAAGAAAGCAGATAAATCGTAACACCAATTGCTGAGTTAGAGGATGACATTATTAAAACAAAACAAAATTTCATTCGATATGGGTTGAGGAAGAATAAATTAATTTATGGTGGCCAAACATTTGAGCTTAATGTCAACCAATTTTATAGGCCGGATGAGGGACAATCTCAATATCAAATTAGAAAGGCCCAACACCTACATGTACATAATCTGAAAACATTGTTCAGGTTCAATCCATATGCACAGGTGGTGGATTATGTGGTTCTTGTTGATCCACGTTAGGTTCCCAAAAAGTAGGAATTTGAAAGAAAAAAAATGTTTTGATTATAAATATTATGTAATTGGAGGGAACCATTCAGTAGAGGCTAAAAGACAATTTATTGAGGAATATCCCAATAACTATATTTTTCAAATAGTGAAATGCATCATTTACGTTGGTTTAACAGAAACAAAATCAAAGTTATTGTCATGAGATCATAATGCAGATAATGAGTACAAAATGAAAATGACTTTCATTCAAAGGGTCATATTTATTCATAATGAATTCATAGAAAAATGTGGTCGGGATAACGCACAAGTTAGTCTAACATTTTAGAAGGAATGTTTAATAGAAAAAGGGTATCAAATTGATGAAAAAATTAAAACAAAAGATGGAAAAATGCATTCAAATATATTTAGAAGCATGGATACAATTTTTCAGTTGGCATTTAGAACTGGGGAGATATGGGATTTGATTGATGATATTTTTGAGTAGTGGGAGAATATTTCCATAAAAAATCAGAACATTAAAAAGAGTAAACCCATAATATGTACCAACAGTAAGACAAGTCCTGAAATGAAGCAACTTCCAGAGGATATGACTATCACACCTTGGAGAATAATGCAAGGTGTGAAGGATGAGAAATTAGTCAAATCAGTACTATCCCGTGTGAATTCAGGGGAATTATCAATGGATGAAATGTGCGCAAAATTTCAAAAGTAAGTTTCTTGAATTATTTCTTATTTTCTTTTCATTATAATTTTATTTTAAATAAAACATAATGTTGTTAGTAGAATTTGTTATACATGTCACTATATTAACAATTTTAACTTTATTTATTCATTTAGAAGATTTATATGAAAATACAAAAACATATGGTTAAAATGTTGAATGAAGACAGTTGGGATGATGTTGTGCGCCACTACCCAGAATCAAGTTCTACAACAACACTCAAAGATTTTTATATTACATTCAATAAGGTATGTTGATTTATACATTCATTTTATTCATATGTAAACTATTTTTATTTTATTACTTATACATATATATTTTTTATGTCATTAAAGATGTCAAAGAATGATGGAAATGGAGTACCATATACTTTCAAAAGCTTTATTGAAAAAATTAAGTTGGAAAAGATGAGAAAGAAGCGTCTTATGAACGTTGAACTTGATTCTACTCTTAATCATTTCATTTGGAATGAACTCGACAATATCCAATATCAAATAATACAAGGTGACTGTGAAGACATTGCAAAACTAATACCTAAAAGGAAATATGCCCTAGTTATTGCAGATATTCCTCATGGTTTCAATTTCTCAGACATTGAATATGATAGTGAACCATATACTTATCAATATTTTAATAAAGTGGTTACGGGTTTTCAAGAAGTCACAACATCACCACTTTGGAGATTTATGACATTTCATTCAGACACACAGTTTGCAATGTTATTAACAAGCTTCAAGGGAAAAACAAACTCAATGATGCAACTTACGTGGTAAGACTTTGAAATTGTATTTTCGATTATTGTTAAATTTTTTTATTTATGTACAATTTAATTGAACTTTTACTATGTTATGTTACAAGAAGAAGTCAAATCTTGTTTCTTTCGAAGATCAGCCTATTATAAATGATTGTTAGTTCATCCATGTTGAATGTTGGGAAAAATAGGATAGCTATAAGTGTATTCTTATGAATTTAGTAGATGTGAAGAGTCATAGTCAAGTACTGGTTCATGATGCAGTTGTAAGAAAACTAACATATGAGGATAAAGATAAAAAATGAGATATAGTTAACATTTATCAGAAACCATAAGCATTGATTAACTATCTTATAGATCTATGTTCAAATGAAGGAGATTGAGTTTTGGATTTGTTCTCAAGTTCAGGTAAGTTTTATTATACAAATTTTAATTTAAATATTTTATTTTTTACTTTTTATGTGTTTATACAAATTTGCTTATTTGTTTCTTTTGTGCTTGATGATTAGGTACAACACTATCATGTTGCTTACAAAAAGAAAGAAATTTCATTGCCATTGAGAAAGACCCTATGCAATGCATATTTATTCAACAAAGAATTAATGCTCTTCAATTTCTTCCAGATGCGAAGAAAGAAGTTGATTTGAGGAAAGGGGATTTTAATGAATCACGTGTGGAAAAAAAAAAAAAAAAAACCTCAACCACCATTATATGGAATGATTGGAAAAAGACACTTTAGAAGATTTGTAGACATGAAAGATTCATTAGAAGATGACAAATGACCAAAATGAAGCAGAAAATGTTGCGGAAGAAGACATTAATGGTGTTCTAGAAGATGTTGAACATTGATTAGTTGATATTGTTGATGATCTTTAAGTTATTCTTGCAAATAAAGCTCAGCTTTGAGAGCTATTAATCAGTTTTACTTGTATACTTTGATATTTTATGAGAAGAATCCTTATTTTTTGCAAAAAACATGTAATTAATATTATTTTTTGACATAAAATTAATAAAAAAGTTTTTTCGTAAGTTTTTTTGTTAAGATTTTCCCAAAAAATAAGTTTATTTAACATGTTTTTTAAACAAAAAGTCTCTAAAAGTGCACTTTTGGTGTTTTATTTATATTAAATATGTGTATTTTTTTGTCATATGGTTCAAAATATTGGTTTTTTAGTGACAATTATTTGATATGCATCGAAATATTAATTAAAAATGCATAAAAATATAAAAATTATAAACTTTAAAATATTGACGCTTTTTAAATTTTTTATCTATGTGAAAAAATGAAGATTTAATTACAAATTTTTATTAAAAAAATAAAAATAAAATTCTTTTTAAAACACAAGTACATAAATACGCTTAAAAATAAACATCTCGGGGAAGAAGAAGGCATTAGAAAATGTATAGTGTCAAAATCAGCCCTCTAAAAAAAAGTGGGTGATGATACACCACCACTATTCAAAATCGACATGAAAATCATTACATAAAAAAAATAAAAAATAAAAATCAAGTGCCAGAAACATGCTCCAAAAAAAAAGGTGATTCTGCATCACCACTTTTCAAAATCGAGTGTTTTTTTGCTACCTCAAAAAAGTAGGTACCAGTTTAGTTACCTATTTGGTTGATAACTATGTTTTCAGAGCTAAGGTGTTGAACACAAGGGCTACTTGACAAAGAAGACACTCCAGGAAGCAAAGATCAAAGTTTGGGTTGAAAAGACAAATCTATTTGCAAGGAATACACTAAAGCTATTTCAAGAAAGATCTTCTATTTCATTCAAAGGATCAACTAATTCAAGGAAATAATCTTTTCCATCAAAGATTTACATTCAAGGCATTTCTAGAAGAGCACATCATCTTTTGAAGATATCATTTATCATCAAGGATCCAAGAACACCTACATTGGATATTTCATCTTCATCAAGGAAGCTGCAAGCCACTCTACTCAAGTAAGTATCAATGACCTTACTTAAATCTGTCAAGATAACTTATTGTAAAGAGAGAAACAAATTGGTTGGGTCAACAAACCTTAGTGCATGGAAGAAGTGGAAAAGTTTGAATTTAATTGAAGATGAAGTAATGGACTACATCAAAAATATATATAATCTAACCATCAAAAGAAGATGCTCCAGTACATGAAGGGAGAAATCAGAGTCCATAGGATTCTCATAGAATCCATTAAGGACTCTCTCATCCCCTATGTATCAAAACTAAAGTCTGCTAAAGAAATATATGAGAAACTGGTGGAACTATTCTCTGAACTGGGAGAGGTAATGTTTGACACTAAGATGACTAAAGTGGTGTTGTATGCTCTACTAGAAGAATGGGGAAACTTCACTTCAATTTTATAAGAGAAGAAAGAAGCCACACCATTCCATGATTTATGGTCTCTATGTAAAATAGAGGAAACAAGATTGAAAACCAAAACTGATATAGGATCAAGTGGAGTGAATCAAGGCTTTGCAACCATATCCAGGAAGAAAGGAATATTTAGTAAATTTGGTCCTCGGAATAAAAGAAGAAATATGGACAAAATACGATGCTTTGGTTGTAATGAACTTGGGTATTATAAAAGAGATTGCCCTAAATCTGGAAAGGACAAGAGGAAAAAGGAAGAAGCCCATGTCTCAGATATAAGAGAAGAACCTGAAGCAAAGAAATCTAAGAAAGATGAAGTAAGGGACCTCCACTATGATTGAGATAATATTCTCCTTTAAGTGATTTATGTTGGTTGTAAAATAGTAAACAACGTAAACTATGAAACGAGAACTATAAACTCAAAACGAGAACTCTAGCCAAAAAACCCCAAAAAACATGAAAAAACAGCTCGTAAACGAAAAGTGGTGATGTTGGAATAACGGTTTTTATTTCATAGGTAAATTTTCAACATGTTTAAAAAATGGCAGTGAAAACCAAATATTTGTGTGCCAAAAACACCCTCGGAACGAAAGTGAAGATGTTCGAATAACAATCTTTTTTAAGGACAAATTTTCAACATTTTGAAATCCCATGTAAAAGATAAAATATCATCACTCCAAAAAAAAATTAAATTTTCAAAAGAAAAATGAAAACAAAAATTTACAAATAAAAACAAGAGTTAAAAAAAAAAAGTAAATAAAAATATATATTAGAAAAGAATTATTAAAAAAAAAAAAAAGACAACAAGAAATCAAATATATAAAAGTATATAAAAAAACCAAAAAAAATCAAACATAAAAATAGAAAAGAAAAAAAAACAAATTAACCTGCAAAGATAAAGATGAAGATGAAAATTAAAATATAAAATATAAAATATAAAGAAATAAATAATTAAACAATAAAAAATATAATTAAATAAACAAAATTAGTGAAAGAAACAAAAAAATAAATAATACTTTATTAGACAATTTAAAAATAAAAAATAAACATAGTTAAAATATTCAAAATTCAAAATAAAAATATTATACAACCAAAAATTAAAAAAAAAAATTATACATTTTTTTAAATAAAGGAGAAAAAAATAAAAAAACAAACATTGAAAAAATAAAATTAAAATATCTAAGAAAAAATTAAAAAAAAAAAAAACCTAAAACAAATTAAAAAGATAATCACAATTAAAATTACTAAAAAAACATTTAAAAAAAAAACACATATAATAATAATAATAATAATAATAATAAAACATTAAAAAATAAAAAAAACTAAAAACTAAAAACAAATTAAAAATAAAAATAAAAAAATAACAAATATATCAAAAAATAAAAATAAAAATTGTGGCCCTGAAGCCTTTGGGCGGGCTCAACTCGATTCTCGGAATCGGGTTGAGCCCGCCCAGTGGCCCCTTAGGGGCCTGAGGGGCTGAAAGACGATTCTCAGACTCGGCTAGAGAGGCAGTTGATTCTCAGAATTAGCTCTGAGCCCCGTTGGGTAGCTTGAGGGGCGGCTACCGGAACACAGCGGCCACCCAACAGGGCTGGCCAAAGCCTATTCTTAGAATAATATATATATATATATATATATATATATATATATATATATATATATATATATATATATATATATATATATATATATATATATATATATGTTGAAAAAAATAAAAATGAAAAAAACATTGAAAAAAAAAACTAAAACTAATTAAAAAAATAATCACAATTAAAATAACTAAAAAAAACATTAAAAATAAAAAAATGAACACAAATATAATTAAAATTTAAAAAAAATAATAACTTAATAAAACAATAAAAATTTAAAAAAAAAAACTTAAAAAAAATTAAAATTTGATAAAAATTAATAACAATTATATAAAAAATAAAAATGTTTGCGGCCCTCAAGCCTTTGGGCAGGCTCAACCGCCGAGCAAATCCAATTCTCAGAATTGAATTTGGCCCGCTGGCCAGGAAAATTCGATTTTGAGAATCAGATTGGCAAGTCAGTGGGGCAGATCTAATTCTAAGAATCAGATTGGCAGGCCGACGAGGCAGATATGATTCTGAGAATCAGATTGGTAGGCCAACAGGGTAGATCCGATTCTCAGAATCGAATTTTCCTGACCGGCGGGGAAAATCTGATTCTCAGAATCGGATTTGCCTGGTCGGCGAGATAAATCCGATTCTGAGAAACGGATTTCAGGCCGGCGGAGCAAATCCGATTCTCAGAATCGGATTTTCCCAGTCGGGCAGACAAATTCGATTCTCAGAATCGGATTTGCAAGCCGGCGGGGCAAATCCGATTCCCAGATCATAATTGGTGGACTGAGAGTTCAGATCAGAATTTCCGCTGCATAGGTGGATGCAGAGTGGTTGTGTCATTTTCGAAAACTGGTTATAATAAGCATTTGGAGCATTATTGAGTGTTTTTTATTTTATTTTCCACCTGAAGTTTTGTCAAATCTGTTACTTTTTGTGCCAAATTTCCCAGAAAAGAGTAGATATTTGGGTTCCTCTCACCGAGCTACCCAATTTCAAAATAAAATCAGCTCAAATGGAGTCCCAGAAGCAAATTTATCGCTGATTTACGATTGGTAGTTTTTTCAGGTTGGGCAAATCTGATTCCCATAATCGGATTTGCACGCCAGTGGGGTAAATCTGATTCTGAGAATCAGATTTTCTCAACCTAAAAAAACTACCCATCTTAAATCAACAATAACTTTGCTTTCAGGACTTCGTTTGAGCTGATTTTTCTTTTGAAATTTGGTAGCTCGGTGAGAGGAACCCAAATATCTACTCATTTTGGGGAAATTCTGCACAAAAAGTAACAAAACTGACAAAAAATTCAGGTGGAAAAACAAAAAAACACTCAATAATGCTCCAAATGCTTATTATAACCAGTTTTCAGAAATCAACGCTTTTCAAAAATCAGATGATTTTTTTCTAACTAAAAAAAGTGGGTACTCGTTTCCATTCTCATTTCAAAGTTTACATTGTTAGTATGATAGGAAGCAGTATAGCATCATGATCGAAGCATGGCAGGAGTTATCGATGACACAAATCCTGGAAAACCTCACAAATAACAATACTAATGGAAGGCAGTCATCAAGATCAAGGGTCATCATGGAAATAGGTGCTGACATTTTCTAATGGAGTTCTCTATGAATTCACTGATTCGAAAAAAATTAGCAGAATGGTTTCATAAAGAAGTCTATGCTACAAAATTCTGGGCTGTGATGACATATTGATGAAGCATGTCAAGGGAATGAAGCTCTTCATTCTAGTGAAATTTCTACAGGATCACTCAAAGGAAAAAGGTATGAGGTATATATATGTGTGTGTGTGTGTGTGTGTGTTGACACTTGATGTTGTGAAGTCATTTCATATGGTTGTAAGTAATAGACTTCTATATTTAGAAGTATGATCTATGAAGGAGGATCTCTCTCGGTGCACTTACAGACGAAATCAACATAATATATCCTCATGTGGAATATAAGGTGGTTGTATATGAACAAGGAACTGTAAATTAGAAGTTCCTAGGAATGAAGATGTGCATAAAGGAAAAGATCATGAAGTGCAACCATGTCAAGAGACAATTATCATCCGGAAGCCAAAAATATGTGACTAGAATATCTCCTGGGAGGATATGTAGACTCTGATAGAAGTATGGTAAAGAAGAAGACCCTTGACAAAAACATATCATTAGGAGATGTGGCAATCTGAATAAAGTATGCTCATGCCTACAGGAAGATTCCATGGTGAAATATCATCATTGAGGTAACTTTTGTTTTAAATTTTCATATATATATGTTTATCTGGATGAATTTATGCAGGGCTGCTAATCATGAGAAAGGATGTATGATCCTTAGAGATGATTCGAAAGAAAGTAGCATGGCATATATGGTGGACCAGATAAGAAATACAGATGAATCACTTTCTGGCAGATGACATGACTCATGAATGAAGGTGATGGATGATCTGTGCCGTATGAAGCTAAAGTTGAAGATTCTTCAAAGATCGAAATCCATGACATCGAGGGGAGGAATTCTTCATGAGCAGTTGGGTGTCTCACCATTGCTGCTGTAGGTCCCTGATTAAGAGGGAGCCTAGTGATTAGTTTCTTACTTGGAAGAAACTGGGCAATTCCTAAGAATAAGATTAGGTACATTCCTTATACAGGAATGAGTACATTCCCTTCTGGAATAGATCCTCCCTGGCTGAGAGGGAGAGATAGACACATCATTCTAGTCTTCACTTGGGAAGACAGAATGGAGGATTGGGTAATCATCTAGCACTCAATACTCTTTGAGAATGTCTTAGGGAATTCAAGATAAGAGTAGCCGGGGACCGATATTTTTTTAGGGCTAGCTACCGAAGAGAAGAATAGTCCAAAAAGGTCATACTTTGGGAACACCTAGGTGGAGTATGTACCTTGAAGAGACAATGAATATGGTGTCAATAAGTCATGTGTCTCGCCAGCATTATAGCCCATTGTATTGTTGAGATATGGGGTTGTTAGTCAAGGCCATTCACTAGGACAATGCTAGTTGATACGATGCTATACAAATGCGTTTACCAATTTGATTCTTCTTATGAGATTCTTCAGTTTGAAAGTGACCATGTACCTGTATGAATACCTCCCTAGTTAAGAGGGAATGTTTAAAAGTGTAACTAGTATCGGTCTTCATATTGACTATGTAATTATGTATTTATGTAAAGAAGAAGACAAAAATAATAAATGTAATTTGTTGTACTTGCTTCATGGGTTTCATGAGCAAGAATTTTATTATAGGTTATAGACTTCTTCTTGATGTCTATTTATGGTTTGTCTTATGTTTATAAGTGTAATTAGTGTCATGTATATGGAGAGCCTAGTCATCATTAAAATGCTCTAAGACCTTTTCATAAACCTTGTGGAAGAATGGTTTGATACAACCCTCACCAATGCTGGAAAATATACTCCTTCAAGTCGGCCTATGAGTATGTGAGATCGGCCTAATATGAAGACAATACACTATGTATATAGTGTTGGAGCTGCGGCTCATTAGTACTCTGAAATAGTGTGGATTCTATTGAAAGAAATGTGGATCTATTTGAGGCAGATTGCGGATAGTCTGAGGCAGATTGCAGATAGTCTAAGGAAGATTGTGGATTGTCTGAAACATGTATGTGGATTGTATAGTGGTTGATGCGGATTTCAGGTATGGTATAAAGTTCGGATTGAAGATCAGAAAGAGTTGTGGATACAACTGTAACCAGTACGAGCTTAAGGAAGGTTACAAATGAAGCTTAAGGACATAGATCAATACGGATACATATGAGATCCTACATATTGATAAATTCTAAATAAATTGCGAATTAAAGGGAAGTGGTCAAGCATAAAGTGTGGATATGTTTCAAAGGTTGCTTTGAGACAAGTGAATGCAAATCTGTATGGTAAATCTAGAGATGTATTCACATGTTGTCTAAGTGAAATAAGAAGTACAAATGATTCAGTAACACAAGAAGCAAGACTGAAGTCTGATAAGGGTATAAGGAAGGTAAATCTGTGATTTACCTTCCTATCTTTATTACACAAAAGGAAAGCAATGTATCTCAGGTAAAATAAGAATAATTATGATGATTGTTAGTCAAAATTTTCATTGATGTCAATATGGAATTATTGGGATGAAAAATATTCTTGTGATATCATAACCTCATGTATATTATGATGATGTCCTTACTCATAATGACAAGTCCCTCTTGTTTTACAAGGATGCAATTAATGAAGGTTTCAAGCTATTAATGATGACATTTTGATGTCAAGCCACTAATGAAGAAGTCGTGTCCTAGATGTTCTTGAACTAACCATGAAGATACCATAACCTAATGTATCCTTGCTCTTGATGAAGAAGCCCTAGAAATCATGATGATGTCCTTACTCTTGATGAAGTATTCCTTATTGATGCTCATAGTGACTCTTGATGAAGAAGCTCTCCTTTTGATGATCTAGCCCTTGCTCTAACAAAATGATGAATGATGCATATGGTTAATGACATATCACTGCACTATCTTGATGACATGGACAATGAAGGAATCGGAGATCACTTGATCACATATGATGATTAAAGACATAATAAGTGGAGATCTCACTTAAAAACACTTGGTGACATATGACAATGAAGAAGCCCTTGCTGTCCTAATCACCTTCTGCACATAAAAATTCAAAGATGGTTACAAAGAAAAATAAAATTGGGATCCTTGGAGGCATCCTATTAACATGGGTCATATACCATATTGTAGATTATATTTTTCTCATTCTAATGAGCCTTTACTTTCCCCGAAACTCCCAATGGTTGAGGAGATATGGAATTTTTAACTCTAGAAAAATTAACCTTAGCAGTGAGCCGACCTATCCTTGCTTTCATGTCGGCCTACCTTCAGAAAGATGTGCCCTTTCAGTTCAACGTCAAAATCATATAAAAAGGAGAGTTGAACCATTCATTTGACCAAGAATTTTCGGTGAAGATTGCAGATAAAAGGTTCAGAAACACAAAAGAAGAAAGAAGCTAAGGAAACAAGGAAAATAAGTGTTGGGCTAATTCTGTTTTTGAATTATTTGATTGAGTATACCACATAGAGATAACTACAGTCCTTTAAGGGAAATCTGGGCAGTTTTTAAAGGTTGTTTTTTTGTTTTTGCAGATCCAAGCTAGAGAGGAAGGGTTCTGCAGAGATAAGGACTGTTTTGGGTTATTTTATATTGTGTTTGTGGCATAATATCATTATTTGAGGTTGCAGATAATTACAAGAATTTGAATAATAAACCGATCTCTGTTCTAAGGAGCTATAGGTGTGAACAAAGGGCTGGTTTAAGCCCTAACAACCAACGAATAATGCAGCCAGTCCAAAGGAGGAAAGCCGCAGCTAGTTAAGGACTTTTAGGAGCTGTTTGGGAAGTATATCAGAATTCCGTTGAAAACCTACCAGGCAGCCAAAGTAACAAAAGTGTGCACTAAACTAGAGTTAGAGAAAAAGGTGGCAGACTTTGAAATTAAGTTGGAGCATCATAAAAGACATCATTGTTGAAACAACCCTTACAAAACTTTTTGAAGAATATCAAAGACACTTTGTATCCCTTGAAAACATAGTTGAAGCAGAATTTGGAGGACAAACTTTGAAGGAGAAATATCATTGAAATCTTGTGTTAGGGCAGAGAAAATTCATTAATGGATCTTGTAGCAGTATGACTGGAGCATATTTAAGACATTATTTAAAAGCACCACTGAAGTCTTCTAGCAGTTTTGGATCTGTTACATTGAGAGCAATATATTGGGCATTGTTTTGGGCAGTCCTTAAGAATATTTTTGGTGAAAATTTGGAATACATCTTGAAGTGAATTTGAAGAATTCTTGGGGATTTGTTTACTTAGCATATCTTGGGAAGTCATCTTGAATATTGTATTGAGAGTATCTTATAGCAATTTATTGAATACATCTTGTTGGGAAGGATTCTTGAAGACCCCTTGAAGACACTTGTGGAACCATATCTTGGAGGAATTCTTGTAGACATTGGTTGACCTCGTGATGCATAAATGAAACCCTCTTCGAGATATTTGTTGGAGCAGTCCTAGAGAATACATCCTTGGCCTTGGAGCTGGCTTTGAAGATTCGTGGAGATCCTTGGATACCATGATGCATTAGTCATCATGAGGTGACCTTGGAGATTTTGTTTGGGTGACATAAAGAACAGTGGAGACACCTTCATGTGAAGAACAAGGTTGTCATTGATGAAGTGACATGGAGACTAAGTGAAAGCATTGCTGAAGATTGTTAGGGCTTGTTCAAGAAGACATTGGGAGTCGTGAACAAACATCAAACTTATCTTGACAAATTGAAGTTGAGGATTGGAGCCCTAGAGGTTGGAGCCTCATAGAGACAAGGTTGGTGCCTTGGAAGATAGGGTTGGAGCCCTAGAGGATAGGAGTCCTCAATATACTAGGTTGGAGCCTGTACCAGATATAGGGTTGGAGCCCTTGAGGTTGGTGCCTCAAAATTTACAAGGTTGGAGCCTTGGAAGTCCAAGTCGGTGCTTGGAAAATATAGGTTGGAGCCTAGGAGGTTGAATGTTGGTGTCTTCGTGTAGAGTTGGAGCCCTACATATATTGTACCTGATTTAGTGTAAATAATAAATTAATAATTTCATTTATTCTTATTGTTCGTTTTTGTGTTCTAAATATAAGTGATCTAACTGGTAAAAATAACAATTGAAAATAAATACTCATTCACCCCCCTCTTAGTATTTCCAAAAATTGGAATTAGTGCTAGTACCTTCACTCAAAGCCTAACAGCTTGAAGGTTGATCATTAGAACACAAATGGAAAAACCAAGGAATAAATTCTCCAATCCTCCTAAAGATGTGTCCTCAACCATCGAAATTGAAGTCAATCAATTTGCGAAGGCTCAATTGTTCAATGGAAATTTTGATATATGGGAGGCAATAATGAGGAATTTCTTGAAGACTCAAGGAATTGAAGTTTGGAAATCAATGATTACTAATGACATGATGGACGAAGAATCCAAGGAGTACAATACAAGAGCAATGAAGGCAAATTTGAATGGGTTACCAAATTCCGTGAAGGCCAATTTTGAAAAATGTTCGTCAGCAAAAGTCATAAGGGACAAACTTCATGGTATTCACTCAAAAGGAGCGTTGAAAATGATATCTAGTCAAGAAGATGATGGAAAACAAGAAATAATTCTAGAATCCATCAAGGAAGCTGAAGATAAGAGAGATGACAACAAGGCTAAAGAAAACCTAGAAGATGAAGAGGACAAAGAATAATTTGAAGAAGACCTATTGAATAAACTTATGGCTTCCATGGAAGAGATTAAAAATTTGAAAAAGGAAAATGAGGAACTTAAGAAGAAAGCGCAAGATGGTAACCAAGACAAGACAAGGAAGGAAGTTGACTTTGTCAAGCTTCAAGTACAAAAAAAAAGATGAGAAGCTTGCCAAACTTAAAGAGGAATTTCATCAAAACAAAAGAAAGCATCATGAATAATTAATATCTATGACAAATAAATTGGATAAGGCAAAGAAAAGGGAAGAAACTTTGTCAATCCACCTTGAACAAAGACTTAAGAGCTTGAACAATCTTGAAGCAGAGATTGGTCAATACAAGGAAGAGGTCTCCTCTCTTAAATATCAACTATAAGAAAAGGAAGAAGAAATCTTCAAACTAAAATCAAACATCAATCTTCTCAAGGATGAAACATGTGAGGCAACAAGGACGATGGAAGAAATGAAGAAGAAACTAGTCATGAAAGATGAATATTGTGAAAAATTGAAAGGAGAATTTGTCACCCTTAAAAAGCAAGTTGTCTCGTTGAATAATAACTTGAAAATCTCTCAAAACCTAGATGACATCCTAAGTCATCAAAGGTCTCCCCTTGATAAATCAGGTCTTGGCTATGTAGGTGAACCCTCAATCAAGAATGATAATTCTTCAAATAATAAGGATGTGAGGAAGCCAAAAAGAAATGTTGATGATCCTAGCTCCAACAAAGGCAAGAGTCAATATGACATTAGAAGAAACCCTACTCCAAGAATATATGCAAATGGTGTCAAGAATGCAAGAGGCAATAAATTTGATCAAAGGATCCTAAGACAGAATTATTTTGTAAGTGCATCAAAGAAATCTCCATCCTCTGGGTACCAAAGTGTATTCTTTGGTTATTTCTATTCTTGTGCAAACTTTGGTCAAATGGAAAAATATTGTAGGGCATATCACAAAGATAAATATAATGGTCCCTGTTAATCTCCTAGAAGCAATTTTTCAAGAAGTCATGATTTATTATTCATGAACAAGATAGAGTTCTTCAATTTCCATAACATTGGACATATGGCACATGATTTTAACTTGACTTGGATTCTTAAACAAGCTAAAACCATGACAACCAAGCCAGAGAAGAAGGTTATACAAGTATGGAGAAGGAAGCAAGTTGAATCCGACAGTATCTTGAACACTCTAGCCAACAACTCATATTTTTGACTTGATGAAGTCATCCGTGATATTCCAAGTGTTTGATGATGAGACTCTGCCAAAAAGGAGACCATGCATATTGTTAGGGGGAGTTGGTGACTCGTGACTATTCTTGTAGAAACAATCTGTGAAGAGTCCTATGAAACTATTGATAAGTCACACAAGGACAATCTTTCTTTTCTAAAGAAAAAAGAAGAGCTAGAGGAGTTTATGCAGGCAGGGGGAGTTGGTTGATCATCTATCTCATCCATTTCCATGAAGTTATGCAAAGTCTTAGGGGAAGCAAGTTCATTGAAGCAAGAGCACCATGACAGCGGGAGCAACATATCATGGAAAACTATCATTGATGAAGGAAATACAAAGCAACATGTCAAGAAGCAGCTTGATAGGGGGAGTACTTGGGCACCCCATTTTCCATTGATGTCAAAGGGGGATGGAATGTTGAAGGGTAAGAATATTGCCATCAATAACAAAGGGGTAGATTTTTAGTCAAGGTTGTCATTTATGTTAATATGGCATTATTGGGATGGAAAATATTCTTGTGATATCATAACCTCATGTATATTATGATGATGTCCTTACTCATAATGACAAGTCCCTCTTGTTTGATAAGGATGCCATTAATGAAGGTGTCAAGCTATTAATGATGCCATTGTGATGTCAAGCCACTAATGAAGAATTCTTGTCCTAGATGTTGTTAGGTCCCTATATTACTAGTATAGTCCCTTATTGTTATTAGTGTAACCCCCTTATTTTTATTATTGTACCCTTGTAACCCCCATTTTGTTATTATTGTGTCCTTAAATTATTATTGTTAGGTCGGCTAGGATTACATTGTGGCCCACTAGGATTACATTATGGCCCCATGGACTCCTATATATAGAAAGGAGGTTTTGTAAATTGTATCATCCAAGAATTGTTCATTTATGTAATGTATTGGAGGTTTCCCCCTCGAAGTGGCTTATTTCTAAGGCGTTGATATCTCTTTTCTTCTATTTTTGAGCTGGTTACACAACATTTGGTATCAGAGCTTTGGATTCTAGGGTTTCGCTGCTCCAAACAGGTCATCGTGGCATTTTCGCTATAACTTTTTTTCTACGAAGTTTCAGAAGTTGAAATTTTTAGGGTGCGAAGCCGAAATCCTGAGGAAGATTGTCTAAAAATTTCAGAGCTTGGTTCGCAATATTTTCGGAGATATGATCTGTGGAAGTTAGGTCTTTTTTCAGGCTCCTAAACAGGTCATCGTGGCATTTGCACTATAACGTTTTTTCTACAAAGGTTCAGAATATGAATTTTTTATGGTGCGAAGCTGAAATCCTAAGGAAACGCGTCAAACAATTTCAGAGCTTGGTTCACAATATTTTTTGAGATATTATCCGTGGAAGGTAGTGCTTTTTCAGGCTCCTGAATTTCATCTAAAAAAGGTGATCGTGGGAAAATTTCAATAACTCTCTCTCTGAGCATCGGATTTGAGTGCTGTAAAAAGTAGTAACAAGTACACGGACTATAGTTTCTTAGCTATCAATTTCAGAGGTGAAGGACAAAACAATGACACGTGGCAAGTCGTACAAGTTCGCTATACTGAACCAGTCCATAATTAGGTCATTGTGGGAGATTGGACATAACTTTGTCTTGGAGAATCCAAATCGTGTCGAATCGTGGCATCTAAAAGAGAGTCGCAGGGCTACTTCAGTGCTAAATTTCAGATATTTAAGAGCCGCAATCACAAAGATAATCCAATTTCAATATCGAGCTCCTCAAAAGCAAGAAAAAGGTGTGTATTTTTTTTTTCCGAATTGCATAAGTCTTGTTTGAAGAATCAATTTGAATTGATTCCAAAGGCATATTGTAGAATAGATATCAGTATTGGGTTCTAAAATATTCCCCGTAAAAATAATTCAACACCCATTAAGCCTTTAAAAGGCTCTACTATGACTCATGAAGATGAAGAATTGCAACATGATCTATCAAAATTACAAGAGAAAGTGCACCAAATTTTGCTCTCGCAAAGAGCAACAAAAAATGAAATGGAAGTTTTGAAGAAAGGCGTGGAAGCAAAGATGGATGGTTTGAAGAATAATATGGATGGTTTGAAGAAATGCGTGGAATTTAAGATATATGGCATGGAAGCCGGGCATGGAATCTAATATGGATGACATGGAAGCTAAATGGAAAACATGAAAAATGATCTAAAAGTAGACATGGAATATTTGACAAAGTTGATACAAGAAATCTTTCCTAATGGTGAAAAGATAGTAGAGGAAACTCATGATGAGAACAAAATAAATTTTAATCATGATTTCATAAAATCTAATGTTGGTGGGAAGAACCACCATACTCCAAAAATGGATATGAGGAATTTTGATGGAAAGGATTTTGTAACATGGATACTATATATGGAGCAATATTTTTATCTCCATAATGTGCAAAACACACAAAAGGTACGCATTGCAACTTTACATTTAGAACAAAATACATTTGTATGGTATCGATGGTTTGGCTCCCGTAAAAAAATTGTCACTTGGTCAATTTTTACAGAGGAAATGATAGCACATTATGAGGATACAAATAGCAACACCTTCTTTATCCAATTGATAAATCTCAAACAAAAGGGTTTAGTGGGGGAAATTATTTTGCTACGTATCAGGCATATGGGAAGAAAATGAACAAGAAGAGGATATACACCAGGAACCAGCCCTAGAAGAGGAAGAAATGAATCGGACCATATCGTGTAATGCACTGGCAGGAATTACCACTCCTCAAACTCTCAAGATAGAAGGACATATCAAGAAGAAAAAGGTAATAGTGTTGATTGATTCAGTAGCACCCATAATTTTATTCATTGTAAGGTAGCCAAGGAATTAAATTGTTTCCTATACCCAGCACCAGAATGTCAAGTGATGGTTGCAAATGGAGGAACTATAAATTGCTCTGGAAAATGCCATAATATCAAGCTAACCATGGGAGAATATGTATTGACTAGTCCAATTCTTTCCATTCCTATGGAAGGCGTTGATGTTGTACTAGGAGTACAATGGTTACAATCTTTGGGGACGTTAGCTTTTAATTTTCAAGAACTTTTCTTGAAATTTTTTTCAGAAGGAAAGGAAGTCAAATTACGGGGTATTTCAGGGAAGCTGGGAAAGATAATAAGCTCTAATTTCATGACAAAGCTTCTAAAGAAAGAACAACGAGGTGTAATTTCACAATTATGCTCACTAGAAGTTCCAACATCAAAATCATTTATTTCTGCAGATCTCCAACAAGTATTGGACAATCATTCCAAGGTGTTTGAAACTCCCAAAGGACTCCCACCTATTCGTGATCATGATCATGCTATTCATTTGATTCTAGGAAGTGTTCCTCCAAACATCAGGCCTTATAGATATCCTAACGTCCAAAAGAGCGAAATTGAACGTATGATTGCAAAAATGTTAGAGGCGGGTATAATTCAACCTAGTCAAAGTTCTTTCTCTGCTCCTGTAGTATTGGTACACAAGAAGGATGGATCATGGCGAATGTGTCTGGATTATAGGGACCTCAATAAGCTCACCATTAAAGATAAATTTCCCATTCCTGTGATTGATGAATTATTGGATGAATTACATGGAGCAATTTATTTTACCAAGTTGGATCTTCGTTCAGGATATCATCAAATTAGAATGAAGACTGAAGATATTCCAAAAAACAACATTTCGAACTCATGAGGGTCATTATGAATTTTTGGTCATGCCTTTTGGCCTTACCAATGCACCTTATACATTTCAAGGGTTGATGAATTCCATTTTCAAACCCTTCCTTAGAAAATTTGTGCTGGTATTTTTTGATGACATACTAATCTATAGCAGGTCTTGGAAGGATCATGTTGAACATGTTGACAGGGTGCTCAAACTATTGCAGGAGAAACAATTATATGCAAAAACATCCAAATGTTTCTTTGGAGTACAAGAGGTGGAATATCTGTGTCATATTGTATCTCACGAGGGTGTTAAAGTAGACCCTAACAAAATTAAAGCCATTAAGGAATGGAAAGTCCCCACAACCATAAAGAAGTTGCGAGGATTTCTTGGGTTAACAGGGTATTATCGTAAGTTTGTTAAGAATTATGGGAGAATAGTAGCACCTCTAACAACATTATTGAAGAAAGATGCATTTTCATGGACTCCTGAAGCAACTAAGGACTTTGAACATCTTAAAGAGGCAATGTTCCTAGCACTGGTCTTAGCTACGCCAGACTTCACAAAAACCTTTATTGTGGAATGTGATGCCTCAGGAAATGGAATAGGTGTTTTTTTAATGCAGGAAGGAAGACCCATTGCTTTTGAAAGTCGTCCAATCAAAGTAAAGCATTTACAGAAACCCATTTATGAGAAGGAAATGTTAGAAATACTGCATGCACTAAAGAAATGGAGAACTTACCTAATGGGAAGACACTTCAAGGTAAAAACTGATCATGATAGTCTTAAACACTTTTTGGAACAAAGACTATCTTCAGAAGAGCAGCAAAAATGGGTCACAAAGATGTTGGGTTATGACTTTGAAATAATCTACAAAAAAGGAAAGCTTAATGTTGCTGCAGATGCACTCTCAAGAAAGAATGAAGAGGTGGAAGCATTGCTTTGTGCCATTTCTATTATCCAACCGGATTGGATAACCGAAGCAAGAGATGAATGGAAGAAGGACAAAGATGTATGGACACTCATTCAAAAGTTGCAGCAAGATCCTAGTATATCTGATACATTTAGTTGGAAAAATGATTCCTTATGGTACAAAGATCGCTTATATCTTTGTAAGAATTCCCAACTAAAACAAAAGATTCTTCTGGAATTGCACACTTCTCCTTTAGGAGGACACTCAGGATTTTTAAAAACTTACCATAGGGTGAAGAAAGAATTTTTTTGGGATGGCCTTAAATCTGATATTCAAAAGTTTGTGGCGGAATTTTTGGTTTGCCAGCAGAATAAAGTGGAAACAATTAAGACCCCAAGACTTCTACAACCTTTATCCATTCCAAGTCAACGTTGGGAGGAGATTTCAATGGATTTTATCATAGGTTTACCTAAGTCTGAAGGAAAGAGTGTCATCATGGTGGTAGTTGATAGATTTACCAAGTATGCACACTTTTGTGCATTATCTCATCCATTTAAAGCAAGTACAGTTGCTACTACATTTATGGACAGAATTCAAAAGCTACATGGAAGCCCAAGGGTTATTGTGAGCGACAGAGATCCCATTTTTACCGGAAATTTTTGGACGGAGTTATTTTCTTGTTTGGGTACTCAATTAGCTCATAGCTCATCTTATCATCCTCAATCTGATGGTCAAACTGAGATAGTAAATAAATGTTTGGAAGGATATCTTCGTTGTTTTGTATCTGATAAACAAACACAATGGGTCAAGTGGTTACCTCTCACCGAATGGTGGTATAACACTTCCTTCCATACTGCAGCAAAAATGACCCCATTTATGGCACTTTATGGATATCATCCACCATCCATCACATCATCTTTAAGGGAAAATTCGAAGGTTCAAGCAGTGGAAGATCACATCGAGCATCAGCAAGAAGTTCTCCAACTCTTAAAGGATAACCTTAATTTGGCACAAAATCGAATGAAACAATAGGCAGATCAACATCGTAGCGAGAGAAGTTTTGATGTAGGAGATTGGGTATTTTTACGGCTACAACCATACAAATAAATGTCCCTCAAGCAAGCAAAGAAGGATAATAAATTATCGCCAAAGTACTATGGTCCTTACAAGGTGTTGCAAAAGATTGGTACTATGGCATACAAATTGGAGCTTCCTGCTTCTTCGCGAGTACATCCAGTTTTCCATGTTTCATGCTTAAAGAAGGTTATAGTTGAAAATATTCCAGTTCAAACAATATTTCCAGAACTTGATGAGGAAGGAAAAATCATATTGGAACCTGAAGCAGTCATGGAAACAAGAACTCGACAGCTACGGAATCGATCAATTTCAGAGTATCTCATCAAGTGGAAGAACTTACCCACCGAATATTCTACATGGGAGGATGAGAATTTTATACAGAAGCACCCAGAGCTACTCAAGCGTTGAGGACAACACTTTTTTGAAGGAGAGGGGCATGTTAGGTCCCTATATTACTAGTATAGTCCATTATTGTTGTTAGTGTAACCCCCTTATTGTTATTATTGTACCCTTGTAACCCCCATTTTGTTATTATTGTGCCCTTAAATTATTATTGTTAGGTCGGCTAGGATTACATTGTGGCCCACTAGGATTAAATTATGGCCACATGGACTCCTATATATAGAAAGGAGGTTTTTTAAATTGTATCATCCAAGAATTGTTCATTTATGTAATGTATTGGAGGTTTCCCCCTCGAAGTGGCTTATTTCTAAGGCGTTGATATCTCTTTTCTTCTATTTTTGGAGCTGGTTACACAACAGATGTTCTTGAACTAACCGTGAAGATACCGTAACCTCATGTATCCTTGCTCTTGATGAAGAAGCCCTAGAAATCATGATGATATCCTTACTCTTGATGAAGGATTCCTTATTGATGTTGATAGTGACTCTTGATGAAAAATCTTTCCTTTTGATGATTTAGCCCTTGCTCTAATAAATTGATGAATGATGCATATGGTTAATGACATATCACTGCACTATCTTGATGACATGGACAATGAAGGAATTGGAGATAACTTGATGACATATGATGATTAAAGACATAATAAGTAGAGATCTCACTTAAAAACACTTGGTGACATATGACTATGATGAAGCCCTTGCTATCCTAATCACCTTCTGCACATAAAAATTGAAGGAAAGTTAAAAAGAAAAATAAAATTGGGTTCCTTGGAGGCATCCTATCAACATGGGTCATATACCATCTTGTAGAGTATATTTTTCCCGTTCTAGTGAGCCTTTACTTGCACCCAAACTCCCAGCAGTTGAGGAGATATGGAATTTTTAAGTCTATAAAAATTAACCTTAGCAGTGAGCCGACCTATCCTTGCTTTCATGTTGGCCTACCTTCAGAAATATGTGTCCTTTCAGTTCAACATAAAACTCATATAAAAAGGAGAGTTGAACCATTCATTTTACCAAGAATTTTGGTGAATATTGCAAATAAAAGATTTAGAAACACAGAAGAAGAAAGAAGCCAAGGAAACAAGGAAAATAAGTGTTGGGCTAATTCTGTTTTTTAATTATTTTATTGAGTATACCACAGAGAGATAACCGCGGGCCTTGAAAGAAAACTCTGGGCAGTTTTGAAAGGTTGTTTTGTGTTTTTTCATATCCAAGCTAGAGAGGAAGGGTGCCACAGAGATAAGGACTGTTTTTTGTTATTTTATATTGTGTTTGTGTCATAATATCATTATTTGAGGTTGCAGATAAGTACAGGAGTTTGAATAATAAACCGAGCTCTTTTCTAGGGAGCTATAGGTGTGAAAAAAGGGTTGGTTTTAGCCCTAAAAGCCAACGGATAATGCAGCCAGTCCAAAGGAGGAAAGCAACAACTAGTTAAGGACTTTTAGGAGCTGTTTGGGAAGTATATCAGAATTCTGTGGAAAACCTACCAGGCAGCCAGAGTAACAACTGTGTGCACTAAACTAGAGTTACAGAAAAATGTGGTAGACTTTGAAATGAAGTTGGAGCATCATAAAAGACATCATTGTTGAAACAACCCTTATGAAACATTTTGAAGAATATTAAAGACACTTTGTATCCCTTGAAAACATAGTTGAAGTAGACTTTGGAGGACAAACTTTGAAGGAGAAATATCATTGAAATCTTGTGTTAGGGTAGAGCAACTTCATTAACAGATCTTGGAGCAATATGACTAGAGCATCATTAAGAAATTGTTGAAAATCACCACTAATGTCTTCTAGCAATTTTGGATATATTACATTGAGAGCAATATATTGGGAATTGTTTTGGGCAGTCCTTAAGAATATTTTTGGTGAAAAATTGGAATAAATCTTGAAGTGAATTTGAAGAAGTCTTGGGGATCTGTTTACTTAGCATGTCTTGGGAAGTCATCTTGAATATTGTATTGAGATTATCTTAGAGAAACTTATTAAAGACATATTGTTGGGAAGGATTTTTGAAGACCACTTTAAGACACTTGTAGAAGAATATCTTGGAGGAATTATTGGAGACATTGGTTGACCTCGTGATGCATAAATGAAGTCCTCTTGGAGATATTTGTTGGAGTATTCCTAGAGAATGCATCCTTGGCCTTGGAGCTAAATTTGAAGATTCATGGAGATCCTTGGAGATCATGATGCATTTTTCATCATGAGGTGACATTGGAGATTTTGTTTGGGTGACATGAAGAATAGTGGAGACACCTTCATGTAAAGAACAAGGTTGTCATTGATGAAGTGGCGTGGAGACTAAGTGAAGGCATTTCTAAAGATTGTCACGGCTCGTTGAAGAAGACATTGGGAACTGTGAACAAACATAAAACCTATCTTGACAAATTGAAGTTGAGGGTTGGAGCCCTAGAGGTTGTAGACTCATAGAGACAAGGTTGGTGCCTTGGAAGATATGGTTGGAGCCTTAGAGGATAGGAGTCCTCAATAGACCAGGTTGGAGTTTGTACCAGATATAGGGTTGGATCCCTTGAGGTTGGTGCCTCAGAATTGACAAGGTTGGAGCCTTGGAAGTCCAAGTTGGTGCTTGGAAAATACAGGTTGGAGCTTGGGAGATTGGAGATTGGTGTCTTAATCTAGGGTTGGAGCCCTACATATATTATACATGATTTATTGTAAAGAAGAAATTGATAAAATCATTTATTCTTATTATTCATTTTTTTGTTCTAAATATAAGTGATCTAACTGGTAAAATAAAAATTGAAAAGAAATATTGATTCACCCCTCCTCTCAGTATTTCCAGCAATGATAACCGATGACTAAATCAAGGAAGATATAATTAGAGACCATTTTCTCTAGTGGTGGTGCAGGTTAGTGAAAGTTGGTGCAGAAGAGGAGGATCAGCGTTGTGAAAATTCAAAGAAGCATTGACAAGGTCTTGGAGGCATTCCTAGGTCAAGGGTCTAATTATTGGTCATGGTACTTTTCATTTGAATATCTATAAGAAGAATTCCTTACGGGTTTTCCTCTCCAAGAGGGAGAGGTTTTTCCCTGGATCTAGGTGCCTAATTTGTGTGTCTCGTGTATTTTGATAACTGACTTGATGAAAGATTAAATAAGCTAAAGAAGAAAAGACATAAGTATCTCAAGTAAGCTCACAAGTAATTATCAAGAAGAGAATTTGAATTAATCACCAGCCCTCCAAAATATCAACATGGTTTTAGAGCCAAGGTGATGAACACAAGGGCTAATTGACAAAGAAGACACTCCAGGAAGCAAAGATCAAAGTTTGGGTTGAAAAGACAAATAAATTTGCAGGGAAGGCTCTCAAGCTATTTCAAGAAAGATCTTCTATTTTATTCAAAGGATCAACTCATTCAAGGAAATAATCTTTACCATCAAATATTTACATTCAAGACATTGTTAGAAGAGGACATCATCTTTTGAAGATATCCTTTATCATCAAGGATCCAAGAACACCTACATTGGAGATTTCATCTTCATCAAGAAAGCTACAAGCCACTCTACTCAAGTAAGTGTCAATGACCTTACTTAAATCTGTCAAGATAACTTATTGTAAAGAGAGCAACAAGCTGGTTGGGTCAAAAAACCTTAGTGCATGGAAGAAGAGGACAGATTTTAATTTGATTGAAGACGAAGTTATGGAATACATCAAAAAGATCTACAATTCAACCATCAAAACAAGATGCTCCAGTACATGAAGGGAGAAATCAGAGTCGAGAGGATTCTCATAGAATCCATTAAGGACTCTCTCATTCCCTATGTATCAAAACTAAATTTTGCTAAATAAATATATGAGAAATGGGTGGAACTATTTTCTGAACTGGGAGAAGTAATATCTGACACTTAGATGACTACAGTGGTGTTGAATGCTCTACCAAAAGAATGGGGAAACTTCACTTCAAGTTTATACGGGAAGAAAGAAGCCACACCATTCCATGATTTATGATCTCTATGTAAAATAGAGGAAACAAGATTGAAAGCCAAAGATGATACATGATCAAGTGAAGTGAATCAAGCATTTGCAACCATATCCTAGAAGAAACGAAGATTTAATAAATTTGGTCCTCAAAATAAAAGAATAAATATAGACAAAGTATGATGCTTTGGTTGTAATGAACTTGGGTATTATAAAAGATGTTTTCCTAAACTGGAAAGGATAAGAGGAAAAAGGAAGAAGCCCATGTCTCAGATATAAGAGAAGAACATGATGCAAAGAAATCTAAGAAATAAGAAGTGAGGGACCTCCACTATGATTGAGATAATATTCTCCTTTAAGTGATTTCTGTTGTTTGTAAAATAGTATGATAGGAAGCAGTATAGCATCATGATCAAAGCATGGAATGAGCTCTTGATGAAATAGCTCCTGGAAAACCTCACTGATAACAATACTGATGGAAGGCAGTCATCAAGATCAAGGGTCATCATGGAAACATGCGCTGAAATTTTCTAATGGAGTTCTCTATGAATTCACTGATTAGAAAGAAAGCACAATGGTTTCATCAAGAATTCTATGCTACATAATTCTAGTATGTGATGACATATTGATGAAGCAGGTCAAGGGAATGAAGCTCTTCATTCTACTGAAATTGCTACAGGATGACTCAAAGGAAAAAGGTATGAGGTACATGCCTCTTGACATGGTTGCACTTCATGACCTTTTCCTTTCTGCAGATCTTCATTGCCAGGAAATTACAATTTACAGTTCCTTGTTCATATACAACCATCTCATATTCCACATGAGGATATATTATGTTGATTTCATCTTTCAGTGCACCGAGAGAGATCCTCCTTCATAGATCATACTTCTAAATATAGAATTCCATTACCTGCAACCATATGACATGACTTCACAGCATCCAGCGTCAGCATATATATATATATATATATATATATATATATATATATATATATTGTATATGTATATATGTATATATACATATATATGTATATGTACATATGTATATATACATATATATGTATATGTACATATGTATATGTATATATGTATATGTACATATGTATATATACATATATATATGTATATATGTATATATACATGTATATATGTATATATACATTTATATATGTATATATATAGATATATGTATATATATATAGATACATACATATATATATATATACATATATATATATATATACATATATAGATATATACATATATATATACATATATACATATATATATACATATATACATATATATGCATATATATACATATATATACATACATACATATATATATATATATATATATATATATATATATATATATATATATATATATATATATATATATATATATATATATATATATATATGAGATGGTTGTTATGAACAAGGAACTGTAAATTGGAATTTCCTGGCAATGAAGATCTGCAGAAAGGAAAAGGTCATGAAGTGCAACCATGTCAAGAGGCAGTTATCATCTGGAAGCCAAGAAGATGTGACTAGAATATCTCCTGGGAGGATATGTAGACTCTCATAGAAGTATGGTAAATAAGAAGAAACTTGCCAAAAACATATGATTAGGAGATGTGTCAATCTAAATAAAGGATGTTGATGCATACAAGAAGATGTCATGGTGAAAAATCATCATTGAGGTAACTTTTGTTTTAAAAGTTCATATGTATATGTTTATTTGGATGAATTTTTGCAGGGCTGCTAATCATGAGAAAGGATGTATGATCCTTGGAGATGATTCGAAAGAAAGCAGCATGGCATATAAGGTGGACCAGATAATAAATACAGATGAATCACTTTCTGGTGGATGACGTAAGTCATGAAGGAAAGTGATGGATTGTCTCTGCCCTATGAAGCAAAATTTGAAGATTCCTCAAAGATTGAAATCCATTACATCGAGGGCAGGAATTATTCATGAGCAGCTGGGTGTCTCACCATTGCTACTGTAGGTCCCTGATTGAGAGGAAGCCTGGTGATCAGTTTCTTACTTGGAAGAAACTGGTTAATTCCTAAGAAAAATCTTAGGTACATTCCTTATACAGGAATGAGTACATTCCCTTGTGGAATAGATCCTCCCTCGCCGAGAGGGAGATATAGACACATCATTATGGTCCTCACTTAAGAAGACAGAAAGGAGGATTTGGTAGTCATCTCACATTCGATACTCTTTGAGAATGTGTTAAGGAATTCAAGATAAGAATAGTTGGGGACCGATATTCTCTGAGGGCTAGCTACCCAAGAGAAGAATAGTCCAAGAAGGTCATATTTTGGGAACACTCGGGTGGAGTGTGTACCTTGGAGAGACAATGACTATGGTGTCTATAAGTCATGTGTCTCGCCAGTATTGTATCCTATTTTCTCGTTGAGAGATGGGGTTGTTAGTCAAGACCTTGCACTTGGACAATGCTGGTTGATATGATGTTATACAGATGCAATTACCAATCTGATTCTTCTTATGAGATTCTTTAGTTTAAAAGTGACCATGTACATGTATCAATACCTCCCTAGTTAAGAGGGAGTGTTGAAAAGTGTAACTAGTATCAATCTTCATATTGACTATGTAATTATGTATTTATGTAAAGAACAAGACAAAAACAATAAAATGTAATTTGTTGTACTTGCTTCATGGGTTTCATGAGCAATAATTTTATTATAGGTTAATATACTTCTTCTTGATGTCTATTTAGGTTTTTTATTTTTTTTATAAGTGTAATTAGTGTCATATATATGGAGAGCCTAGTCATCATTAAAATGCTCGATGACCTTTTCATAAACCTTGTGGAAGAATGGATTGATACCACCCTCACCAACGTTGGAAAATATACTCCTGTAAGTCGGCCTATGAGTATGTGAGGTCAGCCTAATATGAAGGCAATGCACAATACATATACTGTTGGAGCTGTGACTCATTAGCACTCTGAAATATTGTGGATTCTACTAAAAGAAATGTGGATCTCTCTGAGGCAGATTGCAGATAGTCTAAGGAATGTTGCGGATTGTCTGAAACAAGTCTGCAGATTGTTCTGTGGTTGATGTGGATTTCAGATAGGGTATAAAGTTTGGATTGAAGATCAGAAAGAGATTAATATACAACTGTAATCAATGAGGGCTTAAGGAAGGCTAAAAATTAAGCTTAAGGACAGATATCAATACAGATACATATGAAATTCTACATATTGATAAAGTCTGAATAAAGTGAAAATTAAAGGGAAGTGGTCAAGCATAAAGTGTGGATCTGTTTCAAAGGTTGTTTTGAGACAAGTGAATGTGGATATGTATGGTAAATCTATATATGTATTCACCTGTTGTCTAATTGAAATAAGATGTACGAATGATTTAGTAACACAAGAAGCAAGACTGAAGTCTAATAAGGGTATAAGGAAGGTAGATCTGTGATTTACCTTCCTATATTTAGTACACAAAAGGAAAGAAATGTATCTCAAGTAAAACAAGAAGAAGTATGATGAAAATTGATGACTAAATAAAGGAAGATATAATTAGACACTGATTTCTCTAGTGGTGATGCAGGTCAGTGCAAGTTGGTACAGAAGAGGAGGATCATCATTGTGAACATTCAAAGAAGCATTGACAAGGACTTGGAGGCATTCCTAGGTCAAGGGTCTAAGTCTTGGTCATGGTAATTTTCATTTGAAGATCTATAAGAATAATTCCTTATGGGTTTTCCTCTCTAAGAGGGAGAGGATTTTCCTTGGATCTAGGAGCCTAATTTGTGTATCTCATGTATTTTGATAATTGACTTGATGAAATATTAAATAAGCTAAAGAAGAAAAGACATAAGTATCCCAAGTAAGCTCACAAGTAATTATCAAGAAGAGAATTTTAATTAATCACTAGCCCTCCAAATTCTGAACATGGTTTCAGATCCAAGGTGCTGAACACAAGGGCTACTTGACGAAGAAGACACTCCAAGAAGCAAAGTTCAAAGTTTGGGTTTAAAATACAAGTCAATTTGCAAGGAAGACTCTCAAGCTATTTCAAGAAAAATCTTATATCTCATTCAAACGATCAACTCATTCAAGGAAATAATATTTGCCATCAAATATTTACATTCAAGACATTGCTAGAAGAGGACACCATCTTTTGAAGATATCATTTATCATCAAGGATCCAAGAACACCTACATTGGAGATTGCATCTTCATCAAGAAAGCTGCAAGTCGCTTTATGTCAATGACCTTACTTAAATTTGTCAAGGTAACTTATTGTAAAGAGAGCAACAAGCTAGTTGGGTCAACAAACCTTAGTGCATGGAAGCCTGGACAAATTTGAATTTAATGTAAGACAAAGTTATAGACTACATCAAAAAGATATATAATTCAACCATCAAAAGAAGATGCTGCAGCATATGAAGGGAGAAATCAGAGTCTAGAGGATTCTCATAGAATCGAATAAGGACTCTCATTCCCTATGTATCAAAACTAAAGTATGCTAAAGAAATATATGAGAAACCGGTGGAACTATTCTCTGAACTGGGAGAAGTAATATATTACACTAAGATGACTACATTAGTGTTGAATGCTCTACCAGAAGAATGGTGAAAATTCACTTCAAGTTTATATGGGAAGAAAGAAGCCACACCATTCCATGATTTACGGTCTCTATGTAAAATATAGGAAACAAGATTGAAATCCAAAGCTGATATAGGATCAAGTGAAGTGAATTAAGCCTTTGCAGCCATATCCAGAAAGAAACGAAGATTCAATAAATTTGGTCCTCAGAATAAAAGAAGAAATATGGAAAAAGGATGATTCTTTGATTGTAATGAGCTTGGGAATTATAAAATAGGTTTTCCTAAATGTGGAAAGGACAAGAGGAAAAAGGAAGAAGCCCATGTCTCAAATATAAGAGAAGAACCTGATGCAAATAAATCTAAGAAAGAAGAAGCAAGGGACATCCACTATGATTGATATCATCTTATCCTTTAAGTGATTTATGTTGGTTGTAAAATAGTATGATAAGAAGCAATATAGCAACATGATCGAATCATGGCGTGAGCTCTCAATGAAACAACTCCTGGAAATCCTCACTGATAACAATATTGATGGAAGGCAATCATCAAGATCAAGGTTCATCATGGAAACAAGTGCTGAAATGTTCTAATGGAGTTCTCTATGAATTCATTGATTAGAAATAAAGCATAATGGTTTCATCAATAATTCTATGCTACAGAATTTTGGGATGTGATGACATATTAATGAAGCATGTCAAGGGAATGAAGCTCTTCATTCTAGTGAAACTGCTACATGATGACTCAAAGGAAAAACGTATGATATATATGGTTGCAGGTAATGGACTTTTATATTTAAAAGTATGATGTATGAAGGAGGATCTCTCTCAGTGAACTGACATATTAAATAAACATAATGTATCCTCATGTGGAATATGAGATGGTTGTATATGAACAAGGAACTATAAATTGGAATTTCCTTGGAATGAAGATGTGAAGAAAGGAAAATATCATGAAGTGCAACCATATCATGAGGCAGTTATCATTCGAAAGCCAAGAATATGTGACTAGAATATCTCCTGGGAGGATATGTAGACTCTCATAGAAGTCTGGTAAAGAAGAATGCCCTTGAAAAAAACATATAATTAAGAGATGTGTCAATCTGAATAAAGGATGATGATGCTTATAGGAAGGTGTCATGGTGAAATATCATCACTGAGGTAAATTTTGTTTTAAAAGTTCATATGTGTATGTTTATCTGGATGAATTTGTGCAGGGTTGCTAATCATGAGAAAGGATATATGATTCTTGGAGATTATTCAAAAGAAATCAGCATGGCATATAAGGTGGACCAAATAAGAAAGACATATGAATCACTTTCTGGTATATTACATGACTCATGAATGAAAGTGATGTATGATCTATGCCTTATGAAGTTAAAGTTGAAGTCTCCTCAAATATTTAAATCCATGAAATGGAGGGGAGGAATTATTCATGAGTAGCTGGGTGTCTCACCATTGCTACTATAGGTCCCTGATTGAGAGGGAGCCTGGTGATCATTTTCTTACTTGGAAGAAACTAGGTAATTCCTAAGAATAAGCTTAGGTACATTCCTTAAACAGGAATGAGTACATTCCCTTGTGGAATAGATCCTAGCTGGATAAGAGGGAGAGATAGACACATCATTCTAGTCTTCACTTGGGAGGATAGAATGGAGGTTTGGGTAATCATCTCGCATTCGATATTATTTGAGAATGTGTGAGGGAATTCAAGATAAGAGTAGTCGGGGACCGATATTCTTTGAGGGCTAGCTACCCAACAGAAGAATAGTCCAAGAAGATCATACTTTGGGAACACCTAGGTGGAGTATGTACCTTTGGAGAGAAAATGACTATGGTGTATATAAGTCATGTGTCTCGCTAGCATTGTAGCCCATTTTTTCATTGAGAGATGTGGTTGTTAGTCAAGGCCTTGCACTAGGACAATGTTGGTTGATATGAAGTTATATAGATGTGATTACCAATCCGATTCTTCTTATGAGATTCTTCAGTTTGAAAGTGACCATGTACCTATATCAATACCTCCCTAGTTAAGAGGGAGTGTTGAAAAGTGTAACTAGTATCAATCTTCATATTGACTATTCAATTATGTATTTATGTAAAGAAGAAGACAAAAATAATAAAATGTAATTTTTTTTACTTGCTCCATGGGTTTCATGAGGAAGAATTTTATTATAGGTTAAAAGACTTCTTCTTGATGTCTATTTAGGGTTTTTTTCTGTTTATAAGTGTAATTAGTGTCATGTATATGGAGAGCCTAGTCATCACTAAAATGCTTCAATACCTTGTCATAAACCTTGTGGAAGAATGGATTGATACAACCTTCACCAACGCTTGAAAATATACTCCTTCAAGTCGGCAAGTATGTGAGGTCAACCTAATATGAAGACAGTGCACTATACATATACTGTTGGAGCTGCGACTCATTGGCACTTTGAAATAGTGCGGATTCTACTGAAAGAAATGCGGATCTCTCAGAGGCAGTTTGTGGATAGTATGAGGCAGATTGCAGATAGTCTAAGGAAGATTGCGGATTGTCTGAAACAAGTCTGCGGATTGTTCTGTGGTTGATGCAGATTTCAGGTAGGGTATAAAGTTCGGATTGAAGATCAGAAAGAGATGCAAATATAATTGTAATCAGTGTGGGCTTAAGGAAGGTTACAAATGCATCTTAAGGACAAAGATCAATACGAATACATATGAGATCCTACATATTGATAAAGCTCGAATAAAGTGTGAATTAAAGGGAAGTGGTCAAGCATAAAATTCGGATCTATTTCAAAGGTTGTTTTGAAACAAGTGAATGCAGATTTGTATGGTAAATCTAGAGATGTATTCACCTGTTGTCTAAGTGAAATAAGAAGTACGAATGATTTAGTAACACAAGAAGAAAGACTGCAGTCTGATAAGGGTATAAGGAAGGTAAATCTGTGATTTACCTTCGTATATTTAGTACACAAAAGGAAAGAAATGTATCTCAATTGAAACAAGAATAAGTATGATGATAACCGATGACTAAATCAAGGAAGATATAATTAGAGATCGAGTTATCTAGTGGTGGTGCAGGTCAGTGCAATTTGGTGCAGAAGAGGAGGATTTGTGTTGTGAACATTCAAAGAAGCATTGAAAAGGTCTTGGACGTATTCCTAGTTAAAGGGTCTAAGTCTTGGTCATGGTACTTGTCATTTGAAGATCTATAATAAGAATTCCTTATGGGTTTTCCTCTCCAAGAGGGAGAGGTTTTTCCTTGGATCTAGGAGCCTAATTTGTGTGTCATGTATTTTGATGATTGACTCGATGAAATATTAAATAAGCTAAAGAAGAAAAGATATAAGTATCTCAAGTAAGCTCACAAGTAATTATCAAGAAGAGAATTCAGATTAATCACTAGCCTCCAAATTCTCAACATGGTTTTAGATCCAAGGTGTTGAACACAAGGGCTACTTGACAAAGAAGACACTCCAGGAAGCAAAGATCAATGTTTGGGTTTGTTACACAACATTTTATCACCGTCCCTGCAATCCCTTGCCCCGCATATTGGAGGGTCCTTCCTGTGACCTTTTGAGCAGTGTCATACTCTGCAAACACCTTCTTTTCATCCTTCTGCATAAGGACATCATTTCTCCTGTTGAACATTTCCTCAAAAAGCACACAAAAACCTATGTTTTGGCCTTGGTGTGGGTAGCTAGTTCACCCCTCATGCCAATGTGGAAGATTCACACAAGAGCCCATGCCACCTGGTGCTCTGTATCTTTGTAGTGCCTACGCCAGCTGTTTTAGGAATGTTTTTTAACAAAAAGAGGTGGAAGTTTCCTTCTAACCACCTCAGGGATGAGTCACAGGAAGTGGTTAAGTTGATGAGCCACGGATCTCCCTCTTTATGTAGTGGTTTCCTCCTCCCATGGAACTGTCCTTGAAGAAAGGTCTCCCTTCCATGATTATAGGGATCCTAACCTCTCCCTCTCCCTCTATATAAACAAAACTTCTCCCTTTATGAAAGCTAGCTAAACATATAGCCAAGAAGATGAACTTGGAGAAGAGATACTATAGCTGGGTTGCTATAGAAAAGATAGAACCAAGGAGAATTTCATATAGAGAGCCCCGTCTGAATTCCCGACGAGCCTTTGTGAGACGCGCTTCGTTGGAATCCTATTGGAGGAGACCGCAACGTCGATGCTTGGTTGTACTCTTCCTTTCTTTCATTAATATACTCGACTATGGTGTTGGTTCCATAATTGTGTTATGTTTATTTAATGCAATTGATTTAGTCTTCTTCGACTGACTGATAGTTACGAATGTGAAATAGTATGTTGTATATCGTCATTGTTTCTTGTGTGTGTGCAGGTGTCTAAGCGTGAAAGCGAGCGAATTGTGATATGTCAAAACAGGAGTGAGAGGCAACCACTCTTTCGACGACAACAACAACATAGGACCTCCAGTAAGTCATCTATCGAATCTCCATCCATTTGTTAACTACGAATCGATATTATAGATTGTCTCATTTGTGGCTAGACCCACTCTAGGGCTAGTGGGATCGCCTCTGTCCGCAGAGGGGATTTACCTCACCAAAAAATTGGCGACTCTGTTGGGGATCATTGCGAGTTTGTCTTTCATCCATTATGTATTCTTCTTGGTCTTTGCTTGCTTATCTTGCCTTTTCTGATTATTGTTGTTGAGTCTAAGACCCCTGTTCATCCCTAGAGGATCAGATCTAACCTCTGTTTTTCCAAAAAATTTCTTTTACCAGGGTTGACTTGATTGGCGTGTTTTCCGGTCTGACATCCGCGCCCACTGGTGCTTGTTGCTAGTTCAGCACCCACACGATCCCTTGTTTGGCACTGATTACAGCCAAATAGTCGCGCCAATTCCTGTAGGTATTAGGGTTTGCCTTGTTTTGAAAGTTTTTGGTCAGTATTTGTGTTTCTGGGTGATTTATTCACATGTTTTGAGTGCTTTGGGATTGTTTGTGATTGTGAACAGCCTCCTTCCTTTAGTTTTTTGTCTGTTTCCTGTCAGCATCATAGCCTTAGGGTTTTCTAGTGCTTTGGTATGTTGAGCCTCCTGTAGGAGTTTGGGTCTTTTGTTTCACCGTCAAATTCATTCCTTGCTTGATTGCATTTGGCTCCCTTGATCCATTTGAGTGATTGAATTGGTTGAATGGTTCTTGCCTCTTTCATTCAGTTGTGCTTCTTGTCACTCCAAGCATAGATTACACTGCTTGTATAGGTCTGTTTCAACATCTTTCTTCGATTTGAGAGATTGAAACATTGGTTTGAGTTTTGTTTTGTTTGCTTTTGAGTTGATTGAATTGTTTCGCTTCGACTCTGGCATTGACATTCTCGAACTAGTGGGTTGGTTTGTTTTTCTTGTCAGTTAGTGCACTATTTTCCCTATTACATTGAAAAATCAAAAAAAAATTGTGCTTGCATTCTTGTTTGCATTGTGGAATTGAAAATATTTCGTATAACTAGCATTGGACATTCTAGGAAAGATTTCTCATTTTCATTAGCTTGCATCAGATACTGTAGTGGATGCTTCTGTGTGTTATCATTATTTTCTATCACTTGAAAACTCCTAAACTTTCTCCTAGATATATTTTCATCAAACGAAATGGTATCTTTTGGCATGTAGCTTGCATTTAGGGATTTTTTGAGATCCAAAATTCGGTAGGACCTTGGAATTGAAACATAAATACAAGATCAACTTAAAATTTATTCAATTAACCTAAGGCAACATTGAAACCTAACGAAACATTTAGTGGTCTAATTTAGAGACGTGTTCCGGCGTCTTTAAACCTAGCAGTTGTCGCTCACCATCTGGCTTCAGACAGCACTAGTACGGACTTGTGCTCCCTGTACCGTCACTTATATAAAGGGAGACCCCTCTAGGTTGCAATCCTTTTATCCGTAGGAAGACGAGTCTATCGCCTTGTAACCGTGATACACCGAACACAACATTCGGGGAGACTACCTGCACGTACATTAAGTCCTTGGTTAATTCTTCTTTCATTTTATCACCAAGGTGTATATGGTAGTTCACGGGAACCTGATACACCCTTTTACCTAAACTACCTGAGCAGTCATTTTCGATCTTTACTGACTCCATAAATTTGAAAATTTCATTGAGCACTTGTCCTTTCATGCTCGTTTCAACCTGAAAGTGATAGAGTCACCTTTTGCATGTTTCTTGACACTTAAAATATGAAACAGTAGATTTTGGTTTCATTATCTTAAAATTAACTGCCCACAAAATATTCCTGGTTAAATTTAGTTTCCTTAGTGTTGTTTTATCGTTGTTTCTAATGACAACCTTCTCGGAGTTTACCAACCAAGGAATCCCCTCCGAAGGGAATCCTGGCCCTTTTCCTGCTTTTGGAAATGTTGGTGCTCCTTACATGGCAACATTGTCTCTTCCAGGGTTAGCTGTTGGTTTGCCCATATGATTGTTTTCGACCTCAGTGGTCCCTCATGCCCCCATCTCTGTTCAACCATCACCCCCGCCTGAACAACATCATGTTGATTCCAAGGTGGACCTCTCCCCTTCTTCGCCTGTTTCTTCGACCACCTCTTCTACTTCGTCTGGTGAAAGTTTGGATTCCAATAACCAGGTGGCTAAGAAGAAGAAAAGGAAGATGAAGAAGAAGTCAGATAAACAAGAGGCTAATGCTGCAGCTATTGCGCCTCAAACACCTTCCCTCGAGAAACCATCCAACCTTCCACAGAAAGTCAAATTCCCTTGAATGTTGTGCAAAGGTGACCAGTTTCTTCAAGATTGCCCTGGAATCCCCAAGGTGCTTGAGGCATGGTCCAACAGTCGTCCGTCGTTGCCTTTAGCTTCTGGAAGTCATATTGGTGGCACACCTTCGACTAGTACTGATAAAAATCATAAGAAACATGGTAAGATTATCAATCCATGTAAGTTGTGTGAAGGGCATCATCCCATTCACCTTTCTCTGTATACGGATGAAGCCAAGAGAGTGCTGGACAACCCTAGTTTTTTTGCACCCTGCCTTCCGGTTGGTTACCAGAAGCTTTCTTTGAGTCCTCCGCTAGTTGATTCCACGATCAGTCAAGAGTCATCCTTCGTCGATCCCGCTCCCCCGGAAATTCAAATTCAAGAATCTGTTACTGACCAACCATTGGACGTGGAATCGGTCGACTTAATCCCGTTTATGGTTCATAAGGTCTTTTCCATTGGAAGTGGATCTCATTCCCCCCATGTTCTTCTTGTTTCATCAGATTCTTTAGACTTGGAGAAAGATTCTTTCGTCCCTGCATTTCAAGAAACTAATCCTCCTACTCCCATGATGGACGTCTCGGAGGATGCTCATTATGCTCTGGTAACACCAAGGGTAAACCATCTCAGTTCGATGGTACCTCCTCCAAGTAGTTTGGTCACTTCCTTTGATTGGAGTTGATTTGCAGGATACTGCCTTCCATCTTATGTGCCTTTTGAGATAACGGTATGGACCTTTGATCTAATTGTACCTAGCACCATTATAGATGAAGGTGCATCTGTTAGTATTCTGTCTTCCACTACTTGGCAAGCTTTTGGTTCTCCACCGCTTATGCCTGTTACACAGAATCTATTGGCTTTTAACAGAGGAAATCGTCAACCATTAGGGATCCTTCCCAAATTGCCGATTACTTTGGGAAGGAAAACCGTCCATATAGACGTGATGGTTGTTCCAGACCCCTTCGATTTAAATTTTCTCTTGGGGAACGACTATACTTATGTCATGGGGGCAATTGTCTCTTCCCTTTTTCGGGTGATTTATTTTCCACACAAAGGTCGAATCATGACCATTGATCAGCTTTCATTCTTTGGTCCTGGCATGACATTTGGTCCACCATCGTCCCTTCCGGATCTTTGTCCGCCGATTGTATCTTCCCCGGCGCAGATTAATTATGTGGCTACCTGTCTCGTGCCCACATTCAGTGATAGTGTTGTTGTGCATCACGTACTGGGGGCATTGGGTCCTGATTTCTAAGATGTTGCTCTCCCATCAGATGCGAACCTCTTGGAGTCTGACTTTTTCTTCGACATGATGAGGTCCTCGGAGCATAGTTTGTTTTCTTGTGTCAAGCTCCTTAAAAATGAAACAAGGTCCTCGGAGCATAGTTCGTTTTCTTGTGTCAAGCGCCTCCTTAAAAAATGAAACAAGGTCCTCAAAGCATAGTTCGTTTTCTTGTGTCAAGCTCCTTAAAAAATGAAAAAAGGTCTGCCGAGCACAGTTCATTTCCTTGCGTCAAGCTCCCTAAAAAATGAAACAAGATGTCATGAGGATAGTTCTTTTAATGTGTCAACCTCATTAAAACAATGAAACACATTCCCGTTCAATTCGAGTCTTTGTTCAGATCTCGTAAAATCCCAGACGAGTCTTTCTCAGATCTCATACTTTGAACCTTCACTCCATCTGCCTTTCATATGGACTGAAGCTTGGGGGGCATGTACCTCGAATTGAGTCACCATGCTGGGGGCATGCAAACATTTCAAGCATAGTTTGTTTCTGTTTCAAGCTTGTGTAAAAATGAAACTGGTTTCAAGCAGATTTTCTTGATTTCAATATTGTGTAAAAATGAAACCATTTTACCTCTCGTGATTTCCATTTTATCAGCCTATTTTTCCAGATGAGCCTTGGTTTTTTCACTTCATGGTCACTATCTTCTTGGCCGATCATATGCCTTCACTTGGTTGTTTTACCCATTCCTGAGGAACCGCTGCAATGAGTGGTCTTGTTAGCCAGCCTCTTGACCTTTACTTGTTCTGAGAAGTTCCACCATTACCGGAACCAGTTGCTACCCTTAATACCACTCATTCCTCCAGGTGGAGTCACCTTTCAGCTCTTTTCTGACTCTTTAAAACTGAAAAGATTGTCGAGACGATTGTCGTTTTGAACTCGTTAAATGGCTGCGAAACGATATCTACCTAGTATACGTTTACCCCTTTTTCGGGCTGGGATAGATTATTTACGAAAAAGGAATACCTTAGCCTATCGCAACTAAGAGGTTCTCTCAGACACAGTTTTATACCTTTTCGGATCTGTGAGACTATTTACGAAAAGGGCCTTGCTGGAGTTTTCTTTTCCGCTTTCTTTTCAAACTCTCTAAATATGAAAGATGTTGAGTTCTGCCTTTGTCAGACTCGTTTAAAACTGATGACATCGGCCTCCGTTGTTATGACGTTACTCGAGTTCCTCCTTCCTAGGGCTCGTAAAATGTACTAGGTTGGATTTTTCCGAAGGATAAACTTACATCGCAAGCACATGATATCCCCTTCAAGCTTGTTTTCAAAAATAAGTGGGGTACTCGCGAGAAATGGTGGGGGAAAATGGAACCAGATTGTAGTCGTTTTGGCAGTATGTCGCTCTTAACATGGCACTTGTTTGCATTCGTGTTGGGTTGGGGACATCTCATCTCGTTATTTTTTTGCCTCCATGGGTTTGGGTAATATATTTTGACCACTCATCTTCTCTTTGCCATGTCACCATGACCTTAGATCCCTTGATGTCAAATACTTCCAAATCTAGTGTCGTGCCACCAATATGTTCAAGAGAAGTTTGCCTCTGAAGTTTCAACCTCCCTCTGATTCTCTGTTGGTCTTGATTCACAAACATCACATTCCTATGTCTCATGTCGATGATGTGGGAAACATTATGGCCCACCTTCGATTAGGTCACTTCCTGTCGACTCCAGCTCATTATCTAGGAAGTTGATCTAGAGACTCCCTTCAGGTACCTTGGAGCCTGCTGCCTCAATGGTAGGTTCGTCGCATTCAACGTAAGGTCCGCATCATTGGCATTCGATCGAATGACTCTGCGGGTGTTCGACATCATATCACTGTTCACACTCCGTGGATTGTACCTTTCATACCTTGAGAGCCATTGTCATTATTGGTGGTTTCTCTCGCGATGGAGTGCAAGACCTTGGGTTTTGTCTGATAAAATCCAAGCTACGGGTTCGTTTTGGATTACTATGACTTATTACATGGCTCTTCTAATTGGATGGCTGCGACCATACTTGAGTCTGTTTGTTGATCCCTACTGCTGGATGGTTGTGTCCATACCTCGTATCTTACTGTTTATGTACTCTATTTTGGATGGTTGTGCCCATGCCACATGTCATGTATCATAAATATCAGTTGTATTTGTACTTGCAGGTTTTCTGACATCAGTGTTTGGGTCAAATGCGTTCTCATAAATCATTTCACCCCTCCCTCTCTCTCGGACCTCATGCTTTAGGGGGCATCTGTTACACAACATTTTGTCTCACCGTCCTTCTTGTGACTTGTGAGCAGTGCCATACTCTGCAAACACCTTCTTTGCATCCTTCTGCATAAGGACATCATTTCTCCTGTTGAACATTTCCTCAAAAAGCACACAAAAACCTATGTTTTGGCCTTGGCGTGGGTAGCCAGTTCACCCCTCACGCCAATAGGGAAGATTTACACTAGAGTCCGCGCCACCTAGCGCTCTGTCTCTATGTAGTGCCCGCGCCAGCTATTTTAGGAATGTTTTTTAACAAAAAGAGGCGGATGTTTCCTTCTTACCACCTCAGGGATGAGTCACAGGAAGTGGTTAAGTTGATGAGCCACGGATCTCCCTCTTTAGGTAGTGGTTTCCTCCTCCCATGGAACACTCCTTGAAGATAGGTCTCCCTTCCATTATTATAGGGATCCTAACCTCTCCCTCTCCCTATATATAAACAAGCCTTCTCCCTTTATGAAAGCTAGTTGAACATATAGATAAGAGGCTAAACTTGGAGAAGAGATACTATAGTTGAGTAATTTCTATAGAGAAGGTAGAACAAAGGAGAATTCCGTAGAGAGAGCCCCGTCCGAATTCCTGACAAGCCTTTGTGAGACACGCTTCGCTGGAACCCTGTTGGAGGAGACCGCAACATCGAAGCTTGGTTGTACTCTTCCTTTCTTTCATTAATATACTCGACTATGGTGTTGGTTCCATCATTGTGTTATGTTTATTTAATGCAATTGATTTAGTCTTCTTCGACTGACTGATATTTACGAATTTGAAATAGTATGTTGTATATCATCGTTGTTTCTTGTGTGTGTGCAAGTGTCCGAGTGTGGAAGCGAGCAGATCATGATATGTCAAACCAAGACCAAGAGGTAGCCACTCTTTCGACGACAACAACAACGTAGGACCTTCGGTAAGTCATCTATCAAATCTTCGTCCATTCATTAACTAGGAATCGATATTATAGCTTGTCTCGTTTGTGGCTAGACCCACTCTAGGGCTATTGGGATCGCCTCTGTCTGCAGAGGGGATTTACCTCACCAACAGGGTTGAAAAGACAAATCAATTTGCAAGGAAGAATCTTAATCTATTTCAAGAAAGATCTTCTATCTCATTCAAAGGATCAACTCATTCAAGGAAATAATATTTTCCATCAAATATTTACGTTCAAGACATTGCTAGAAGAGGACATCATCTTTTAAAGATATCCTTTATCATCAAGGATCCAAGAACACCTACATTGGAGATGTCATCTTCACCAAGTAAGTTGCAAGACACTCTACCCATGTAAGTATCAATGACCTTACTTAAATCTATCAAGATAACTTATTGTAAAGAGAGAAACAAGCTGGTTGGGTCAACAAAAATTAGTGCATGGAAGAAGGGGACATATTTGAATTTAATTGAAGATGAGATTATGGACTACATCAAAAATATCTACAATTCAACCATCAAAAGAAGATGCTCCAGTACATTAAGGGATAAATCAGAGCCGAGAGTATTCTCATAATATCCATTAATGACTCTCTTATTCCCTATGTATCAAAACTAAATTTTGCTAAAGAAATATATGAGAAATGGGTGGAACTATTCTTTGAACTAGGAGAAGTAATATATGACACTGAGATGACTACAGTGGTGCTAAATTCTCTACCAGAATAATGGGGAAACTTCACTTCAAGTTTATACGAAAATAAATAAGCCACACCATTCCATGATTTATGGTCTCTATGTAAAATAGAGGAAACAAGATTGAAAGCCAAAGCTAATACAGGATCAAGTGAAGTGAATCAAGCCTTTGCAGCCATAACCAGGAAGAAACAAAGATTCAATAAATTTGGTCCTCAAAATAAAAGAATAAATGTGGACAAAGTACGATGCTTTGGTTGTAATGAACTTGGGTATTATAAAAGACATTGTCCTAAATTTGGAAAGGACAAGAGGAAAAAGGAAGAAGCCCATGTCTCAGATATAAGAGAAGAACGTGATGTAAAGAAATCTAAGAAAGAAGAAGTGAGGGACCTCCACTATGATTGAGATCATTTTCTCCTTTAAGTGATTTATGTTGGTTGTGAAATAGTATGATAGGAAGCAGTATAGCATCATGATCAAAGCATGGCATGAGTTCTCGATGAAACAACTCCTAGAAAACCTCACTAATAACAATACTGATGGAAGGCAGTCATCGAGATAAAGGGTCATCATGGAAACAGGTGCTGACATTTTCTAATGGATTTCTCTATGAATTCACTAATTAGAAAGAAAGCATAATGGTTTCATCAATAATTCTATGCTACATAATTCTGGGATGTGATGACATATTGATGAAGTAGGTCAAGGGAATGAAGCTCTTCATTATAGTGAAATTGCTACAGGATGACTCAAAGGAAAAAGGTATGAGGTATATATATATATCATGACATTGGATGTTGTGAAGTCATGTCATATGGTTGCAAGTAATGGACTTCTTTATTTAGAAGTATGATCTATGAAGGAGGATCTCTCTCGATGCACTGAGAGATAAAATCAACATAATATATCCTCATGTGGAATATGAGATGGTTTTATATGAACAAGGAACTGTAAATTGGAAGTTCCTGGGAGTGAAGATGTGCAGAAAGGAAAATATCACGAAGTGAAACCATGTCAAGAGGTAGTTATCATCCGGAAGCCAAGAAGATGTGACTAGAATATTGTTGGGTGTAGGAATTACACTTAAGTAAAGTCCTCAACACTTAAATTGTCAACCCGGGAGATTTGTAAACTTAAAGACGAAGCACAGGCAATGCCAGAGATGGTATGAATATTTCTAATATTAACTCCTACCTTTTAAAGGAAAAATTGCATAATCAAACTTTAGAGAAGAAGGAAACTCAAACCATCAAACCAATATGAGGCTAGAACAAGAAGAAATATACTTGCAAGAGAGATTCGGAAATAAAAAGAAGGCAATTACTCTAGAGGGATATTGATCATCTACTGAGAATGCGTTTTCTTTAGCAAAGACACCTTAGCATTCTTCAACAGATGGACCCTTTCAAACTTGCTCATGTAAAGATATCCTTCCCACAAGAATCGATCTTGCACTAGTGTAGGAACAACGATCTATGCAGAAGGTGTAAAGTAATGTGCATACTAAAAATTCTTTTCCTTGTGCAAGGGCCCTAAAATTTCTCAAGTCCACAGCACTTAGATCTAGTACCAAGAAACTGGTTCTTGTACCTGATCTGAGCTTCTTACACTTAAAATTTTAGTCCTTGAAATCAATGATTAATTACTGCAAGTGTTATGAAACCAAATTTATTATCAGAAGGATGAATATTTGTAGAGAATAAGGAAACAATCTTTTTAATTAAAATGTAACTGAAAGTAAGAAAGCTGTTAGAAGTAAACTAAAGAGACTTGTTGCATCACACTATACAGCACTGGTGCAGAAACAGTTCTCTTGCTTGCACCAAGTGGAGAAAATAAACCAAATATGCAGAAAGTGAATAACACACCAACGTGCACTGGTGCAGGTAATTTCTCCTGTTCGAACCAGGCAGAGAAATAAGGCGGAGCTCTTCTTATTAAATCCTCAAAGAAAATACATGCGTGAACAAGGAACTATAAATTGGAAGTTCCTGGGAGTGAAGATGTGCAGAAAGGAAAAGATCACGAAGTGAAACCATGTCAAGAGGCAGTTATCATCCAGAAGCCAAGAAGATGTGACTAGAATATTGTTGGGTGTAGGAATTACACTTAAGTAAAGTCCTCAACACTTAAATTGTCAACCCGAGAGATTTGTAAACTTAAAGACGAAGCACAGGCAATGCCAGAGATGGTATGAATATTTCTAATATTAACTCCTACCTTTTAAAGGGAAAATTGCAGAATCAAACTTTAGAGAAGAAGGAAACTCAAACCATCAAACAATATGAGGCTAGAACAAGAAGAAATATAATTGTAAGAGAGATTCGGAAATAAAAAGAAGGCAATTACTCTAGAGGGATATTGATCATCTACTGAGAATGCGTTTTCTTTAGAAAATACACCTTAGCATTCTTCAACAGATGGGCCCTTTCAAACTTGCTCATGTAAAGATATCCTTCCCACAAGAATCGATCTTGCACTAGTGCAGGAACAACGATCTATGTAGAAGGTGTAAAGTAATGTGCATACTAAAAATGCTTTTCCTTGTGCAAGGGCCTTGAAATTTCTCAAGTCCACAGCACTTAAATCTGGTACCAAGAAACTGGTTCTTGTACCTGATCTGAGCTTCTTACACTTTAAATTTTAGTCCTTGAAAACAATGATTAATTACTGCAAGTGTTATGAAACCAAATTTATTATCAGAAAGATGAATATCTGTAGAGAATAAGGAAACAATATTTTTAATTAAAATGTAACTGAAAGTAAGAAAGTTGTTAGAAGTAAACTAAAGAGACTTGATGCATCACACTATACAGCACTGGTGCAGAAACAGTTCTCTTGCTTGCACCAAGTGGAGAAAATAAACCAAACATGCAGAAAGTGAATAACACACCAACGTGCATTGGTGCAGGTAATTTCTCCTGTTCGAACCAGGCAGAGAAAGCAAATTTAAATTTAGATGTAGAAAAGGAAATTTAACTACTTCACACTGTAGATATTCTTTCACTCAAAAAAAAATTCAAATGCTGTAAATTAAATCACACTTAGCAGACATAAATTGCAAGAACAGAAAGGAGGGAGAACGTGCTGGGTTGGCTGGGCCCTAGCCAACCAGAGCATTTCCCTTTCAAATGGAAATGCTACTCAGTATTGAATCAATTAATCAACTGTTTAAGCATGAAGAAATAAAATCCATGAAGCATAAGGCAGAGCTCTTCTTATTAAATCCTCAAAGAAAATACATGCGTGATTACATATCCAGCCCAGATTTGGGCGATAACAAAAGACAGGCTTGTTACCGCCTCACTGGTTCTATTCTCCGATCTATTCAATTCTTTCAAAACATTGAACATCTTGTCCTATTTACATTTCTCCTTATATATATCCTTTTGGCCGCAGGCCAAAAGGATCGTTTAACCATTACATAGCCAATTGCGGAAATCATTACAACAAATTACATAACAGATTGCAGAATAAGCTTTCGGCCTTCAAAATTAAATGTTCTGACAAAACGGGCTGTGGCTATCTCCAGTTGTTCGTTCCTCCTAAGTCTGATCTCCGCTACTCCAGATCGACTTGCTGTTATCACTAGGACTTGGCTGCCTTCAGATATGGTGGTACAAAATTATGCAGCATTCAAAGAGATTCGGATTTTCTGCCAAGATTCGCGGTGCTGGCCCTGGTGCAAGATCTGTTCTGAACTAAAAATCAGCAGTCAAGGTAAGAATTTAACTATTAAATAACATAGGAGGTAACAATGAGTTACAAAAGTAATTCTAAGTATAAAATCACATTATAAATAGTTAATAAATGCTAAGTTAAGTTAAAATATGTAAAATATGAAGTTAATGCAAAATGTGTCATCGTTCTCGCACTAGTGCAGGATGAGGGTGCATAAGATAGGTAAAACAGGGTAAATGATTACGATTTGGAAAGGAAAAATGGTCAAAAAAGGTGAAAATTAGAGGACCAACATCCTCCCATCCCTAAACTGTTGTGTGTCCTCACACAACTTTTTACCTCTGCAAAAAACCAAAATTTTGAATACTCCAACTCAGTCCTGTTCCGGCATGTTGTCCTTAGGCTGCACTGTTTCAGCCTTCTTCCTCTTGATGTGCCTTAACTTCTTTGCTACCTTTCTCAACCACCTGAAACAGCATCCAGCCCGATATTTCCATACTTTAACGTCGCTTTTCTTTTGTTTGAGCTCTGCCATCAATTCTTCTCTGCTTTGTTCTTTCTCCTCTTGTGCTTTGGTCACAAGTTGCTCCAAGTTTTGCACTTGGAGTTCTAATTCTGCTATGCGAGCAGCAGGAGTCACCAATTATTTTCCTCCCTCTGTCTTAGCAGGGGTTGTCACTGGCTCTCGGACTTCTATATCTACCATGGTTGCATCAAGGAACTCTTCTACCTGCAGTCCCTCTTTTTCCAGGTCTCCTTCCTTCTGCTCTGGTTCATCTTCATCCGGTTCCTCATCTTCTGTGGGTTCTTCTGCCTCTTCTTCTTCTTTCGGTTCCTCTTCATCTGGTTCCTCTTCTTCTATGGGTTCTTCTTGTACTGGTGCAGAATGGGATTCCATACCCTATGGGGGTTGTGGTTTCTTACCTACATCGGTGATTTTACTCTTCTTATGGGGTATTTTGATAAAATATTCCAGCAGAGTATTGTCCCCGACTTGTGCAATATTCGCCACGTCTGCAAGGACCGACAGACTGTCGTGTTCAGAGGCCTGTGCCTGTGTAGAAGGGGTTTCTTCAGCAGGTGCACCAACTATTTCCTTAATGGAAGACACGGTCTTCTCTTCTGTCGATTTTTCTGACCATTTTCTTTTTTCACTAGTGTGAGAAGAACTTCCCTTTTTGCTTCTATTCATACCCTTACTTGTACTGGTAGGAGTCTTCATCTTCTTTCCCTCGGCTGAATTCCCGTGCATTTGTTTCAACAGCTCTTCCCATTTCATACCTTTTCTCTCCAGCTGTTTTAAGACCAAGATTTTTATTAGGATGTGATGGTATAATCGTGTATCAGCCCGGTCCTCCCTTCCATCCTGTACGATTCTAGCCATTTTCTCCAAGATTTTGAGAAAAAAGTAGGGGAAGTTCATCCTCCAACAAATGTGTCGGCCTCCTTCAAAATGTTGCAGCAGTCTAAAATGATACACCAAGGTACAGTTTTACCTCCCTTCACAGGCCACAAATTTCTGCAAAACAAATAGGAGATCATGCCATTGACCTAGCAGGGCTTTGCGCGGGACTCCGCATTTCCATCTCACCTCCATCTTATTATCCTTGACAAAATGCTGTCAGTGTTTTCTTTCCAGCTTCTAGTTCTTGAACCACTCCACTCCTGTATTCTCCAAGCCCGTTGCTGCTGCTACAAATTTCTTCGTGACTTTGAATTCGAGCGACCCAATTCTCACTTGGTCGTTCTTAAAGCTTATTGTCATACCCATCGAACTTCTACAAGAACCGTAGAAATCCTGACTCTCGCAACAGTGGAAAATTGTTGCGAAATTCAGCAGTTTGCTCAATATTTCTAAGAGATAGGGGCTCATTTCGGACGGGTGGCATTGCTACTATCGACTATGAACAATAAATTCCAAGGCTTGCATGAACAATAAATTCTAACCGTATCTCTGATTCATTTGCCATAAATACTCATAATTTCTGGTCAGGCTTAATTGGTACGCGTGACGGCAGTTTAACGGTTAAGTGCAGTAATAATCACGATGAAGGGATGTTTAGGATAAATGTAGGAGCGGGGGGAGTTATGAGTGAAGGAAATTTCAAATCATTGCGGAGTGGGGTAGATTATATGCAAACAACAATTAACACGATCCTTACATTTCTTCATAATTACAAAAAAAAGGAACTTAGCACTCATTAAAAAGATCATGATTTCTAATAAAAAAACTTTGTACTTTTAACTAATTTCCTCCTAGGTAATATAATAGCATAAATACTTGTCAATCATATGAAGAACATCATATAACTTTCCATCATGATCACTTTCTTATGTCATATGATAACTTGTGCTATGCTACTGATGAGGTGCATGCTTGTACTGATCTTTGCACCGCTTAAATCATATCATTCTGCTGGTAATTTTGTGCTCATCTTATCATATAGGACAACATGCTTGCACTAGTGCAAGCATAATATTAAGACAAAGAATTAAAATATAGGTTGGATTTCACATGATTTCCTCAACTTATTCTGAATTTTTCTTCACCCTTTCTTGATGTTTCAGAGCACATCCTTCTGCTCTTTGCATGAAAGATCCTGCAATAAACTCATGAGGGAACAAAGGAGTGGGAAAGGAAAATCTTAGAATGGGAAGGAATTCTGTCACAGGGATTCTAGGAAAGTACCAAAAAGAGGGAAAATAGAAGTGGGATAGGGAAAAAAAATTCAGGGTTAAAGTGGGATTTCTTCAAAGTGGATAGGGTGAATTTAGAAGAATATGGGAAGGTTAATTATACTAGGATTCCGAGAAGAAAGTTGAGGGAAAATTATGAAATGGGATATGAAGAAAGGCAAAAAAAATTCTGGAAGGTTTGCCTGCATTGGTGCAAGAAAAATAACTGCAGCAAGAATTAAGCGTTACTTGGAAAAAAATATCCATGCTAATTTCCCCAATTGTATAAAGGTTGGCTCTACTGAACCTGCTTTTACTTCGGTGGTTACTAGAATATCTAAAGATCAAGCAACATTCTCTTTTTATTAGAAATTTTTTATCTTCCCGCCAGCAAGCTGGTTTTCAGGTTGATCCTTCTGCAATCATGTCAGCGAACTGATTTTCATAATTACAAGAAATTATTTTTTCTTTACTTTTTTTATTTTTGTTAATTTTTTTCTTTTTTTCTTTTTTTAAGAAGAAGAGGGATTCAAATTTTCAAGAGGTTGGTATTACCATTTACCACTACCGTTCCAAATTGCTGTTGAACTTGCTGTGTAAAATCTTTCTTGGCAAGTGGTTGAAGATATTTCTTTAATCTGTGTCCATTTACCAAGAATATTGTATCCTATCCATCAATAGTTTTGAATTCTACTACTCCATTCTCAAATACTCGGATTACTTCATATGGTCCCATCCAACGTGTATGGAATTTCCCTTTAAAAATTTTAAATCTAGAATCATAAAGGAGTACCCAATCACCTGGTTGGAACTGCTTTTTCTGAATGGACTTGTCATGCCACCTTTTCCGTTGCTGCTGGATTAATATGTTTTGCTTAACAACATCTCTACGAAATTCATCTAAATCATTTAAATGAAGAAGACACTATTTTTGTGCCTCAGAGAGATTGAGCCCTAACTGAACTACAGTTCTAAAAGTTTTGATCTGGAATTCAATTGGTAACAGAACCTGTTTGTCGTATACCAGCTGATATGGTGTGTGCCCTGTACTATTTCTCCATGTGGTTCTGTATGCCCACAAAGCTTCTGGTAATCTTTCAGCCCAATATTTTCAATGCATATTCACTGTCTTTGTAAGAATGGACTCGATCACCTTGTTTGTAGATTCCACCTGGCCATTTGCTTGCGGGTGATACGGTGTATATTTCTGGTGCCAGATCTTGTATTGCTCCATCACTTCCTGTACCAGATTAGAAATAAATTGCGGACCATTATCAGAAACAATTTCTCTAGGCACACCAAATCTAGTAAAGATTTCAAAAAAGATAAAATCAACAACAACTTTTTTCGTAGCAAAAGAAACAACTTTAGCTTCTACCCATTTTGTAACAAAATCTGTACAAACCAAAATATGCTTCTTACTTAGTGATGTTGGATTTATTGGCCCTACAAAATCAATAGCCCATTTTTCAAATGGCTTAGTCATAACTTGAGGGCATAAAGGCATTTCATTGGTTTGATTAGGTTGGCCCATTCGTTGACAACTATCACATCGCCTGACATACTGCTTGGCATCCTTAAACAAGGAAGACCAAAAGTAGCCAGAATGTAATATTTTATATGCAGTTCACTTATCAGTGAAGTGGTCTCCATAAGGTTCATCATGAGCAGATTTCAATATGTCAAACACTTCCTCCTCTCTTACACATCTGCGGATAATCAAGTCTAGACCAGTGTAAAAGAGGTCTCCTTGAATCCAGGAGTATGTAGCACTTTTCTGAATAATGTTCCGCTTTTCACGGGCAGGCAAGTGAGGTAGTGTTTTTCCAGAAACCAAATAATTAGCGATGTCAGCAAACCATGGAGAGTCTGTAGACACAGAAAAAAGATGTTCATCTGGAAAATCATCATTAACAGGAGTTACTTCACCACGATTATCTAGTCTAGAAAGAAAGTCTGCTACAACATCAGATTTTACTGGTCTATTGACAATAGTAATATTGAACTCCCGCAACAATAGAAACCACCTAGTCACTCTACTTCTATTCAGTGGTTTGTTCATCAAATATTTAATCGTGGAATGATCAATATGAACAAATACTTCATATCCTGTGATATAGTGTCTGAACTTATTAATTGCAAATATTACAGCTAAAAACTCTTTCTTTGTAACTGTATAGTTTAATTCAGTGGAAGACAAATTCTTACTAATATAATAAATAGCATAGGATTGCTTGTCTTCCTCTTGTCCAAAAGTTATGCCAACAGCCAGATCTGAAGCATCGGAGGAAATGTGAAAGGGCAAGGACCAGCTTGGACCTCTCAAAATTGGCGACTGTACCAAATTTTCCTTCAATGTTTCAAAATACTGTTGGCAAGCCGTGTACCAAGAAAACTGACTATCCTTAGCTAGAAGTCAAAAAAGAGGAGCAACTATCTTAGAAAAAATTTCAATGAATATTCTATAGTAACCAGCATGTCCTAAAAAACCTCTTACTTCCCTTTGAGTTTTGGGTGCAGGAAGATGCAGAATGATTTCGATCTTTGCCGGATCAACCTGGATACCTTTGTCAGAAATTAGATGGCCAAGTACCACTCCTGCTTTGCACATTAATATGCATTTCTTGTCACTCAAATCAAGGTGGGATTCTTGACAACGAAGAAGTACTTTCTCCAAATTTTCGAGAGCTTCCTGAAAAGAATTACCAAACTCAAAAAAGTCATCCACATAAATTTCTACAAATTCAAGATCAGAAAAAATAGCCAAGACTGCCCTTTTAAAGTTAGACGAGGCATTACATAAACCAAAGGGAATCACTTTGTAAGAGAATGTCCCCCATGGACATGTAAAAGCATTTTTATCTTGATCTTCGGGTGCAACCTGTATCTGGTTATAGCCAGTGAAACCATCCAAAAAGGAGAAATATTTCTTTCCTGCAAGGTTATCAAGCACCTGGTCAATTAAAGGGAGAGGGAAGTAATCTTTGAGAGTGGCTTTTTTTAATTCATGATAATCAATAAATATACACCATCTTCCATCTTTCTTAGGTACTAGCACTAATGGAGAGACCCACTGACTATAAAAAATAGGATAGATAAAACCAACATCTAAGAGTTTTTGTATTTCTTCCTTCACAACATCTCTTAGAGTTGGATTCATTTGTCTTTGGGGTTGTCAGACAGGTCGGGTTCCTTCCTGAATATAGATATTATGTGTACAAGTTTCAGGAGGGATACCCTTCATGTCTTCATAGCCCCAAGAAAATGCACTAAGATGGTTTTGCAACAAATTCACAAGCTGCTCTTGCTGAGATGGGTCTAATTCTGAATTGATATGCAAGGACTTACCAGGGCTAATCTCAACAAGAGTAGTATCAGGCTCCGGAGTACTCAAGGGAGTGGTCAAAGATAGCGATATAGAAGAATGAGAATCATGGTTTTCTTGGAAATCTAGGCTAAAACTCTGGCTCAAAGGCTCAAATTTTGGCATGGTGTCTAGATTGTTAAGGAAATCTTGAATCTCATCTTCTTTCGAAGACCCAGTATAGTGATGAATAAGAGAAATATACTGAGTCTCTTCATCACTACTTTGGTCCAACCATAAAGTATCTCGAAGGTCCTGAATGGATCTGGCATGGGGGTATAAGGTAAATTTCTTTCTAGAATCTCCATGTGAAATATACATATCACCGAAACGACATCCAATATATGCATCGGTTGTAGCAAGCCATGGTCAACCCAAGATCAAGGGATGTCCTCCTACCGGTTTCTTTGGCTGAAGCACAATGAAATCAGCAGGAGATTCCCAAGAATCTAATGAGATGATCACATCACCCAATACTCCTTTAGGCTTAATTTTAGATCTATCCGCTAATTCAAGCACAGTGGGAGTAGGGCAAAGATGAGATAACCGAAGTTGATCCATGGTTTGCTTAGTCATTACATTAATGGCTGCTCCCAGGTCTATAAGGAAATTAGAGACAAGGACATTACCAATCTGAACTATGACAACAGGGTTTCCGGGATCAGTATATTTTTCCACAGACACACATCCCGTCATCAACTCTGCTGCCCTACCAAAAAATTGAATAGTTTGGGGTTCCAATATCTTCCTCTCGGGTTTCTTGAGACATATTTCCCTAATAATCTTGGTACAAATGGGGATCTCTTTAATGGCTTGGAGCAAAGGTATCTTAATGAAAATATTCTGAATTTACGATGCCAAACTAGTCTCAAAAACATGCTCTCTTCTTTCCATTACTAGCCTCTCTGGAAATGGAGGCTAGTTGGAAGAAGATGGAAAGGAATCATCGGGTAAGGGCTGCTTAGTGACAGCTTTCGGAGAATGTTTAAGAGTTTCCTCTTCTCCTTTCTCTTCAACAATCACCATAGGTTGTTTCTGATTTTCTAGCATTACAGTCCTTCCCAATCTTAATTGAATATCATGAACTCCAACTGGAATAGACTGGTATTCGAATGGTAAAGGTGGGTTGGTTACATGGATCATTTTCACTGCTTTATTATTATTATTAGGATTGGGCGTAGGTTGAGCAGGAAACTGAGGAGGTCGAAAGGGTGGAGGTAAAGGTAATGGGGTGGTATGACTCGGAAGTTGAGGCATTGGATAAGGTACATGTGTAGATGGATATGGTTGCATAGGTGGCTGGTAGGAATATGGAGAATGAGTTGGGCCTCTCCAACCCTGTTGCCATGGTTGGGAAGGTTGCCCATGCTGATATTGATTTCCATACTGCCATTGCTGATGAGAGTTAGGATACGAATATGCATGTGGATTATAACCAAAATAGTGTGGAGGAAATTCAGGAGCCATACCTGCACCTACCTGAGGCCAATTTCTTATTGCTCCCATAGCATACAATTGTTCAACTTCAGGCTGCCCCCCTGTAAATACAGCTTTAAGTCCAGGTATAGAGGAACATTTTTCTGTGATATGGTCTTCTGCACAAATAGCACACTTATTAGTTTCTTTCAAGTTAAGTGGACATTCTTTAGGGGGATGCTTGTCTCTACATTTAGGAAAAAAAATACATAATGACTCTTGTTCCTTCATGAGTTTCTACTGAAATTTTAAGGAGTCTAATTGTTTGGTAACAATGTTCATTATATCAATTTTCATGTTTTCCATTTTATTTTCTAGTCCAATAATCATAGCATCAGTAGATTCAGTTTTTCTATTTCTAGTTCAAGTTCCTCTACCAGATTTGTACTAGTTTCTTGAAAATTTCCAGCATAATTCACAAATTTGATCAAAAGTTTGCTAAGAAATATCACCTTGTCCTAACAGATTCAAATTGTTTCTAGCATTATCAGTAAGTCCTCTTAAGAACAAGGTTCTAATAGTGTTGGGATCAAGCTTAAGTTTTGACCTTTGTAAAATATACAGAAATATTTCCAAATAATCTTCAAGCATTTCTTCATCATCTTGTATGATTGTAAAAATTTCATCTTGCATGTCCCGAGTTTTGCAATATTCTTGATATTTAGACAAAAATACTCTCTTCATCTTATCCCAAGAAGTTATGGTGTTTCCTCCTAACCCCATAAACCAACGTAAATCTGAGTCCTTGAGGGTAACAGGAAATAATCTTAACTTCTGAGCCTCAGTTGCATAATCATAACTTCTACACAAAATATCAAACTCAAATAGAAAAGAGTCAGGATCTTCATGAAATTTACCATGGAAATGAGGGATAGCTGATGATGGAATATTCTTCATTTGTGACACAGTATCAGGATCCGCAATTGGAAACACAAAAGTATATTTTCCTTCACTTACCTGGTTGTCACCAGTTCCTTCCAAATGATCTCCTTGGTCTGCCATTGTTCCCTTCTTGCTTGTACTGCTCTCCACAGGCTGATCCACACCTGAGCTGTTATTGATAGAATCCAGGTGGATTGTTCCTACGTGATGGGTTTGAATTCGATTGGGCTTCCTACTTGCAGAAGGAGACCCAATGTGAGAAAAATTCTTTTGGCCCTTAGTGGGCTTCGAACCCTTACCTTTCCTAGGCATTCATTTAAAAAAAAAGAAAGAAAAATATCAAAATAATTTCTAGTAAAAATGTTTTCAGAAATCAATCAAAACCAGTAAAAAGTCCTTCAAAAATACTTCCAAGAAATAAAGGAAACTTACCTCTGTTATACAATCAGAAATTCTTACCAAATCAAATCGCCTCCCCAGCAATGGCGCCAAAATGTTGGGTGCAGGAAGTACACTTAAGTAAAGTCCTCAACACTTAAATTGTCAACCCAGGGGATTCGTAAACATAGAGACGAAGCACAGGAAACGCCAGAGATGGTATGAATATTTCTAATATCAACTGCTACCTTTTAAAGGAAAAATTTCAGAATCAAACTTTAGAGAAGAAGGCAACTCAAACCATCAAAACAATCTGAGGCTAGAACAAGAAGAAATATACTTGCAAGAGAAATTCGGAAATAAAAAGAAGACAATTACTCTAGCGAGATATTGATCATCTACTGAGAATGTGTTTTCTTTAGCAAATACACCTTAGCAGTCTTCAACAGATGGGCCCTTCAAAACCTGCTCATGTAAATATATCCTTCCCACAAGAATCGATCTTGCACTAGTGCAGGAACAACAATCTATGCAGAAGGTGTAAAGTAATGTCCATACTAAAAATGCTTTTCTTCGTGCAAGGGCCCTGAACTTTCTCAAGTCCACAACACTCAGATCTGGTACCAAGAAACTGGTTCTTGTACCTGATCTGAGCTTCTTACACTTTAAATTTTAGTCCTTGAAATCAATGATTAATTACTGCAAGTGTTATGAAACCAAATTTCTTATCAGAAAGATGAATATCTGTAGAGAATAAGGAAACAATATTTTTAATTAAAATGTAACTGAAAGCAAGAAAGTTGTTAGAAGTAAACTAAAGAGACTTGCTGCATCACACTATCCAGCACTAGTGCAGAAATAGTTCTCTTGCTTGCACCAGGCAGAGAAAATAAACCAAACGTGCAAAAAGTGAATAGCACACCAACGTGCACTGGTGCAGGTAATTTCTCCTGTTCGAACCAGGCGGAGAAAGAAAATTTAAATTCAGATGCAGAAAAGGAAATTTAACTAATTCACACTTCAGATCTACATTCACTCAAACAGAAATTCAAATGTTGTAAATTAAATCACACTTAGCAGACATAAATTGCAAGAACATAAAGGAGGGAGAACATGTTGGGTTGGCTGGGCCCTAGCCAACCAACGTGTTTCCCTTTCAAATGGAAACGCTACTCAGTATTGAATCAATTCATCAACTGTTTAAGCATGAAGAAATAAAATCCATGAATCATAAGGCGGAGCTCTTCTTATTAAATCCTCAAAGAAAATACATGCGTGATTACATATCCAGCCCATATTTGGGCGATAACAAAAGACAGGCTTGTTACCACCTCACTGGTTCTATTCTTCGATCTATTCAATTCTATCAAAACATTGAAAATCTTGTCCTAATTACATTTCTCCTTATATAGATCCTTTTGGCCGTAGGCAAAAAGGATCGTTTAAACATTACATAGCCAATTGCAGAAATTGTTACAACAAATTACATAACCGATTGCAGAATAAGATTTCAGCCTTCAAAATTAAACGTTCTAACAAAACAGGTTGTGGCTATCTCCAGTTGTTCGTTCCTCCTAAGTCCGATCTCCACTACTCCAGATTGACTTGCTGTTATCACTGGGACTCGGCTGCCTTCAGATATGGTGGTACAAAATTAGGCAGCAATCAAAGAGATCCAGATTTGCTGCCAAGATTTGCGGTGCTGGCCCTGGTGCGAGATCTGTTCTGCACTAAAAATCAACGGTCAAGGTAAGCATTTAACTATTAAATAACATAGGAGGTAACGATGAGTTACAAAAGTAATTCTAAGTAGAAAATCACATAATAAATAGTTAATAAATGCTAAGTTAAGTTAAAATATGTAAAATATGAAGTTAATGCAAAATGTGTCATCGTTCTTGCACTAGTGCAGGATGAGGGTGCATAAGATAGGTAAAACAGGGTAAATGATTACGATTTGGAAAGGGAAAAATGGTCAAAAAAGGTGCAAATTAGAGTACCAACAAATATCTGATGGGAAGATATGTAGAATCTGGTAGAAGTGTGGTAAAGAAGAAGACCCTTAAAAAAAACATATCATTAGGAGATGTGTCAATCTGAATAAAGGATTTCAATGCCTACAGGAAGATGTCATGGTGAAAGATCATCACTGAGCTAACTTTTGCTTTAAAATTTCATATGTATATGTTTATCTGGATGAATTTGTGCAAGGCTGCTAATCATAAGAAAGGATGTATGATCCTTGGAGATGATTCGAAAGAAAGAAGCACTCATGAATGAAAGTGATGGATGATCTCTGCCCTATGAAGCTAAAGTTGAAGATTCCACAAAGATCAAAATCCATGACATCGAGGGGAGGAAGTATTCATGAGAAGCTGGGTGTATCACCATTGCTAATGCAGGTCCCTAATTGAGAGGGATCTTGGTGATCAATTTCTTACTTAGAAGAAACTGGCTAATTCCTAAGAATAAGCTTAGGTACATTCCTTATAAAGGAATGAGTACATTCCCTTATGGAATATATCCTCCCTGGCTGAGAGGGAGAGATAAACACATCATTATGGTCTTCACTTGGGAAGACAGAATGAAGGATTGGGTAATAATATGGCATTCGATACTCTTTGAGAATCTTTTATGGCATTCAAGGTAACAATAGTCGAGGACCGATATTATTTGAGGGCTAGCTACCCAAGAGAAGAATATTTCAAGAAGGTCATTCTTTGGGAACACCCGAGTGGAATATGTACCTTGGAGAGACAATGACTATGGTGTCTATAATTCATGTATCTCGCCAGCATTGTAGCCCATTGTCTTGTTGATATATGGGGTTGTTAGTCAAGGCCTTACACTAGGACAATGTTGGTTGATATGATGCTATACAAATGTGATTACCAATCGGATTATTCTTATGAGATTATTTAGTTTGAAAGTGAGCATGTACATATATGAATACCTCCGTAGTTAAGAGGGAGTGTTGAAAATTGTAACTAGGATCGGCATTCATATTGACTGTGTAATTATGTATTTATGTAAAGAAGAAGACAAAAATAATAAAATGTAATTTGTTGTAATTTCTTCATGGGTTTCATGAGAAATAATTTTATTATAGGTCAATAGAATTCTTCTTGATGTCTATTTAGGGTTTGTCTTCTATTTATAAGTGTAATTAGTGTCATGTATATGGAGAGCCTAGCCATCATTAAAATGCTCCAAGACCTTGTCATAAACCTTGTGGAAGAATGGATTGATACAACCCTCACCAACGCTGGAAAATATACTCCTTCAAGTCGGCCTATGAGTATGTGAAGTCGACCTAATATGAAGACATTGAACTATATATATAGTGCTGGAGCTGCGACTCATTATAACTCTGAAATAGTGTTGATTCTACTGAAAGAAACGTAGATCTCTCTTTGGCAGATTGTGGATAGTCTGAGGTAGATTGCAGGTAGTCTAAGGAAGATTGCGGACTGTCTGCGACAATTCTACGGATTGTTCTGTGGTTGATGCGGATTTCAAGTAGGGTATAAATTTCAATTTGAAGATCATAAAGAGATGCGGATACAACTGTAATCAATGTGGGCTTAAGAAGGCTACAAATGTAGCTTAAGGACAAATATCAATATGGGTACATATGAGATCCTACATATTGATAAAGTCTGAATGATGTGTGAATTAAAGGGAAGTGGCAAGCATAAAGTGTGGATTTGTTTCAAAGGTTGTTTTGAGACAAGTGAATGCAGATCTGTATGGTAAATATAGAGATGTATTCACCTATTTTCTAAGTTAAATAAGAAGTACGAATGATTCAGTAACACAAGAAGCAAGACTGAATTCTGATAAGGGTATAAGGAAGGTAAATCTGTGATTTAACTTTCTATCTTTAGTACACAAAAGGAAAGCAATGTATCTCAAGTAAAACAAGAAGAAGTATGATGATAATTTATGACTAAATCAAGGAAGATATAATGAGAGACCAAGTTCTCTAGTGGTGGTGCATGTCAATGAAATTTGATGCAAAAGAGGAGTATCAACGTTGTGAAAATTCAAATAAGCATTGACAAGGTCTTGGATGCATTCCTAGGTCAAGGGTCTAAGTCTTGGTCTTGGTACTTGTCATTTGAAGATCTGTAAGAAAAATTCCTCACGTGTTTTCCTTTCCAAGAGGGAGAGGGTTTTCCCTAGCTCTAGGAGCCTAATTTGTGTGTCTCGTGTATTTTGATAATTGACTTTATGAAGATTAAATAATATAAAGAGGAAAAGACATAAGTATCTCAAGTAAGCTCACAAGTAATTATCAAGAAGAGAATTCGAATTAATCACCAGCCCTCCAAATTCTCAACACACATGGACACAATGAATGCGTGTTGGAGGACACAACACATGGAGAGAGGTTGTTTTGGAAGGTGAGAAGAGAGGGAGTTGTAGCTGAGATTTGGTGGGGAAGATGGGTGCTTCCTAATAGATTTATTGCTCATCATTTTGTGTATTTTTGCAGTGGATTCTTTAGGTGTTCATCTTCAGCTAGTAGCGCAGTGGATCAATCCCTACAGGGGCAAATTTTTGGTGTCAACCATTCCATAATTCCTTCACAGGTTTTTGTGGGTATCCTGAGTAGAGTCTGGTGTTCAAGTCCTGAAATTTTATGAGTTCTAGAACTATCCCAACTAGTAGTCTGAAGTTTACAGGAGTTGCATTTCTCGGTAGAGAAGCACAACACCAGAGCCACACAGAGCCATTTCCAAGGGGGTTAATTCATCTTGTTTTGAGATAGGCTTCAACCTGCTTTGAGAAAGCCCAGGTGCATTCCATCCAACACCATCATTGTACTCATTTCCAAGCATTAATAAAATGGCTCAGATCATATTTTGGCTCCAATTTTCATGTGTTAATGGTGTGATTTTATTTTCTCAGTAGTTTTCAATCTATTGTTGCTGTGTATTTATGTTATTTTCTAATTTGGGATATTACAGTGGTATCATAGCTCATAGACTTGGCTTATCTTGTGGAGCACGCAGTCTATGACACCGGAGAGCAAACAAAATGTGACTTACCGGAGACAGAGATACAGGAGTAGGGAAAGGAGGCTCAAAATCACTCCAGATCAGGTTGATAGCATTCCGGAGGTTGTAGAAAGGGAGATGGAGCAAACATAATATGGGATGAATGAGGAGAAGGAATTTTCTCACCTTTTGTTGAAGTCAGTACAAGACCTCTCCAAGAGGATTGAGGAGATGGGTCAGAGGCTTAGCAATGGCAGCAAAGGGAAAGGATTTCAAGGAGAGTTTCAGGTTGGAGAAGGGTTTGGCACTTCGCAGCACCAGGCAGTATCCCACACCACATTGTCGGTTGTTCCATACTCCACCATGGTCCACTATTCCTACATTCCTAGCTTTAGGGACAGGAGGGGAGCAGGAGTCGAAAGAGGCTCACTATGGAGATTTTTTCATATAATATCAATCTTATGGGCCAGAGTTCAGAAAGGCCATCACATTCAACGATTTTTTCCAGTTGAAGACTAGCAAAAAACCCAGAGGCTAGGCCAGAGGAGGATACACATAGGGGAGTGAATTATAACGTATTGTGGGTAGGTTGTTCCTCCCAAATTTTGGTGGCTCCTCGAAGAGTTCTGCAAAGGCATGGGTGGAGAAGATGGATATTTATTTCCAGCTAAACTAGATGACTGAGACATAAGAAATCAAGGTTGCTACCTTTCACTTTGGGGGAGAGGCTCATGACTGGTGGTTTCATGGATTGACTATGTTGGGGCACGGAGGCGTGATAGCATATGATGAGTTCACTAGGAGAGTGTTGGAGTGGTTTGAGAGGAAGGATCCAGAGGAGTACTTCAGAGAGTTGGTGAAGCTCTAGAAGACAGGGAATGTAGAGGCATACATCTCAGAGTTCTTGAGGTTGTCAGTCATGGTTCTAGACTTGTCAGAATCTAGGAGGATCTATATGTTCGTAGAGGGCTTGGCAGAACCACTTCATGGTTTAGTGAGATCGAGCAGATCCACTACCTTGCATGATGCAGTGGGGAGAGCGAGAGATCTGTAGGGTTCTCTACCCAGAGCTTGAGCACCACAGCCAGCCAGACCAGTCTTCCAACAGAGGGGAAGAGATGTGATAGCCCCACCACCAAGGGGTAACCAGGGTTGAGGACAATTGGATGATGAGATCAGGAGGGATCTTTGGAGGAAGAAGCTCTGCTTCACATGCTAGGAGCCTTGCGCACCATTTCATAGATGCACAGCTGGGAGGGCCCATTATATCAAGGTCTTCTCATACAATGAGGGGGATTAGGAGACTTATTTTGAGATGGGTGGAGAGGACATCGCGGTACCTCAGGAAGAGAGGCCACCACCACCACCACCACTAGCTGGAGGAACTGTGTTTGCACCTTTGGGAGGAGTCCTAACATCTTTGTGAGGAGTTCCCAAGTACCTGACACTGAGGATTTGTGGGACGATGTAGGGAAAACGAGTCTCAATGTTGGTCGACAGTGGGGCTACCCACATTGTCATTGATGCTCAGATGGTGCAAAAGAGAGGCATAACCATAACAGAGCTTGAGGGGTTTTTAGTATTGGTGTCGAGAGATAGGACCATGCAGTGTACACATCATATGTCGGCTTTGATAGTGACCATGGGGACCTATTCGGTGACCAATCACTTCTTTGTGGTCTACATTCCGAACACCAACATAGTGTTGGGATTCCAGTGGATCTATGCCCTTGGCAGGGTCACAATTTATTGGAAGAGACTAGAGATGGAGTTTTTGTACTTGGATGGCAAACTAGTGACGTTGAGGAGCATGCACTCATGCCCACCGCAGACAGTTTCTGTGCACATGATGGAGGTTGACTTGAGGCAAGGAGATATAGAGTTGGATGTTGAGTTGAGGATCTCATAGGCTGGTGGAGCAACAAAGCCACCTCGCTCGGATATCCAGGCCATCCTTGATAGAGACTCCATGGTTTTCGTGGATATACCACTAGGACAACCACCTGACCGAGGATTTGAGCACACCATCAAGATAGAGCAGGGGATCCGGGTTGTGATCACTACCCTGTATAGGCACCCCAAGGCTTATTGAGATGAGATTGAGAGGGCCATACACGAGATCTTATCATTGGAACATATCCGACCGAATTCGAGCCCTTTTGCTTCATCCATTGTTCTGGTGAAGAAGAAGGATGATAAATTGAGGATGTGTATTGATTACAGGGAATTGAATAAGAAAACGATGAAGAAATGCTACCCCATTCTTTGGATTGATAAGTTGGTGGATGAGCTTAGGGGGCCCTTCACTTAGACTGCTACAACACAAGAGGCATTTGATCACCTCAAGCAGGTGATGAGTAGTTTCCTAGTCCTTGCACTTCCAAATTTTACCAAGCCCTTCATTTTGGAGTGCGATGCATCAGGTGAAGGAGTGGGGATCGTACTGATGCAAGAGGGGCATCCCATAGCCTTTGAGAATCGGAAACTATTTCCTCATGACAAGATCTACCCCATATATTGCAAGGAGATTCTAGCCATCATGCATGTGCTAGCTAAGTTCAGACAATACTTGGTGGGGAACCAGTTCATGGTGAGGACAAACCACAATAGCCTTTGATTTTTCTTAGAGCAGAGACAACTTCAGGAGAGGCAGTAAAAGTGGTTCAGTAATATTCAGGATTACGAATTTGACATCAAGTATGTCAAAGGGAAGCATAACGTGGTGTTTGATGCCTTGTCGAGGAGGTTAGCATCCCTCTCACTAATGGGTATCGAGGCGGATTGGAAGGCCCAACTACTATTTGAGTACTCGAAGGATTAGTTTTCATACGAGATTTTGGATGGACATGTGACAAATGACCGGTACCGAGTCACGGATGAGGTGATTTACTACCGAGATCGGATCTATTTGACAACTAACTCCCAGTTGCGGGGGAAGATTTTGCATGCAACACACGATTCTCCATTATATAAGTACCAGGGGTTCACCAGGACCAACCATACCATTAGAGAGAGGTTCACATGGAAGGGCCTCAAGGAGGATTTTTTAAGACATGTTCGGTAGTGTGAGGTATGCCAGAGGAATAAGGGGGAGTTAACCCATCCGAAAAGATCACTACAACCGCTTCCCATCCCTGAAGGGAAGTGGGACAGTATTTCGATGTATTTCATCACCGGGTTGCCCATGGTGCAAGGAAAGGACTGTATCTTTTTCGTGGTCGATAGATTAACGAAGTATGCACATTTCTTTGCCATCTCAGCCTCGTACACAACCTCTCAGGTGGCTGACATGTTTTTCAGGGAAATTTTCTGACAGCATGGTCTCCCAAAGACCATAGTCAGTGACCGGGATAATAGGTTCATGGGTGGATTTTGGCAAGATATATTCTGATTGGTGGGCATAGAGCTCACACCGACCACGAGCTACCATCCACAGATAGATGGGCATACCGAGATAGATAACACATGGCTAGAGGGCTACTTGCGTAACTATGTCATGGGGCAACATAGGGCTTGGTTGCAATGGCTGCACTTGGGGGAATACTACTACAACAAAAGGTTTGACATGTCTATTGGTGTGACTACTTTTTGTGCTTTGTACGGTTATGATGTTTTGAAGTTTTTTTATGTTACGTTTGGAGCTAGCAAGGCCCCCAGGCCAAAGACTAGATCCTGTTGATTTTTGGGTAGCATTGGATGTGCTCTAGCTCCGAAATTTTGTGGAGGGGCTAGAACACATGAGATATCCAAGACCCAAAAATATTTTGGAGAAATTCCACCCGGAGTGAAAGTTATTCAAATAATCAATTATTTTTAATGGAGCCTAAGTTAAAACTTAGGGAATTAAATAATTAAAGTGAATTAATTTAAATGTTGATGAGAATATTCTAAGTGACGAGGATCAATTTTGTTTTAATCTTAGCCATTGATTAAATATTAGATCACGACCATTGATTTCTTAGCAGGAAAAGTATAAAGGAAGGCTTGAGGGTCAGTTGGAGAACACACATAGTGAGTGAATCTAGAGATCAAATTCTTCTGACAGAGCAATGCTCGGACGAAGATAAGATCTAAGTGATTTAGCAACAATGAGGTGCAAAGCAGTTGTTGGTTGGAGGACCAAGAGTACATAGCAGAGAGGCAGTAGAGACAACATAGGAAGCAACGCAGCCACCAAGAGAGGTGACGCATGCCCACACAAGGCTCGCGTAGGGACTGTGTAGAGCTTCCAAGGGACAACCCAAATTTTGTTGGAGATCGGGGTTTCTGAGCTGGGAGTGCTAAAATTCACTAATATTTCGGCTCCACGTGGTGGAAATTTCAGCTTTTGAATCTTCGTAAAAAAAAAAACTTATAGTGAAAATTCCAAGATGTCGTGTTTGAAGCGGTGAAACCCTATAATCCAAAGCTCTTATACCAAATTTTATGTAACCAGCTCTTAAAACAAAATAAAATGCAGATCAATGACTTTAAAACTATCCTCTTGGAGGGGAAACCCTATTTTACACTACATAAATGAAAAATTCTCGGATGATACAAATGATAATACCTCCTTGGTATATATAGAGTCTAAGGGGTCACAATATAATCAGATCCTGCATAAAAATAATAATGTAAGTGCACAACAATAACAATAGGGGGCTACACTAACAATAACAATAAGGGGTATACACTAGTATCATAGGGACCTAACATCATCCTAGTTTAGGACTCCTCATTTTGTTGAATTTTTAGTGGGGTTTTCACTAAAGGAAATGCAACTTTTATTAGGTCGGTTGAACACTTTTCCGAAGACATTGTGAAGATATTGTAATATGGAGAGCAGGGGCTTTGTTTTTTGGAAAGCACCCACCAACACGACCATGTTTCCCCTTGTGCTATACATTTCTCTATATTGTATCTCTGGTTTTATTTCCTCTATGTCTGATTTATTTAGCTAGATCGTGTGCCATACTTTTCTCTATAATATATCTTTGATTTTATATCCAATTAATATTTCTTGTGTGTGTTTGGTTTGTTCAAATAAATTGTGCATTTCTAATACATTTTGTAATTAGTGCAGTATGCAACCATCATTGGATTTGGAGTCAGATTGCTTGCGCTAACCCTACAAATCTTTGAAAGGACCATGTTTCAATAGCTTTGATGATATAATTGTGTGTGCTAGATTTACATTTCATTGCAGCTCGATTTCATATCCTTATGCTCTGTTATAATTTGGATTTTCACTTGCAGAGGTGAGTTCTATCATTGAAGGACAATATCAATACTTTGCAACCTTTCATGAGTACAAGGACGCACTATTCACTTGGTCTGAAAGATTGTAATCCATTAGGAGGGGATCTATATCGAAACCCAGTTCATCCTAGTTTAGGAATTTTCATTTTGTTGATTGCTTAGTGGGTTGTTCACTAAAGGGTTATGAGTGGCATTTTAAGTTTACTTATGTCGGTTGAACACTTTTCCAAATACATTGTGAAGAGATTATAATCTGGAGATCAAGGTATTTGAAGCAAGTACCCTAAATAGAAAATACCCTATAGTTTTTTTTCTCTTTCAACAAACTTTTTCTTTCTAATAAACATGGTGGATCAAGCTTGTTGAATATAATACTTAAAGGTAGTCTATAGAAACATTTGACCTATAGTTAATTGAAAGCATTATTTCCTATGCCATTATAGAACTATTGATAAGCATGTTGCCTAGTAATCAAATCCTCTATGATCTTGGCAACAAGTTAGTTGTTTTTCATACGAGATTCTCTATTGTAATGTTAGGTTAGTGGAATCATTAATTTTATGATCTCCAAACATACAATGTAGTGCCTCAAATTTTACGCTCCCGGATTGATAAAGTAATGCCCTGAATATAAAGCAATTAAATTCACCAACGTTTTGGCGCCATTGTCAGGGATGCATTAGAAGAGCTAAGACATTGGTGGTCTAATCTTAGATTTTTTATTCCACGGCATTTAACTCTTGGAGGAGTGGGATGGTAAGACAAAAGGTAAGAACCTGTGTGACCACTTTGGTGAGTCTCACGAATCCTTGTCATGTTGGCATAATGTGTTTTCTTTTATTTTGTTTAAGCTGAGTTTTTTTTATGAGCTAATTGTGTGAACAGATAACTTAATGATGACCAGATCCCAGTAGCACTAGCATCTCACAGTGTCATTTGGTTTTTCTTTGTTGTTTTGTTTTAGGAATTTTATGAATAGAATTAGAGACACTAGGGGTAGATTTATAGGTAGGAGTAGGTTAGATACTCTTGAAAAGAGCCCCATTTATAACACTACTTTGATGGCAGGAAGATATCTAAAGAAAGGACGAACATGTAGAACTTCGAGACTGAATTGAAGGCCCATGGAAGGCAGCTTTAAACATCAAGAACCATTGGCAAGCAAGGAACTAGATTCCATATTCCATTCAACTGATTCTACAATGATAAAAAATTTATTTGGAGAGCTATGACATGAGGCAAACCCAGAAGTATACTTCAACCCTATTTAGGAGCCAAAATAACCACACTTGGAAACCAGGTACAATTTGCTCAAGGGAACAAACCAATGAATACAAAATAATGGGACTCCATTGGATATCTCAAATCGTAATAGAAATTAAATACCTATCTACATCTCAGATACAACAAGTCTTGGTTGTAGTCAGAAACACATCCTAGGGAGGAAGAGAAGAGCAAGGGATTCATGAACAACATCAAGGAGAAGACCCAAAAAAATCCCTTGATCATCCTTTCCAGTCTATATAAGGGTCCAAAGAATCATAATAAATCATCAATGGAGAGAAAATATTAAAACCTGAAATCAAGGAATTTATTTCATCCCTATCATCAGATATGTTATTCATTCAAGAGGGAAATAAAAAAGCCTCAAAGATATTCTTAGCATGATAAAGTAGGACATGCCAATAATTGCTAGTGAACTAGAGGGCCATGGATATATGAATCACATTGAATCTTGGTTCCAAATGATTGTCAACACACAACATTCCTTCGCCATCCAAAATCTCCTAGCATTAGATCAACCAAAGTAGTAGATCCTCATATTCTAGTATTCATTGAAGCATATATTTAAAATTTGAATGAGTATATTTATAATTTTGTTGTGCACATGGATTTATTGGAAATATTCCTACACTTGAGAATATGCTTACTCTTTCACATAGAGTAGGATATTGTAGGTGAATAAATAAATAAAAATAGTAAAAAATAAAAATAGGTCTAATTGTGGAAATCAAGATATTAGCGGAATTAGACAAGAACCTTGCTTGAAAACCAAGTTACTAGCAAGAAAAGTTTTAAATAATCGCTGCATCATGTTGTTGATCCTCTAAAATTCCTTAAAATTTGTTTATATTCTTGTGTTAGTTGATGTGGGAGGCATTAATTCCCTCCTACATTATCTGGGTTCAAGACCAAAGACTTATTTTAGTACCTTGAGGCTTGCATGCATCAATGATAGGTTCTCTCACTAGTGACTGTGGGGATACATCAATGCCCCCTAATTGTCAAATCTTGCAAGTGATTTAACCTCAGCTCCTGTATTCACACCTAGAAAGATGTAATGAGGTACCTTGACACTCATTGACATTAATGGTGAGATATCTCACATTGGTTAATGGCATACACCAATGATCAGTAATCCAATGATTTCTTTTGATCAAGACAGCAACCAATTCATCCTTCATATTTTAAAAAGAGTTGGAAGCCATGTTTATGCGCTTACATGTTTCCTATTACCATCATACAATAGGGGAACCACTCATATATGCCCTGCAAATCAGAATTCATCAGCGATAAATACATCCATGTTCCAAGCAGTCAAATTTAAGTTAGAATAAATACTAGTATCTTTTCCAAATTTATAATTCTATCAACAGTTCTAGCTCCAACATTTTAATTTTTATATGAGTCTCAAGTTTTTTTTTGAAACAATTGTTATAGGAAAACTTCAATTTTAAGGTAAAACCTGAGGTGAGCAATTTATTTTAAGCTCTTTGGTGTATTTAAGACATGAAAATGATAACAACATAATTGTGGCCCCATGTAATTTCAAGTGTGCATTTTCCTTTTTATCCCAAATAATTATCCTCCTAAGCCCCTAATATGCCACTATCTTGATGATTTCTTAATCTTTGACCTTAATTAATATCTCCAATCTAGATCTGTATATCACCAGCGGAAATGATGAAAGAAAGGCCTCGTCCCTCTTTGAGATTGATTACTGGAGGAACCATTATATTTCTAGATCTACCACAGTCATCACATCTCTACACCATTTTTTTTAGTACCCTATCTAATCAATCATTAGTTGTTGTGATCTACCCATGTAATTGGTACCATCATCATTCCAACCCCATGTTGATTATTCTCCACCACCCAATCAAGAAAATGATCATCATTGATCTTTGTGGCTCGTATCTTTGTGGCTCGTATTCATGTCCATTCAACCATATGGTGGAATAATCCCAACCTTTACGTTGCCACAACCTTAATTCCACTTTGAAATATTCCACGATTTCAATAGCTCGATTGATAGCTGGGGTTGTTGAGAAAAAAAACCTTAAGCATCGATCCATTATGAAGTATGGTGAAGCTCGAAGCAATAAGAAACGATCCAAGGTCTTTGACGATCTTGGAAGGTTCTCCAAAATACAATTCAATAAAACCTATTCTGAACGCTGCAAGTGGCTTCCTATTATTCGAAGGTGTTAAAGACATGATGATGTTGTGGCAATGGAATTTGCACGGGGATTTAATAGTGGGGTGGCACAATTTGGCGATATGGTGATGGAAATAATAGAGGAGTCGATGGCTCAAGCCACAGGGCTTCCATAAACAATATATTGGTGGTTTAAAAACAAACAAGTGGAGGAGGGGTTTTGGACCAAGATTTTTAACTCTACAGAGTTGAAGCCAAATTAGGTGTGCCATAATAATGGATTGCAGAGAAATGGAGAAACTTGATTTTCATCTTAAAGAAGTATATAACATGCAACAGTAGGTATGTTGTTACGTTTCTCTATCATATTAGACTACTCCATTTTGTAGTTGGCGACCATATCACTTTTCCTTATTACCTTTGTAAGAATCTAGGCCACATGGAAAAATGAGTACATAAAAACCATAGACGCAGTCTTTGCCACCATGGCCTCATTAAAATAATAATTTTGGAGGAACTCCAAAGGAGGGTAGATAATTGGGATCTTCTTGAATCATGACACTAACTAGATCTATATATGTTCCATTTTCATCAACTTGGATTTTTGTGACTAAATATTGTTAGAATATTGAAAGTATGAAAAAGCATAATACAATATTAAATACAACAACATTTAATCAATAATAGAAAGGAGACAAGAGGCAAAATAAAAAACACATCAGATTTACATTGTAAAACCCCAATTGGAAAAACATCCACGGGAAGGGATTAACATCTTTACTATCTTCATAAATATCCAATCATACAAAGAGAACCACCACAAATGCTTCACCACTTTACAATAATAAGATTATCATATATTTTTCATTAACTCATGGGACTCCCTAAACTATATTATATACCAATAGAAATTAAGGAATTACATCCCCGTAATACATGTGAGATAATGTCATTTCAGCTCATTGTATAATAGATTAATATACGGGTATCTTACTCCATGATGAATTTGGGATATACCACTTTTACATAAAATTAGAGTTCCAACATATTCTAGACATTATTACCTCCCAAAGGGACACATTCCAAAACTCCCTCTTAATGATGACTAGGGAGATGTAACATTTATTGAGGAACATGGGATTACATCAATACTTCCCCTTAATGACAACTTCCAACATTTCCAACAATTTTCGAAGTTCACTTTTTGGTGTTTTTCCTTCATCACATAAGCCAATTCTTCCATCATTATCCTTTTTATGCTTTCGTATTCATCCATAAAATCCTTGAAATTAATCAAATCAGGTACAATTGTCAATTATTTTTGAATGATTTAAATTTTGATGAAGTTTGGTTTTAAAATTAAAATTTGAGCAGAAATTATGGGAAGTTGTAACATCCTGTAATTGATCCATCGTTTTCATATGTGCAGGATAGCTAGGTGAAAACTGAGAGTTGTTCGGTAAACATTAGTGTACAAGGATGGTGAAACTTCTATCCTTCTCCTGGAAACGTTCACGGAAGTGCTTGGTCAACGTTGGTCAAACTAGACCAACTGTTTAGAAAATCCCTTGTTTTAAGCATGAAATTTGGGCACTTTGTGATTTTAAGGGGTTTTTCCCAAATTTTAGTTCTAAGAGTGATGAATTTGAATTATAGGCCTTATCTATGTTGTCATAAATGTATTTGAGCATTTTTAGTTAATTAGTTACCAAAAACTTGTATAATATGTATCATTTGAAGGAGCAAGACATCTATTATCAATGTGAAATTTGAAGACTTTTGCAATTTAGTGAAGAGGATTTGGTTCAGAGTTTCTTCTGCCTTTATTATGTTTGATGGATGATGTTTGATCTGGTTTTCAAGTTCTTCTAAGCTAGTATTCACCCAAAGTGCGCAGCGGAAGCATGGAGGGCCCCCATTATCAAGCCTATGCACTAGTTTCTCATTTCTTTGGTATAGTTTTCAGTTTGTTGTACTTTCATTCAAGTTGCTATATTTTCATTGAGTTTGTTATACTTTGTTTCAGTAAATTTACTTTTCACTAATTTCTTATTGATATGCTTGATAAAGAGATATCATGAATTGACCTCTTGAAAGAGAGCTTGGTATATATTTCACCTTCAATAAGCTAGACTTGTCAAAGATTGCTCATTTTATTTATGTGTTGACTAATTTCTTATTGATATGCTTGATAAAGAGATATTATGAATTGACCTCTTGTAAGAGAGCTTGGTATTTATTTCACTTTCAATAAGCTAGACTTGTCAATATTGCTAATTTTGTTTATGTGTGATTGATTTGTTGCAATATTAGTTAATTCATTATTTAATTGAAGAAATTGATGACTTGAAGGAGTTAATTTTTTCATTGGAAACTTTTTGAATCCACCTCCTGTAAGGGAGATTGAAGTTTGCTTGACAATAATACTTAAGATTTCAAACTAGCTAGATGTTTAACTTTTAGAAATTGCCTCTAAACCATATATGTTGGAGTGCTTCTAAGCTTACGAAGACTGGATTGATAAGAAAATTGATGATCTAATTTATACCCTTAAATTGGACCAACATTTTGGTGTTGTTTCCGGGGAAGCACATTTAGAGGGTGGAAATTTAGTTAATTCATTTTCATTTTTCATAATTAAAAAAAAACAAAAACAGATTTTATTTTAGTTATGTTTCTTTATGCCTAGGGAAAGAGATGAAAAAGGTAGATTTACCAAACAAAACCCCCCAACCACTCAACCATCTATGGGAGCAGGACCATTCGCATTAACTACACCGGATTCTGGAAAACCAACTTTAGAAGAATTGGACAAAAAATAACGTTCAGGACAAAGGTTAACTCTCGTTGAAAGGAAAACTTTGTTAGCTTATGAAGTAAAAAGAAAACAAACTGAAAAATCAACATATTCCATAGGAAAACAAAGAGAGTCAAGAAAACCAATTCTTGAAAAATTAGATCAGCCAATCCTTGAACAAATAGAGAAAGTTGAAGAAAAACAAACTCAAATTCTTACTGAGACATTTAAAACAAATGAGAAAGAAATGTCAGAGGAAGTACAGGGATCTAATATCCCAATACTAACTCCAGAACAAAGGTTACAATATGAAAGACAACAAAGAAAATGGCAAAGAAAAGGAGAGGAGGAAATGAGAAGACAAGCAAAAAGAAAAAGAGAAGAAAATGCCAAAAGAGAATATGAAAATAAGAGACGACATGATGTAGAAACAAACAATGGTCAAGAAGCTACTTTTGGATTCCCAATTTTAGATACTAGAGAAATTTTTGGAGAAGAGGTAAAAATGAAGAATATTCTACCTTTTGTTTTACCAAATTTATATGGAATGTCTTATGAAGATCCCGATTCATTCATCTTTGAATTTGATATCTTGTGTCGTACTTACGGTTATACTGATGATGCACATAAGTTTAGTCTTTTTTTTTCTGATACTCTTAAAGCAGCTGCATTAAAATGCTTTATGGGAATAGGAGAACACACTATTAATTCTTGGGAAAACATGAGGAAATTTTTTCTTAAGAAGTATCAAGCCTATTGTAGGCCTAGAGGTTTGAAGGTAGATATTTTTAGGATGCCACAACAAGAAGATGAGAGTTTGGAAGAATACTTAGAAAATTTTCTTTACAACTTACAAAAATCCAAACAACATTCTTTAAACCTTGATACCATTCGAATAGTTTTTCTCAAAGGTATACGAAATGAATATCTTGATATTCTCAATGTAATGGGAAAATGAGACATTTCATATTTACCATTTGAGGGTATTGCATAATTATGTCAAAAGTATTCAAGAGGAAGAGCTAAAAGTGGAAAAAGAGATGCAAATTCAAAAGTTACTAAATCTGCAACAGGAAGCATAACAAGAGCATAATTAGGGAATTTGTTTGAGAATTTTAAAACCGATATCTTAAGCACATTAGGAACACAATTCGATGTACTAAAGTCCAATAAAAAGCAAGATGAACAAGATCAGGTACTATCAATCTTTTGTCCTAAATCTAGGAAGAAGCATCCACTAAAGGAATTCCCTTTAGATAGTATTCAGATTTGTGGACTTTGTATTGAAAATCATTCAACAGATAATTGTCCAAAGCTAAAGGAATTGTAGGTAAATTCAATGGAATGGGGTTAAGGGATTGACTCTCTCTACTATTTGGCACCAAGAAGATCTTGGCAACCATGGTTTACAGGTATGCCTCAAAATTTACCTCGGCAATTTACTCAACAAATTCCTCATAATTATCAATATTCTGCTCAAACCTCATGGAATGCACCTATGCCATGGTAGGATGGAATGCACCTATGCCATGGAAAGCTTGGCCTCCTTAGAAAATCCAAAACCAAACTTCACAAAGTTGGCAAAGATATGCTTATGGAGCCCAACCTCCCCAATAATTTTATCCTTAACAACCATATCAACATAAATATCAACCTTATCCTCAACAATCATATCAACAACCATATCCTCCACAACCATTTCCATATCAAAAATTCCAACAACCCCCTCAATCAAACCCATTTCCACAACAATAATCACCTGCGCTAACTCAACCTCAACAACTTCAACTTCCAACTAACCAACCACTACCTAGACCAACTCAATTACCATCTCAACCAATAGCAAATCCGAGTAACAAAGTGGAAAGACTAATTTACAATACTGAGGATGGGACTTCATATTCCATACTTCCTATTCAAAACATCAAATTAAGGTCTAGAAAAATCTTACAAAAAGAGTCTCCTATGATTATAGAAGAACAAGTTGAAGAGGGGAGAAATCCTGAAAAACTTGATGAAGAACATCAAATTCAGAAAAATAGAACAATAACAACTCAAACACCTCCTTTTCCGGAAAGGTTAATAGAGCAAAAATCTGTAGTCTCTCTTCCTGAATTTAATATTTTAGATGAATTGAAAAATCCCTATGTTAAAACTCCTTCATTGCATGCCATTAAAGATATTCATATCTATACAAAGGAAATTAAGGAATTATGCATCAAGAAAATTGGAAAAAGAAAGAAGGATCCACCTACAATTCACGTCATTGGGAAATTATCTAGTCTTATGTCAACAAATACTACAATTGAGAAATATGTTGATCTTGGAATACCTATGGTAACAATTTCAATCAAAAATTTCTCAGTTTCCAAAACTCTAATTGACTTAGGAGCTGCAATCAATATCATGACAACAAAAACCATGAAATGTTTGAACTTTCCAAATATCCGACTTACCACTACAATTTTGGAACTAAATGATAGATCCAAAGTAGTCTCAGAAGGAGTACTTGAAGACATCATTATTTCTTTGGATTCATGGGAATACCTTGTAGACTTCCTAGTCCTAAAGCCAAAGTCAAATTTAGGAGGTCATCCCTTAATTCTTGGCAGACCATTGTTAGCCACAGGTTATGCCTTTATTGAATGTAGATCAGGAAATATGATCATATCACATGGAAATGAAAGGAAGCACATAAAATTTATCATCTTAATCAATATCCTTCCTTATTATCATGTTCTAATGAACAAAAGGAATAAATTCAGTCTATCTTAAGCATAAATCAAGCCTTTGATTTTAGAGAAGGAGATAATGAGGTCTTAATGGATCTTTTCATTTCATAACTTGATATTTTAGAGAAACTTAGAACTATTCAATATGAAGTTGTGAGTCAACTCTTAAATCAATGTTTTCGAGAAAATTGCATTATTAATTCATTGCAAACATCATTTGAAGTAATATTTCCTGTTAAATCAATTACAAATTCTCAAAGTAAAGTAATTCAAATCATCCCAGGAAATAATCTTAATATTGGAAATAATTTGGGATCATCACAAGAAGAACAATTGATTGCAATATTGAAGAAATATTCAAAAGTGTTTGCTTAGGATTACATTGATATGCAGGGAATTCATCCATAAACATGCATTCACCATATCTACACAGATGATAATGTTAAATCGATAAGGAAACCTCAACGAAGGATGACCCAATGTTGAAAGAGATAGTTAAAGAAGAATTGCAAAAACTATTGTAGTTAGTGTTAGGGTCCTATAATAATAGGGTTCATAAAATTTTGAATTGACTTTTATTGTCTTGTAAATATGTACATACCTTGCTTTCTACAAGTTGCTTTCCCATATTTTGAAAAAATGAAAAATAATAAAAAATCAAAAAGAGGGTAAAAATTCCTAAAAGAAAAATCAAAGGACTTAGAAAAATATAGACCCCAAAAGAAAAAGGAAAAAGGAAATAAGACCTGAAAGTGAGCAAGTCCAAATGCTACTACTTTTACTTTTACTGCAAAGAATAATGATTATGTGCAGAGTGTCAATAAATGCCATAATCCATGATTAGTTAAACAGTTTAATCTTAACTTGTCATGCTTTCAATTTCATGTTTTAGATAGTGAATAAAGATTTGTCAAACAGTTTAAACTTGACAAATCAATAGATATGTAGAGAATAATGAGGAGCTCAATAGTTTAATCTGAGCCCTCAGATAAAATAAGGTAGATTTAGATAGTTTTATGCTTTAAAAGAAAATGTTTTAAGATTGCAAGCCTAAATGCACCTACAAAATGAAGAAAAAATGTTAGAAATAAAGCTGGGTAGGTAGAAAGCAGTGGAGCAAGCATGTAATAAATGATCATCGAGAAAAATCACTAATTTCCCTTCCCTTATAAGTATTCAGTATTCTAAGCTATCAGTCAAACAGGCTCAGAGTATTTCTCTGACTTTCGTTGAGACCGGACCCAAGGCTCTATGACTAGTTAGTTAAAAATATTGAGTTCTTATGTTAAATCCACATTTATCATCATTTACCCTTCATTCATACATTAAAACCCCTTTTTCCTCAGTAAAGACGCATTCTTACTTAGTAAAATGGTAGCCCTAAAAATAATTAACTTCATCCTTTCATAAGCATTCATAAAAACCCACAAAATTACATTTATCCTAAGTATTAGTGAAAAAAATATAAAGATGAGCAATGCTTAATTTTATACTATACTTAGAGATAATGTGTGTTTTGTTTTTATTACCCAACCCATTCATATTAGCCTTTAACATAATTTTATTAAATCTCTAAGAAATACACTCCCATACTTATTAATTACCTTATATCTAAATATCCCAAAAAACCCACTATTATAACTTTTTAACCAAAGTCTATTATCCCATGTACGCAAATAAAAAACCCAAATTATGAAGCCCTTTGGTCTAAAAAAATCTTTATTTGAAATACCCCGCCCCTATAGTTTAAAAACCATTCAAAAGGTTTAAAAAACTATATAATATAATAAACATGCCCACATGTGAAACATTTTTCAAATGTTTTAAACCTAACCCGCCATCTATTATACCAACTCTAAGTTTTAAAAACCTTGTTTAAAGCACCTTTGTAATAATGTTTTATCCTGCCGCTATGTATAAAATGTCTGCATCCATATATATTGGTTAAAGCATTATATATATATATATATATATATATATATATATATATATATATATATATATATATATATATATATATATATATATATATATATATATATATATTTTAAACCAAATATCCCTCCGCCATCATATAACCTAAGTTTTGAATTAAACAAAGGCCTATTCATAAAGTTAAAAACACTTCCGCTGCATATGATAGTCCGGTCCCACTTTTCAATCCAACACACCTTCCTAAACTAGTCCTAACCATTCGCATCCAATTCTTAAATCAAACGGTCAACGTCCGATATTGCATAAAAAAGATGCAAGACCACCCGACAGCCAAAGCCACGCGAAATGGGTGGTTTCACCCATTTCTCTCTCCTCTACATGGCATTCCCTCATTGGATCATGTGGATTGGACTTGAAACCACTTACCGCTCGACATCTGCGCGATAACCACTCGCGGTTTTCATCCATTCCAACTTCGAAACTACCCTCCTGCCTGACTAGACCTGCATTCAATGCCAGTTTAAACGCGACCAATATGTCTATAAAACCTTTGAAAAAATACATTTATTCACCATTATTGCACACTCAACCACTGTATTGCCTTCTCCCGACTGTTAAAACCCTGCTAAATCCCCTGGTTGCCATTTTAACGCCCAAAACCTCCGAAATCTCCCAAGACACACCTCTAAAGATTGTTGAGGAGCTGCACGTACTCCAGATGCACTGCTGAAGTTATCAAATTGACCAGAAACTGAAGAAACCCTTTTAAAGTGGATACCTGCATTCAAATAGCTATTCTTCTGAGTTTTAAACCTGCAACCAAATTTAGAAACCTTTTTAAAGAAAGAGAAACATTTTAAATTAAGAAATTGAATAATCAAATTGCCCAAAAGTCCTAGAAATAGGCCAAACTCTGGCAAAATTTTCCCAGAAACCCTATTTGTCTACTGCGCGCCTTTTCAAGGAAATTTATTAATTTTTCACAATCTAATGATCAATTTCAAGCTCTAAAAGGCAAAAAATCCTCTACAGGTGCCCTAATATTCTGTAAACCTTTTCAACAGAGTTTTTAGCCCCATTTTTTAGTCAAAAAACTCAGAAAACCCATGTTTTCTGTTTTATACTAGTTTTTAAGCCTCGTAACTTTTGTTGATAAACCTAATTGGGCATAAAATCCAAAAAGAGACTCTATTTTACTAAAATTTTCCCAATCAAGCCTTTGCTATAGTAAAATTTCCTCTGCAAACTGTTTAAACTTGCAGAAGCCAATCAAGATGCCTAAAAAATAGAGTGTAAGCAAGCTTGAAGGTTCTAAAACTCCTAAACCTACTCCTGCCATGACTCCAAATACTGCAATTGTAGTCAATCCATTACAACCCCCAGTTGTTGATATTGAGCATATTCCCCTAGCCGATATTGACTACAAAATAACTGATCCCATAGTTGAATTCAATCTGTTAGATATTCATAACTGGCGTTTTGAGAAGTCTTTAGATGACCATGAAGAAATTTATCTTTTGGAATCCAGTCTGCCCAAACATGTAGTCCCTCCAACTCACCCTTGTCAAGAAATTATCAGATTATGTCACCAGTACTATATTCCTGAACAAAGAGCTATTGTGAATGAAAATAAAGAGGTCCTATTTACCATCACTGCAGAGTCAATAAACCAAATGTTGCAGCTTCAACCAGACCCCCAAGTATTCCCTTTGTCTATTGAAGCCCTCACTAAACTATACATTGGCCTAGATTTCCCTAAAAGGTTTATGATTTTTCAGACTTTCATGCCTCTGCATGTTGAAATTCCCAAATTAAATCCTCCATATTCAACTGCCAAATTCCCTAAAAGTTCAAGGCATGTAATCTCCATGCTTTCCTTCATACTTGGGTATTTCACTGATGAGCACACTGATGAGTCTATCTTGGGATTTTTGTCCACCTTTTCTCCAAGTCAACCACCTTCAGTTATCTTTGACTTTGTTGGTTTCATTGCTGATAGTGTTCACTATCAATTGACTAATTTACAGCTGGAAGGAGTTTTCAGATATACCTCCTATATTTTCCACATGTTTCTTTTCTTCCAATCAGAGAGCTTTCCAATTTCACTTCAAAAGTTGGATATAGAAGGAAAACCTCTATCTGTTATCTTTTGGACATCCATACTCAGAAAAGAAGGCACAGATTTCAATTATTCAGAGTTGCAAAGTTGTTTTTACATCCATTGATCACCATCTTGACCAAAACAGAGCAGCCTAGAATCAGTGAGGAAATGAAGAAAATATTGCAGCTATCGGAGCAAAGCAAAGTTGGTGATTGGTATTTATATAATAAATTCAGTGAAATCGGAGTTTTTGGGTCAAACTTGTTGCCTTACAAGTTACCCAAGCATCCATCAATGAGGATCTTTTCCTTGGAGTACATCAGACAGATCCTAAATTTTGATTCTATTAATTTCATAGCACCTAAAAAGAAGACCCAATTCAAACTTAAAAATCAAATTGGGCCATTCATATGTAATCACAGAGATGCAGAAAAGGAAGCAGCAAGTCAACTACTAGAATATAAATTAGAAGAAAGTTTTCCCTTGGAATTATGATCCACAAGGGATCTTAAGTAAACTAAGGGTAAAATGTAAATGGACACCCTTTATCCATGAATCAATGCCAGAAATAGAGAAGTTTGCTAATCAAACTGAGTGGGTTGAAAACACTTTAACAGAGGCAGTTAACCAAAGGAATACTAGTCACACTTTGGAAATTTCTAAATAGCGAGAGACATCCACCAAGAGAATCAGAGAAGAGGGAGCTTATACTGCAGAGACTACAACATAAACAAATTTCAAGATCATTTACAACAAGAGGCAAAAACTGGATACAGTAGCTAAAGGTAAAGTAACAATAGATGTTGAAGGAACAAAGCCCTTGAATACCAACACTAATTTTCCAGAGACCAATGTAGCTACTGTAGTTATCAGTGAGCCAAATCAGAATGAAAACCAACTGAATAATGAAGATACATAGATGATGGAAATGCAACAAAGTATGGAGGCTTCTTCATCACATTCAGCTGAGGAAAAAGATTTGGATATTAAGGAGAAATACAAGCAAATCAAGTTAAAGAATGAGGAAATCAAAACTGAAATATATTCTCAATTCTTAAAGAAAAAGCCAAGTAATCAAAACAAATTCCTATCAACATTTGATTATTCAACTAAAAAATTGATTATGTCAATATTATAGCCCACAGTATCAGTACCAAAGACAGTTGCTAACTATAAAAAATTTGATATGGAAGTGGCTACAGACAAAATCCATAAATTAGATGAAATTGAGTTTCATAGACAAACCTCAGAGGTGTTGTATTCCACAGTCACAACAAAATCTATGAGTGCTCATAAGCTTCAAAATACCATCTCTAATATGCAAGATCAAATGAAGATGGATAAAGCTTCATTACATGCAAAGGATTTAAGGATTAAAACCTTAGAAGATTTAGTATTGTAGGTAGGATATGATCCTACAAACATCAAAGCAGCAGAAACATTAGTAAAAAAAAAAAATGAGGATATAGCTGCCTTGAGGAAACAACTCAAACTTCCTCAAAATGCACATCCTCAGACAAAGAAAGTTTTACAGGATCAAAAGGAAAAAGATAAAATGATGAGTTTAATACTTCAATTGACAACTCAAATTAAGGAAATGGAAGTACAAATGGACCAACTTGTCTAAGAAAAAGAGACATTAAAAGAAACAGTAATTCCTACAGTCATCCCAGTCATCACTGCAGCAGTGCCTTCAACTTTAGGAGAAAATTTGGCACCCAAAGAACCACTGGCCACTGCAGTGCCAGTGACTTCTTCAACAACTTCAGCTACTGAATCCTCCACAACAAAATTGCAACCTACAGATGAAAGCAGTCAACTAGTGAAAGCAATGGAAGAGATGTCCTTGAAGACAAATGAAATTAACAAATTAACAAAGACGATTGAAAATCTTGAGAAGACAAACAAATCAACTCCAATAGATGCTAAAATACATGAACAAAATGCAAACAGATTGAGTGAAGAGGTAAAGAAGTTACAAAAAGAATTAACTCTCAAAGATCAGATATCTTACATAAAAAATTACCTATGGAATAATGTAATTGAAGCCATACATGATGTATGGCCTTCAATTCATGTAATTTTTTAGCAAAGAGAGTTATTATTGGCAGCCCAAGTAGAGATCCAAAAGACACAAGTTGATTTAGTTGATAAACCAGAACACGCTGTAAGATTAATTAATTTCATCAACAGCAAGAACAGACAGGAATTGGAAGAACTAAAAATCAATGACAGAACATCAACTATCCTAGAAATTAGGAAAGTTACCACCAAAAGAAATTTGATGAGACAACTTGAAGAGAAATGTGAAGGTATGAATACTGCTATAACCAAATTCATGGTTAAGTTCACCAATTTAAGACAAAAAGGACTTCCTGATATCATGGTTATTAATGATAAGTTAATGCCTCAAAATGATTATGACAAGAAGATAAGAGAATATGCCAAGAAGCAAGTGAATAAGCCAACAAATCAATGCATTCCCACAGGAAAAGTATTGCTGAAAAGTTTTGAAGATTTGTTTTATTTGCAGTATGAGATCAGGCACTAATTTGTCATCAAGCCCATATTTGTTAGGTATACTGAAGCTTATGAGAATTTTAGGAAACTCAAAAATATTGAAATTCCTAAAAATGAGGATTGGCAAGCATTGACTGATTTATTATGAAGAATAAAATACAAGCAAATGAAAAAGAAAAAATACATTTGCTGATTTCACTGTCAAAACAGATTTTACAGCAGTAAGGCAATTTGACTGAAAGTTAGAGTATCCAAAATGAAAGTGTATCAGTGAGAAAGAGTATCAGTGAAGTCAAGTTAGATTCTAAAAAATATCTAAAAGCCAGCAAAGAGGACACATAAGCAGCCAACTACTTCTTATCATAAAACAGTTTCTATTTCTTTTTAATAAAATAGGACACCTTGTTGATTTGTTTAGCAGTTGTCACTATTATTGTTGGAAGATATTTTATTTTCCTAAGTTAATTCCTAGAAGTCATCTAGGATATTTTGTAAAACATTAAGTATAAATACTTCACTCTTTTGAAGTATTTTTGTGTGGAATAAAATTGCTGGAGATTACTATAGATATTATAAATATTTTGTTGACTTGAAGGCTTTGGATTTCGATTTTGAGTAGCAGACTGGATCAACTATTTGGCATCATACTTCAGGATCCCTATGATAAGCTATTTGGAGTGAAGTACTCTCTAAAACTTGTCATTGTTATCTTCTTTTGTTACATGCATACATCTATGTTTTAATTATAAATCTGAATGTATAACTAAGAGTATTACTACAGGACATGTTAATAGCACCCTGTTTTTAACTAGTTATCATTTCTTTGTTTTCTTCTAATTTCCGATGTAGGGAACCCTTAATTTCTCCCTCTCCCATTTGACCTCTATCTACTACTTCCATTTTCCGGATCAAAGGATCCTTAAGTGCCCTTTATCCTGATCACACCATCTCAAAAACCAATTTTCCAAGATCTCCAAGGGTTATTTATCTTGCCTTGAAGACATTTGACCCTTAGGCCTTGATCGCAGTTCTGTTAGCTTGATTTAGACTCCATAGCCCAATGGACAAGTAGATTTCCCTCTATCTATCCCTCCAAGTGAAATTTTCCCACCAAATCCAACAAAACCAAACCAAAATTGCACTTTCATAGCTAGCGTAATATTCATAAATTAAAACAAAGTTAAACTTGAAAGAGAGAGCCCTCTCTGAACCCTAGGAACGCTAGATCCTAGAGTTTGATGTAGGTTTGTGGTTACCTCTAGTATTCTTTGACTAAAAACCAAAATTCCACAATTTAAGAATTTACTAGAGTGATAACAGGTAGGATTTATCTACTCTATCTCTGACAGTCAATGGGTTTCTCCTTTAGTAGTGGTTCTAAAGAAGAATGGAAAATGGAGAGTCTATGTAGACTATATGGAATTTAAAAAAGCAACGGTTAAAGAACATTTTCCATTGCCATTCATAGATCAAGTCCTAGATTCACCAGCTGAGATTTTTTTTTCTCCTTTCTAGATGGATTTAGTGGATATAATCAAATTAAAATAGCATTAGAAGACCAGGACAAGACAACATTCACATACCCTTGGGGAACATATGCTTATAATGTACTGCCCTTTGGCTTTTCTAATGTACTAGCTACATTTCAAAGCGCAGTTTTGGCCCATTTTTGTTGACTTAATACATGAATGTGTAGAGTTCTACATGGATGATTTCACTATATATGGAAACACTTTTGATTATTGCTTGAAAATTTGGAATTTTTTTTAAAAAGATGTATTGAAACAAATTTATCTCTCAGCAATGAAAAATGTTTCATGATGCTAACAGAAGGAATAGTGTTGGGTCATCACATTTCATCTTCTGGAATAAAAGTAGACCCAACAAAAATCCAAGTCATTGTGAACTTATTAGCCCCAACAAATCAAGAAGAATTGAGGAGTTTTCTTGGGTATACAGGCTATTATCAAAGGTTTATTAAGAATTTTAGTGAAATAGTCTTTCCTTTATTTAAATTACTTGGAAAATATATAACATTTCATTGGGATGTAAATTGTCAAATTGCATTTGAAAAGCACAAGGAAAAACTATCTATAACACCTATTTTAAGAGGACCCAATTGAGCTTTTCCATTTCACATTTCCACTGATGCATGAGATACTGCAATAGGGGCATCTTTAGGTCAAAAAGAAGATAATATGACTTATGTTATTTATTTCATTAGAAAAAACCTAACCCCTGCATAATTGAATTACACAATTACAAATAAAGAAATGTTGGCAGTAGTTCATGTTGTTAATATATTTCGACATTACATCACAGGACATGAAGTCGTCATCCATACAAATCATTCTGCTATCAGGTATTTAATGAATAAACCCATTACTAATGGTAGAATAAGAATATGGTTGCTATTGATGCACAAGTTCAATATTATTGTCCTAGATCGACCTGGAAGGGAAAATCAAGTGGTAGATTTTCTATCTCGATGACATACATCTAGTGAGATTATTCATGTTTCATATAACTTTCTCGAGGAACAATTTGTAATATCAGTTATAACTCCATGGTATGCTGATATAGCTAATTATTTATCAACAAGAAAATTACCTCCACATTTTACATCGAGAGATAAAAGAAAAGTAATTAGAGAAAGCTAGATATACATGGCTTAACGAATATCTTTTCTATATTGGTTCTGATTTTATTATAAGGTGATGTGTGAGACATGATGAAATATTAGATATTTTAAAAAATTCATGATGAGCCTTGTGGTGAACATTTTGAAAATAAAAGGACAACGTACAAAATACTCAATTTGGGTTATGATTGGCCATCAATCTTTAAAGATTCAAAGAAATATGTAAAAAGTTGTGACAATTTCCAAAGGATGGGAAAACCAATACCATCTGATGAAATGCCACCGAAGCCACAAGTTCTCATAGAACCATTTGAAAAATGGAAACTTGATTTCATTAGCCCTATCAATCCACCATCAAATGGAAAAAAGTACATCTTGGTATGTACTAACTATGTGACAAAGTGGGTAGAAGCGAAAACATTGGTAAGATCTATATAACATACAGTGGTGAATTTCCTATTCGAGGAATTTTTTGTTAAATTCGGAGTCCCTAGAGAAATTATCACTGACCAAGGAGCACAATTTACCTCTAAACTGGTTCAAGACATAGCAGAGAAGTACAAAATCAAGCATCACAAATCTACACCCTATCATCCACATGTCAATGGCCAAGTGGAGTCTACTAATAAGACTCTTGAAGCAATAATGACCAAGACAGTGAGAATGAATAGAAAATATTGGTCAGGAAAACTTCATGAAGCTCTATGGGCATACAGAATCACTTGGGAAAACACAACAAGTTTCACTCCTTATCAATTGGTATTTGGTAACTAAGTCTTACTCCCTATTGAATTTCAAATTCACACTTACAAATTGGAAGTTGATTTAGGGATGAACCTGGATGAAGCACAAAAGGAAGGGATAATGCAATTGAATCAGCTAGATGAGATTAGACAACAAGAACTAGAACATACTCAAATGATTCAACAACAAAGAGCAACATGGCATGAAAAGTTCCTCAAGAAAAAACAATTTAAAGTAGGAGACTGGGAATTATTATTTGACTCAAAGTTCAAGTACTTTAAAGCCAATTCACAACACACTGGCTTGGTCCATATGTTATTGAAGAGATATATGATAATGGTTCAGTCAAAATTAAGACAATTGATGAAGAACAAATTTCATTTCTGGTTAATGGACATAGGCTGAAGTTATATAACAAGCCTATAGACAAATAAAATTTCTTGCAAGAAATCACAGAGAAAAATGAGATGGAGGTATTGGGAACACACAATCATGTTTCTACCAAACCTCACCATTAAAAAAGCATTAAAAAAAAAGAAAAAAAAGAAAAAAGAGAGAGTTTAGTTGTGAAAACCAGGATACTGGCACAATATAACTCAGAATTCTCATTGGAAAACCAATTCACATTGGCTGATGAGAATTCACAAAAGAAGTACTGCATTTGTTTTATTTTTTTATCAGGTTTTCAATTGAATAAAAACAAATTTTCATGAAGACTTGAGGACAAGTCAACACTTTAGCAGAGGGGAAGATGCAATTTTTTTTTGAAGTTTTCTCACTAATATTCATGTGCACCAGACTTTTCTTGATAAGATGGACCTGTTTTGAAAGAAGAACATCAGCAAAGTGACAGAAGGGACTTGAGATTTTGTCAAATTCCAATCATTTTTGAAGAGTTTCAGAGGGACCTGCTTTGAAAAGAATAACATCAACAAATTTCAAAGTGACAGAGGGACACGATGTCTTGTAAAAAAAAACTTTAAATTCCAATCATTTTTTAAGAGTTTCAAAGGGACCTATAACTTACACCACAATTCAAAAGAACAAACTCCAACTACTACAAAAATCATAGAAGTTTACTCCAACAATTGTATTTCCAATTCAAAAAGAATAAGCTTCAAAAACCAGAAAGTTATTGCAAAATCTGTAAGAAAATTTAATTTTAATGCCTTTCTTTTGAAAAAAAATTGTCATTTAAAAAAAGTGATAATGTATTTGTTTGATTAATTCATCATCCATCTCATTCATTTACCCTACTTACCATCTTATATCTTAAAAAAAACATTTACCCATCTCATTAAAGTACCAAAGCACCAATTAGGAACCCTACTTACCATCTTATATCTTAAAAAAACATTTACCTATCTCATTAAAGCACCAATTAGGAACCCTACATACTTCTTTGAAGAATGTCAAAACATTACAACATGGGCAGATAGCAATTATTATAAAAAAAAGAGGGGCATAGGCAGCAAAACAGGGCTCTCAATGGAAAGAACAGGGCACTCGTTAGAAGGTACAAGGCATCATTTTTTTAAAGTGCAGAAGAGTTTAAAAAACATGAAGGCATAATTTTTTTTAAATATTAGCAATTTCATTTGTCAATATATAAGGCACGCATATGTGTAAGACTTATAACATATGATAAGGCTTATGCAAAGAACTTATTAACATAATGGCTCTCTCTATTAATATAAGTAGAGCCTACAAGGGTTTGAATAACAATGATATCTCTCTGCTGACAAAACTGGCACCTACGGGAATTTTAATAATGAAAATTTGATGGGCTCACAAGTCATGCATAAAAGTTAGAAGTGACGAAGGTATGGGTGTCAAGTCAAAACTTCGAATTCAGGATATAGTGAATGTAGTTGAGAGGAGCCATTATGCCCAAACTAAAAATCACTGAGAGAGCCATTATGCCGTGAGTATCTAAATGTCTGAAAACCTGAGCCTGTTGTGTATAAAAATAAAACGATGAGCCTGTTGATTGGAACGCAAAGCCATTGTTGAAGTAAAATGTTGTGAGGTGTTGTGCCAAAATTAAAATGCCGAAGTTGTGTATCAAAATAAAACGTTGAGCCTGCATTGAACGCAGAAAGTCTCTCTGAGAGTGAAACACAGTAATTGAACACTGTGAATTCCTGTTAGGTGAAACGTTGGGCATGTTGACTGACTGTTGAAACTCCGTTGAATGAAGATGCCTGTCTGATAGTGGAACGCAACAATTGAACATCAAATTCCGGATGCAGAGCTATTTGTTGAGTAATATGTTGAGAATGTTATAAATTAGATGACAAGTTATGTTAGATTTGAACGCAGAGACTGTAGGATTGCTGAGTGAAAAACACAGAGGTTGTTGTTCCTGAGATTGAGTGCGCATAGTTGGACCCGTGAATGCCGTGGTGGAAGTCGTTGACCAAGTGAAAGGTCCAGCTCATTGAAAGGAAGAAAATAACTCAAGGGATTTCTCTTGTGCATTAAAAGAGGTAAGCCTCATTTCTCAACCCAACAATAAGAAAAACAATGAAAATGTGTTGAACAAAATCTCTTTGAATCTGGTCATCGATTTTCTAGAAGCTCTGTCCATAAAAATCAAAATTATATTAACCGATTCAGTCAAAATCAAATATTTAATAGGTTAATGGAATCATGGGTTCAAAGAGGGATTTAAGAGGAATTTGAGAAAGAGTTTTCGCACATAAATTATGAACCAGAGAACAACTGAAAATTAAAATATGAGCACAGAGAAGTCACAAGGGGGGGGGGGTCCTCATAAGTTTTTAAAAATTCTGAAGCACAGAGATTTCTTCAACATGTACATAATTTTTATAAAAAATAAAATTTGAGCACAAATTAAATCTGAAAAGGGAAATTAAAATTTCTTTCTTTTATTTCACGTGTTTTCCAGAATTAAAACAGAGTGTTTTCCAGAATTGAAACACGGTGTTGAGATTGAAAAAACACAGTGAAATTTTCAGATTGAAATTCTAGAGTTGAAAAAAAACACAGTGAAAATTTCCAGAACAGAGTTTTAAAAAGGGCAATCAAAGGAGTTGAATTTTGTTTCAAAATGGTGTCTAGAATTGAACCAAATATGTTTGATACTTCTATAGTGAACCAAGACTATTTAGGGATTTTAGAAGCAAATCACTGGACTTCATTTTTAATGAAATTTAATGGGCATAATGAGAAGGAATGTCTAGAGTTTGCAACATCATTTGATGGAGAAAGTCCATTGTAGGAAATCTTACCATCAGATTATCAGAGGATATTATGGCACAGATCACTGTTCTTCCACAATAAGGAGAGTGCCTCTAAGATTACGAAGACTGGATTGATAAGAGAATTGATGATCTAATTTATACACTTAAATTGGACCAACAGGAAGTATAAACTAACAACACTTCTGAAGAAGTCCAAACACTAGCACCAACAACAAGAAATACTTATGAGGAAGTCTGAACATCGTCACTAGCAACAAGCAATACTCTGAGAGAAGTTTGAACATTGTCACCATCAATGTTGATCAAACACAATAATATGCAGAACTATATCTCCCAATAGTAGTGGATGATGCACAACAATATGGAGTCCTCAAGCCTTTAGGAAATGCACTCCACGACTTTTCATCACTCCAACCACAGTCTACCCTGATAGTCCGGGGGCAATCGCATTCGAGGAGTCTGCCGAACGTATCTGTTCCTGAAGTTTCTCCTCTGGGCCTCCATTTTCTTCAACATAATCCAATCCCTCGCAAATGCATCTTTCCATCTCTGACCGTCTGGGCGTCCTCTTGCTGATCTATCAACCTCAGAAAAAGACCCAAGCTCGTCCGCATACTTCTTCTTCCATAATTCATCATTAACAGAGAGAAACCTAAATTCTGTCCACACACAACCTAACTTGGCGACATCCACAGCGGGGAGAAATTCCAAAATCTTCAGCTTAAGCTCTGTGGGAAGCAGAAATAAAGATGGTGGAGATGGCAACCCAGTTTTTTCACACAAAGCAGTAAGCACCGGCATCGAAAGCCTGTCTTTCACTATTCTCCACAGTTCAAACACACACATATCATGGCTTGAAGAAGCCTTCAAACCGATTTCACAGTTAGATGATGAAGCCTTCACGCCCATTTCAGGCCTTGAAGAACCCACCGCAGTCATTTCAACACGTTGGGAATCTCTCAAGTTAAGAGAAAAAATTTCATTATTTTCATTTTGCTTCTTGCCCTCTGTGAATAAAGAATTTGTAGAATTTTCCCCATTACAGATAGCTTCTATTGAATTCACAACAAACTGTAAAGCACTTAAAAACATTTCAACTTCCAGAGAAAGACGGTATACTTGTGAATCCTTTACACTCACCAGACTCCCATAAACAACTAAAAAACTCCCCAACAACGAAAACCTAACGCAGACGCTTTCCACACATTTACCGTCATCATAAACGAGTTAAGGGAGCATGTAGTAAAGACTCACCATTGCCTTCGTAGACCAACCCTCAGGGAGTCGAAATCCGTCAAACCCTGGCTCCTCTGAGGCCTTCAAATCAAACCCTACAAACCCTGACTCGAGCATCACCGCGTGGACGGCCATCAGCAGCAACCGGTGACCACTTTCTGCATTCTCCCGCTCTGCCAACAAAACTCTCTCAAGAAAACACAGGACAGACCTCGATTTTTCCAGCAAGGGCAATTCCTCGTCATCCACCTCCATGGATTCAACCCCAAGTTGGTGATCGTCATCATCTTGAATGTCGTTAACGCAAATTTCTCTGGACGGCCCGGAGTTCGAACCCTCGCCATTCGAAGACCGCTTGACGGCCGCAGATGCGCATAATTCTCTCATAGATTTTGGGTTTTGCTCTTCCTCTCGGCCCCGTTTGGGGGTCTCCGCATTATCTGCGATCTGGAAGCCATCGGCACTGAGTGTGTAATAGATCAGATCACCACCCGCGATGTCAAGGGTTTGCAGAGGCTCCTGCGGAAAACCCTGAAGCTCGTCCTTCTTGTTTAGAGAAAGATGAATTAATGGCGGAATTGAGGAAATTTTATCGGCGATAGTGTCTTTTAGAGACTGCAGACTGCAATTCAGCGGAAGATCAAGTCTCAGAGTCTCACCGCCATTAACAGAACGAACCCTAACTTTCATTTTTAACAGACTTCAATATTTTTCCGAAACCTGACACATTCATTGCGGTGCTTGGACCCTCGTTGCTTATTTGGGTTTTTACTTTGAATTGGGGGGCCTGTTGTTGCGACTCATACCATTGCTGTGCTCAAAGAGTTGCGGCCAGGTGATAAGAAACAAAACCTTCGTGTAATGCGGTCTCGACAATTTACAGGATTTGGGGTTTAGGCACATCTCTGTTTGGGTTCTCCTCTGTAATGAAACTGCAGCAGCTTGTCAATATCACCCTAGAATGACATGAGACAAACGTAAACGTAAACTAAAAGCATGTGTTATGAATAACCTGACGGGATATGCTCCAGGATCAACGAGCAGAGGATTTGTCCTTTGATTGATTTAATTTCATCATTATTTTACTCCGCGTTATTATTGCTATGGATCATGATTTGGCAACATCCATCTAGCTGAGAAGAAATCCGCCATTCTGGGGCAGCGGGCACTTCTAGAAAGAATATGCAATCCATAAATGGGATTTTTTAATGTATGGTTCTTCGTCAATTTTATACAGAGGACAGAGGACAGGGACAGAGCAGCAAGGGCAGAGCATAGAGGACAGGGACAGTGGGCAGAGCAGCAAGGGCAGAGCAGCTAGTTTTCAGTGGATAGCGGGCAGAGCAGCAAGGACAGAGCAGCAAGTTTTCAGTGGTCAGACCAACAGAAATTGAAGAGTTAAGCATAAAACAAAGGGTCAGTTTTGGGCAGAGATTTTGATTTCCCTTAATATCATCATGAGAATGGAACAAGAAACTTTAGAACCCGTAGAAACAAATGATATAGGGCAAGTGAAAATTGCCTCATCAACGAAAACTGAGAAGTGGGTTTGGGTCAATGCCAAACAATATCAGGGCATTTTAAAAAGGAGACTAGCTCGTCTAAAATGGGAGCAGACAAGGAAAAAAAGGTCTCAAAGGGAGAGTATTGTTCGTAAGAAACAACATTCAAACAAGTCTTCTTCTTCGCAAGCATGTGGCAACAAGTCCAAAGGAAAAGAAAAAGTTAGTGATGATTATGCTTTATATAGTCCCACATCCACACCTCTCACTTGGTCCTCTGATCTTTATGTGAAAGAACTCTTAAATGTAAAAGAAAGGTTGGAAGTAGTAGAAGCTAAAGAGCTGGAAAGAGATTGTACAATCCATATAATAACAGCTGAAAATCAGGCTTTAGCAGAAAGCAACAAAGTTCTGAAGGAACAAGTGTCATTACTGTAGGAAGCTCTCCGAATAGGGAAAACAGAATGGAAACGCATGAAAGCGGAGGTGCAAAACATGAAGAAATTTACAGTGGAAAACACAGAGGTGATGAATGCGAAGCCACCCTAGGATAAGGGGAAAGCAGTTGCTCAAATAGACAACAATGAAGAAACATCAAGAGAAGGGAGGAAAGAAGATCCCACAAAACTTTCCAAAACTTGGGCTCAAGTTATTGGAAATTCTGCTAAGAGGGAAGGAGAAACAAACATTCAGGTTAACAACATGCAAGATAGAGAAAGCAAGGAAAGACTGGATAGAGCAACAAACATAATTATTAAAGGGGTGAAAGAGTATGGTAAAAATGAATGTACTCTTGACCTTGCAAGAGACTTCTTGAAAGACAAACTCCAATGGCAAGGACAAGTATGTCAAGCATGGAGAGTAGGTAAGCTCAACGGTGAGAGAGCCAAGCCCATAAAAGTCATCTTGCCCAACTTGCATGATAAAGATATCATTCTGAGAAAGAAGCAACTCTTAAGGGGTTCTCGGTTTTTTATAGAAGAAGATTTAACTGTAAGACAGCAAGAGGAAAGGAGGGATGAAATGAAAAAAGTTAGGGCAGCAAGAGATGAGGGAAAAAGAGCATGGATCTATAAAGGTAAAGCCGTGATTGCGCAATTTGGACCTCCTTCCAAAACAATGCAACAAAATGATAACAAAGAAGACGCAACAAACTCTTTAGCAAGAAATGAGGAAGAAAGGTCATTATGGGCAAGCAAGGACAAAGACTCAACTGTGAGTCTTGCATGTCAAAACAAATAGCAATCAAGTCTTACCCAGGTTTCCTTAAGATTAGTTTGTTGGAACTGCAAGGGTTACCCATGGAGACGAGGACCTGGGTTAGGGCCTATTGCGGAAGGTAGAGACATAATTTGCCTCATAGAAACACATGAGCATGAAGGGTGTAAGACACTTTTGTTTGAAGGGTATTGGAAGATAGCAGTGTGGAACAAGGCAGCAGGGAATGGCAAAGGGCACGGGGGTATCATGGTATTAGTAAGAGAAAAAGAAGGTCGTTTCATTCAGCTAGAAAAAGAAGACCCAAATAAACAATTTGTTTGGCTTAAAATATCAGAAAATGGAAATCTCATTAGAATTGCAGCATGCTATTTTGCACCGCAAGTTTCAAAAATCTACAAAAGTAGAGGGCTCGACCACAAAGATCCCTTTGCAGCCCTAAAAACGGATATTGCAATATATTCTCAGCTAGGTGAAGTCCTTATAGTGGGGGATTTCAATGCTAGAACTGCAAGTGAACAAGCTAGCATTCTTTGTTGTAAAGAAGACAATGACCCTATCTAGCTTACAGAAGAGAGTAATCATCAGTGGAAACAAATTTCAGAGGATAAAGGCTACAATATCTTTGGAGAACAACTGCTTATGCTATGTGGGGCTTTCGATTTAGTCATTTGTAATGGGTTGACTAAATGGGAAAAGTCCGGTAATTTCACTTGCAATACTTACAATGGAGCAAGTGTAGTAGATTATGTAATTTGCTCACATAGTTTGTGTGAGAAAATGGAGGAAGTGTTGATTGGAGATCAAATTTGGGACTTAAAATCAGATCACAAGCCAATCTATTTAAGTTTCTCTTGGACCGGAAAAAAGCAATTAGGGTCGAAAAATCAATGTGTTCAACAAAATCCCCCAAAGGGCATAATTCTTTTGAATCCAGAGAATTGTAATACCTTCAGAATAATGCTAGAGAGGCTCTTCAAGAAGGAGGAAATCCCATCTCATGGCCTTCATAGTCACAGATTAACACATTTAATTCAAAGCGCACTTGCTGAGTGCAAAAGAGCAAAAATTAAGAAGTCCGAAAAAATTGCTTTCCGGTTAATGCTTGGTTTGACGAGGAATGCAAAAAGGCAAGGAGAAGGTGGAAGGAATCAGACACGGATAACATAAAGCTCAAAGCTTACAAACAGTTAGTAAAAAAGAAAAAAGCCGATTTTATGGTTTCAAGGAGAGAAGAACTAATCTTCCTCGGGAAAAATAACCCCAAATTATTTTGGAAGGAGCTCCAATCGAAAAAGGTGCAAACCGAAAACAACATTACAGCTTCTAAATGGTTTGACTATGCAAGACAACTTTATGAGCAGGATCCCAAGGTTGACCCTCCTCCCTTGGTCAACATAGACACAAAACTCTTCACGGTGCAAGAGGTAGAGATGGGTATCAAGAAGTTGGGCACTGGAAAAGCAAAAGACTTAGATGAACTCCAAGCAGAGTATCTAAAGTGGGGCTTAAAATTTCTTTCACCTCACATCACAAAAAATTTCAACAACATCTTACAGCAGGGGTTCCCCACAGATTGGACAACTAGTATGGCAATACCTCTTTTCAAGAGTGGTGACGTCAATAATCCTTCCAATTATAGAACCATAATGATAAACCCCGTGTTTGCAAAGTTATTTGGAAGCATGTTGGAAAAGAAAATTAGCAAGTGGGCAGAAGAAAGAAATAAACGTGCTAAAGGGCAAGCAGGTTTTAGACCTAAACATTCCACATTTGATCATTGTATAACTTTAAGGCACATCATTGAAAAAGGTTGGGAAAATAAGGAAGAAGTTTTTTGTTGCTTTGTTGATTTCAGAAAAGCCTTTGACACGGTTCCTAGGGATAAGCTTTGGGGCAGAATGGAGGAACTCGGGGTTCCCAAGCATTTGAGAGCAACTGTGCATAGGTTGTATGAAGAGGTGAAAGTCAAAATCAGAACTTCAGCTGGCATTTCTAAAAGTTTTAGAAGCGATATCGGGGTCAAGCAAGGTTGCCCATTGTCTCCTACCCTTTTTGGGTTATATATTGACAAGCTTGAAGAGTGGCTAAATTCGGAAGGGGGTGACGGTATCCATTTGGGCAAGTTCGTTATCAGGCTTCTTTTGTATGCAGATGACCTTATATTGATTGCTAATTCGGCTCTTGGTTTGCAAGAGCATTTACATTCCCTTGAGCATTTTTGTAAAAGGGTTGGGATGCAAGTCAATATTAGCAAAACAAAAGTAGTGGTTTTCTCTAACAAAAGAAAGCATAACCAACATAAGTTCTATTTTGGAGGCAGCATTTTGGAAGAAGTTGCAGATTACAAATACCTCGGAATTGACTTCAACAGAAATTTAAGTTGGGATGGTTGTAGAAAGAAAAGAACTTAAGGGGGTTGGAAAGCATTTTATGCTCTTCAAAACAGGTGTAGAGAGGCAGAGCTGTGGGACTGGAAAACCACCCTAACTCTTTTTGGGCTTCTAGTGATTCCGGTGATTCTTTACGGTTGTGAACTATGGGCTAGCAGCACAACCAAGATGCAATGGAAACAAATTGAGAAAATTCAGAAACGTTTGATTACAAACAAATTCAAAATTAAAAGTGCAGTTCCTTATGCTATCCTGTTAAGTGAAACAGGGGCTGCTCCTATTGAAGCAATTGCTATGGTGCGAGTCATAAGGTATCTGAAAAAAATTGAGCAACTGGAAGAGGATAGATGGCCTAAGGTTGTGTTTAGTGACAAATTGTGTAAAAGACAGAAGACTTGGATGCGGCAAAATAACAAATGGTTTAGTAAATGGGGTATTTGCTTGAACATGTGTCCTACAAACAGTAAAGAGATAAAAACTTTTGTTATGGATAAATTCCATAAACATACTTGGAAGAAAGAGCTAGAGAGAAAGAAGAAGTACTACATAGAAGAGTTTAACCCCACACATAACCATCAACAAAAGGCATACATAGGGGCCGATATTTCTTGGAGATCTAAAATTCTTATCGCTCAATTAAGGACTAATTCTCATCAACTCCGTTGTGAAACAGGGCGCTGGAAAAGGCCAAAAGAAATGTGGGAAGAAAGAGTATGTATTTTTTGCTCCTCCGGAAAAGTGGAAACAGAAAAACATTTCATTCTAGAATGTGAGGCCTTCAAAGACACCAGAGAAAACTATGCAGGTATTCTGACAGCTAATTCTTGGGATAATCTATTCAGCGAAGAGTTTGTCGATAAGCTGGGAGTGCTCACTGTAAAACTTCATAGGAAAAGGGCCGAATACAAGAGTCAGATAGAGAAGCAATCTGTCCCATAGGCTATTTTTAGCCTCGTGGACATTAAAAATTCTTTCTTTCTTTCTTTCTTTCCAATCAATGGTGAGGAGTTTTTCATTTTGAATTTTAATTACATATATATATATATATATATATATATATATATATATATATATATATATATATATATGATCATTATTTCCTGACTTGAATATTTTATATTCCAAAACATGAGTCCATTCGATGCGGTGCTTTCACCTTCGTTCTTTATCTTCTAATTTTATAAATATTTTTTTTTATAGGAATAAGTTTTCTTTTTATCTTCTAATTTTATAAATATTTTTTTTTTAAGAGGAATAAGTTTTCTTTTGGTTGTTGTTTTTTTCTTTAACTATCGTGTGAATTTGTAATTTATTGAAGTAATATGGGTGACTAAATTTAGTGATTGTCACTATAATACCAAGAGTATATTTAACAGCGCATGAGATAGATATACTAGTAATATATGAGACTCCACTATAACATTAAGAGCATATCCAATAGCCCGCGAGTAATTTATGAGACTCCACTATAATATCAAGAGTATATCCAATAGCTCACAAGTCGGATATACCAGTATTTTATGATACTACCACTATAACACCAAGAGTACCAAGAGTGTATATAACAGACCACAAGTAGGATATGTCAGCGATTTATGAGACTGCCACTATAACACTCAGAGTACATACAACAACCTACAAGTCAGATATACCAGTATATTATGAGACTACCACTATAACACCAAGAGTACCAAGAGTATATATAACAACCCACAAGTCAGATGTATCAGTGATTTATGAAATTGCCACTATAACACCCAGAGTATATACAACAGCCCACAAGTCAGATATTGGATATAGCAATAATTTATGACTTAGCGAGAGTTGAGACTCCACGGGGATGGCCATGCCTACTCCTTTTGCCTTATCATAGCGAGCCAAAGATGTCCCCTCGTGGGATTTAAAACCGAGTGAACGAAATAACATCCCATTGTTCCAACCACTTGATCGCCCACGAGGGGACTTAAAGGAAGAATTTTTTTATAAGAACATGGATTTGGAGGTTGGGTTTAAGTGGTTAGAAAATGAGAAAGTAAAATTCATCAAAAACTCAACAACTATTACATAAAAAACTTAAATATTGGAGAACTTTTTCTCATCCTTCATATCCATAAGCTCTTCAATTTAACAATTAAGCAAGACTTCCCTAAACCTTGGACTCAAAGCCTTATTGTACCTATTTTTAAAAGTAGGGATAAAAAAAATCCCTTTAAGTACAGGACCATTGTGATTGGCCCTTTTTTAGCAAAGTTATACATGATTATTTTGGAAATAAAATCAATGTGTGGCTAGAAAGCCATTGAAAAAGGCCTAAAAGCTAGGTCATATTTAGGGGCTACCATTCAATTATGGAGCAGCTTATTATTCTTATAATCATTGTTGAGGAGTGTCTGAATAACAAAATCAAACTATTGTGTTGTTTCATTAACCTTGGAAAAGTTTTTGACACTATCTCAAAGACTAACTTTGGAAAATGTTAGAAAAGTTAAAACTTGCTATCAAATTGGGAGTTGTTTCAATATGGTTGTTTGAGAATGTATTAATAGTCAAAAGAATTTTATTGTAATATAGGAGTTAAGCAAGGTTGTCCCATGTTCCCTACCTTTTTTGGCATATATATTGACAAGTTAGAAAGTTGTTTAGAAGAAGCAAGTTATGTTACCTTGACTTGAGCTAGCATAGTCATCAACATTCTTCTTTATGCTCATGATAAACCAAATTTCGTGTCAATGGTTATTAATCATCAACATCATCATCATTTTGGGTAGGGGACATGGTAGTAATTTGGTAACAATTGATTTAAATCCAATATTGAAATTGTGATGAACACAATTATGCAATATTGGTTTTTGTAGACTACAAATTTAGATTCATATGACATCTTTCAATCCACCTAAACGATTGAAATGATGATGATCCAGACTTATGCGGGAATGCAATAAAATACAAAAATAAACATAAACGTAGAGACGCAGCAGGAATAACACTTCATTTCATTAATATCAAATATTGAATAATGCTTACAGACATAATGGAAAACAAACTAGCTCGGGCGATGATAGCTTATCTCTGAGAAGAGATGTGGTGGCTACATGCATCTGAACTGTGTTACAATGAGGCTCGAAGGCCTATTTATTATTGAGAAACAATGGAAAACCCTAAACATTCAAAAACCTAACCCTATGAGATGAAGTGCAAACTATGGGTCTCGTTTGGGTAAATTGGTACATCAACTTCCCCAGGACGTAATTTTGGCATTTGATCTCCATTTGACGCGCACAATACCTCGTTAGAAATATCTATCCAAGAACTACAACTTTTGAGCGACCAAAATTGATTGAGAACCCATTTTGGTATTATTTTTCCTAAAAAACGTCGTTTAGGGCCTCAAAACGACTCTGAAAGTTTAAGACCCGAAAAAAACTGCCAAAAATAGTAAATTGTGTTACAATTAAGGAAACTAAAAGAAACAATGTTGGGGGTCCTAGTGGAATAGGTGGGTGGCCACCAATATCCACCTGGATCAATCCTCCCCCCTTAGGAATCAATGGTCCCCATTGCGTGCAGAGCCTTCATGAGGTGAGGAAATTTCTATTGAATCTAGACCCTGGTGAACATCTTGCCCTGGTGAAGGAGTTGGAATGCTTTGACAACTCGATATAGCTAGTTCCTTTGTTGGCGGGTGTTCTTGATCTATGTGTCCATGATCTGATTAGTTGTGGATTGTTCCCTGCAATTCGTGTTTAACTCTGTTGGGGTGAGTTGTTCTGCAATGTCGAATATGTCTAGCAATGGTGGAAAGTAGGGCCGAAGGCGGTCCACATTGAACACTGGGTATGGACAAAAGAATGGTGGAGAACTGAGCTCGAAGGCATTGTCCCCTACTGCCTTGGTGATGGTTTATGGCCCATATCGGAGCAGGTGAAGCTTGCGGTGGGGCTCAGCAATGTGCTCCTTCTGCAAATGTAGCCAAACTTTGTCTCCCACCTAGAACTTGTGTGGCACTTGATGTTGATCATGTCGTTGCTTGTACTTAGAATTGGCTATGTCCAATATGTCATGCACCTATTGGCAGATGTGTTGAATGTGCTCAATGAAGTTGTTCGCTTTGTCGGCTTCGGACTAGACGTGAGCCAAATCTGCCTTAGTAGTTGCAAATTGTATGGCCACATCAATGGGACATAGTGGCTGGAATCCCAAGCCCACCTGAAAGGGGATATGGCCAGTTGAGGTGTGGAGAGTCCGGTTATAGATATGCTAGACATAGGGGAGGCTTTTATCCCATGTGTGTGGATGCTTCGAGTTGTACATGTGCAAAATGTGTACAATCATCCTGTTAACGACCTCTGTTTGGCCATCATTTTGGGGGTGGAAAGTTGTGGACTTAGTGAGCTTGGTGTCCAACATCGACCAGAGACTTGACCAAAATGTACTAAAGAACCTACTATCCTGATCTGAGATAATAGAATGTTGGATCCCAAAGTGTACCCACACTCATTTAAAGAAGATTTTAGGAGTGGTTTTTGTTGTGATATTCTTCTTGCAGGCCACCATAAAGGCCATTTTAGAGAAGTTGTCAACGAACACAAAAACACAGTCATTTCCATGCTTGGTAGAAGGAAGGTCTGACATGTAATCCATGGAGATGAATTCCCAAGGTTGAATAGGGGTAGGTAGCGGAGTGTATAGGCCTTGCTTCTTGATGATCAGCTTGAAAATGGCGCAGGCAGTGCAGGATCTGATGTACTTCCCAACATCATGTCGAAGGTTCAGCTAATAGAAATACTTTTGTAGTATTGCCACTGTTTTTTCGACCCCGAAATTTCCAGCGCCCCGACTGTAGTGTGCTTCCCAAATCATCTTGGCACGCTCACTTGCAAGAACATGAGGTATCCCAGGTGGCATAACAGTGCATCTTGGGGGTGAAATTTTGGAACTTTCTTACCCTCCAGGAGCGTCTAGTATGTGTTGTCGAATTCTAGATCTCTTTTGTAGAGATGCAGCCAACCCAAAGTCTCATGCCTGCAAGAGTCGAGCACAGTGGTTAGTGCCATGATCGGCGGTCAGCTGAGGCAATTTGCAATGTTGTTGGTGATGCCCTTCTTGTACTTGATGTTCAAATGGAATTGTTGAAGGTATGTGGACCATTTATGATGCAATCATTCTACGACTTACCTTGTGTCTGTATGAACTACAGGGGTCGGTGATTTGTGTGGATGACCGTTTCCTTCCCCAAAATGTAATGCTTTCATTGTTGAAAGGCCTGCACAATGGAATACATTTATTTGTCATAGGTGGAGTACTTTCGGACTGTGTCTGAAAGTGTCTCACTGTGATATGCCACTGGATGCCCATGTTGAGTAAGTACTGCCCCAAAAGCATAGTCAGAGGCATTTGTCTTGATCTCAAATGGTTGCTACAATTCTGGTAATGTGAGCACTGGTGCAAAGAAGAGGCGGTGCTTCAATTTTCTGAATGCCTTCTGTTGAGATTTAGACCAAAATAATTTTTCTTTCGCTCCTCCCTTGGTGACTAGACTCAAAGGCCAAGTGATATGAGAGAACCCCAACAAAAACCTGCAATAGAAATTGGCAAGACCCAAAAAGTTGCGGAGCTTTGTTAGAGTGGTTGGGGTTGGCCAATCCTGAATGACCTGGATCTTGGCTCTCTCCACATGCACTCCCCGCTCATCAATAATGTATCCCAAATATTGAACCTGGGTCATGCCAAAAGTGCATTTGGCACACAACTTTTGTTGCCACAGTGTTTGAAGGACTTGTTGAATGTGGTGGAGGTGCTCTTCCCAACTTTGGTTGAAGATCAGGATGCCATCCAAATATACCACCATGAATGAGTTGGTGAATGGTTGCAAGATGTCATCCATTAGCCTCATGAAGGTTGCGAGAGCATTCGTGAACCCAAAAGGCATGACCAACCATTCAAAAATTCCCTCCTTGGCTTTGAAGGTAGATCTTCCACACATCTGAGAGTTCAATTGGTACCTGGCGATATGCGGACTTCAAGTCAATCTTGTTGAAATATTTGGTCCCCTTGAGTTGGTACAGAAGGTCATCAATCTGCGAGATCGGATACCTATTTCAGATAGTGATCTTATTTAGCACTCGATAGTCAATACAAAGTCTCCAAGTCACATCCTTCTTCTGCACCAACATGATCGGGCTCCCGCAGGGTGATGAACTCGGTCGAATGTGACCTTTCTGCAGCAGCTCCTGAATCTACCTCTTGATTTCATCGTTCTCCATAATAGAGCGCCAATAAATCGTTCCATTGAGTAGCGCCGCACTTGGGGTCAGATCAATGGAGTGCTTGACCTGACAATGTAGAGGTACCCCTGCGAGTGAGGTGAAGATGTCACTGTACTCCTCCACGACCTTGTCCATCTCTTGTTGCCGTGCGGAGGAGCCCTGTCTAGAGGTTGTGGCTATAGTCTTCTTCTTGCCTTGAGGGCAAATCATAAGGAAAAAAAATTCTGGTTTTGGAAATGAGCTTACTGTATTGTTTTGCAGTGACCAAAAAGATGGTGGTAGGTGGTGCTACCTCCGGTATCCTGTACAACTTATTTGCCAAAGTAACAATAACAGCGTGAGGACTAGACACATACACAGCATGTTGCTTCCATAGGTATGGCTGGCCTAATAATACATCACAAACATCAAGAGGAGAAATATCACATAATACCTCATCCATGAAGGGCTTGATGTTGTAGGGAAGGTGACACTGCTAGCTGATGCAGAGATCCCATCCTTGGTGAAGCCACCCGATGGTGTACGCATGTGGGTGTGCTATGGTCGGCAGGCCCAACCGCTTCACGACCTATGTTGAAATGAGTTTATTTTGGCTCACGTTGTTGACAATGAACTGCAACGAGGAACCCTTCACCCACATCTGGGAATGGAAGACGCGCTCCCCCTCCTCTGGATCTTCGGGTTAGTCCTTCTGGATCTTGGTGGTGGAAAAAATGGCATTGGGCTCCACATCGATATTCTGCTTCCGTTTGTCATTCCCCTTGTCGGGTTTTGACTCAAAGTCGAAACATGCATGTGATTTGGAAGCCTTCAACTCGCCCACCAGTGACTGTTTGGCCCGACACTCACTTGTGTTGTGAGTGTAGCTCTTATGGAACTCACACCACTTTCTCGTGTCCTTCTTTGGATTTGTGATGTTGTTCTTCACTTGCGGATTTGGTGGGTTGTCCTTGGCCACCCTACCTTGGCCTTGTCCGTTGTTCTACGGTTTTGGGGCGCCTTTCCCTTGCTTTTGATTTGTAGATCCAAAGTCTCGCTTCTTTTGTTTGAATTTCTACTAAATCTTGGTAGCATACTGGTATGTTGCACCAAGCGAGGAGATGTTCAACACCAAATGTTTCTCTGAATCTTTGATACCCAATTTTGTGTGCAGGGTATGGAACATATTTTCCATCTCATGCACATATCGATCACTTTGTTGCCGCAATGTAGTCCATTATATGTATGTGTCCTTATAGCTTCCCACGGGATAATATTTTCCTTTATGGCGTCTCAGAAAGAATTCCAAGTGGATGCGGTCAATAATAAGGATGTTTCCCTCTCTTCCTTTTGCTCACAGTAGGTTTCCTACCAGTCCGTGACATGGGGGGCAGCTTTGAGGGGTGCAAAAGTAATCTTTTCCCGATTGGAAAAGTCATGAACTCAGAAATATCATTCTAATAGATTCATCCATCTATTTGGCCCTCAAATATGGGAATTTGAAATTTTAGTTGTACCTTAAAAGGAGTGGTGCCTCCAGAGTGGTTGTTGGATGAAGGTGCCTCGTCGATGGGTAGCCATTAAAGGATCTGGGCAAAGTTATCCATCATCGCGTTCCTTTATTTCTAGAGGGCCTCCTCAAGCAATATTTTGATAGGACATGTCAGCACTGGTCCATGGTTATTCCTTTCACGTCTTTGCTACAAATATCTAAAAGCATAGCTGCCATGATTCCAAGAGTTTTGATTCCTTGGTAAATTTCTTTGATTTTTATGAGGGTTATGATATGAAATAGATTTTGGCTCAGTCTTTGATTTACTAACAGGAGTGGAATAATCATGTACATCAGCAATACTTCTAAGGAAGTCTGCAATGACATTTTCAATCGTCTCATCAATATAATCAACCTAATTAGCAGAGGGAAGCTCTTCGACCTAGCTTGAACTCCTCCTACAACAAATAACACTTGTCAAGATTTATCATGATTAGATGTAGGCAGTGAGGCAAGAGTAGTAATATTATATCCAAGACTTTCTATATACATATATACATATAAAATGAAATAGGATTAGCAACGCCCTGTCCATTCTTCTCAAATCCACTTCTAATATAGCCCATCTTGCTCAACAGTCAAGACCCAATACCTGTAGTGTGGTTTTCATAGCTGGAAGAAACAATTATGTGATGAAACATACATCAACATCAACTATATTATAATCAACTAGAGTACATGCAATATCATCTGTAGATGAGTCTAGTTGCTCAACATCATTGGTATTTGCCTCAAAATTTTGTAGATGGTTGAATTTCAACTCAAGATTATGTTTGCAATCATGTAGGCTTTGAATAGTCTCATCATTTTCAGTCAGTTGTATGAACAAGAAGTTGTGATCTTCCTTCAAAGCTTGATATTGATTTTTCAATCATTCTTGTTCTATTTGCACTTGACAAACAATAGACTACAAGGTAAGGAGTTCTCGACAAAGAGGATAATTTTTTCCACAACTCAATCAAGTTATTTTTAGCTGTTATATATTTTTGTAGACATTCTGAAATAGTTTTCCCAACGAGTCCTCTTTCATTTTTACATCATTCTTCTCATATGGCCAAGTCTTTAGCATCGATAACCTTCTTGTGTTTACCATTAACTAGCCTCCATCAGTTCTTACTCCTGAGAACATAAACCTTATTTCTCTTTGAGGGAAGATAGTTAGAAGCCAGTAATATATGAACAAAAACTACACATGACATCATAATAGTGAATAAACAAAAAAAAAAAACTAAACTTATATAAATAAAAAACAAGAAGCTAATAACTAGAAGAAAAATGAAATAAGCTAAAAAAATTTTTACTTATGAGAAACTTATCATTCAAAGTTCACAAGCCTAAGATTTCAAACTTCACAAGCCTAAGATTAAAAGACTTGGTCAATGAATTAATATATTTGCAATTGAGAAATTTTGAATTATCTTCCTTTGAGAAATTTTTATACATGCTAATTTTATAAGAAATACAATTATTCCTTAACAAAATTATCCCTTAATATATAAATTATTTATTTATTAAAAAAAATAATATAATAAAAGAAGGGATTAAGGGATATAATTGTATACCAAAAAAGGTTGGACCCCATTTCAACCATATAATAGCTGTTAAAACATTATTTAGTATTATACCAAATAGGTTGGATCCCGTTCTACCAGATAATAGCTTATTATATAAAAACATTACTACATCCAACACAGTATATGGCAAATTACCTTAATTTTGCATGCAAGCTCATGTCAAGTCTGCAGTACTTTTTGTCCACCACACAATGACTCCGTTCAAGTTTGAAAAAGTTGTATTTGTAGTCAAATGGGGTATGGTCAATGTAAGTGTTACACGGTGTCTCAGTTACTATAGAGTGCATGTTAGTTTATCAACAAATCTTAGCCAGTAAAATAGGATACACACTTACACGACTTATGGATCGACTACTAATAAATCTATCACTACTTATGGATCATCCAATACCCAAAATTCCTAGAATATAATGTTGGTTCTACCCTTGAAAGCCAAAATATAATCCCAAATATATGCAATACAAAAGGACAAGAATGTATCATATTATTCACGGTGTTGGGTTCGGAAAATGAAATTTTTTTTACTACCTTTTCTCACCATTTTACCCATTTTGTTTATAACATCCATGTCCTTTTCATCTATCATTGTCCAATATTTCATCTTTTTGGCTCAGGTATGCTAAATCTATATGTCACTTTAATCTATTAACTCTTGCCTGCATTTGATAAGGATAATAGTTGTTTTCGGGTATTCATTGACAAAGTGTTTATAAGATAACCCACTACTAAAAAACTTGATACTCCCATACTTCAAGAGGTTGCAACCTACCATTTCTAGGTGTTGTTACTCCCAACCGTCCCAATGTTATCATTGAAGGTTGTCATCACTCATGTTGATACTTTTCAAAGACGTTGGTCCACATATCGTCCCTCATGCCAAGCGATGACTTGTCTCCTTACTAATGATGAGGTTGTTCCAGTCACGATCATTATGATTCCAACGCTTGAGGCATCCTACTTTAGTAAAATCTTTATTTGAATGTATTAATGTTATGACTGATTGTAATTGTTATGAAAACTTGTAAAATATCTTCAGTTTAAGAATTTGTTGAACAACCTGAGAATCGAAATCTTCTCAAGATTGTTTATAGCTATCATTTTTCCAAGATTAGTTGTAAATAGAGTTTTTAAAAATTGAACACCTTTGCTCCTGACAAGGAGTTAGCTCTCATTTTTCTATGATCATTGCATATGAATTTCCTAAAGACTAATTAATGAAAATTTCAGCAGATTCATGGTTGGATTCATGAAATATTGATTTAATTTGTAGACGTTATTTTCTCCCAACTCTTTGCGGTAGAGATCATTTTGGTTGTATAAGTGTAGTTACTTCATTTATTATTGTTTATGTTTCTGTTAAGATTGTTATTACTGAGTTCATTCATTAGAAACTATTGTTATTATCACTTATATTGATTTGCAATGTCTTTCACATGAGGTGTGTATTGTTGGTACTTGATCATAGCTATTACAAACTCATGCCAATTTATATTGTTGTTGTGGTTACAAGGTTGTTACTTTTAATTGTCATTCCCAAGGTTATTGATAGGATTTTAACAATCATATATCGTGAGCAGACTTAGACTGGTTATGATACCTGAGTGAATTTACTTTTGCAAAGAATGGATTTGTTTCATTTACACAAGAGAGAGGGTTGGCTATGCATAGGGTCATTATTTATGCAAGTATTGTTTTGACAGTGTGATTTCAATTCTAGAACAATGTGAAGAATATTTATATTCAAGAAAGTATGATCTAGTCTACAATGAATAATTGATCTTTGAAGATTGTTTTCGAAAAGCTTGTGTTTCTTGCTAAAGATTGCATATTAGTAGAGTAGCTAATGTCAAACTGAAAATTATTTCCTACATATGTCTTGCATAAAAAATTTGAAATAAAAAGCGTACATTAGTTTACAATTAATGTACTGAGTGCTTGGGCTATTTAGATGGACAATTAAATTCCTCAACATTTTGGTGTCGTTGTCGGGGATCGAACCCAGGTCACCTATGTGACAAGCGGTAATAATCACCAATATAGTACATCTAATCATTTCACCATATACTACATTGATTACCTTTTCTCCATGTATTAATATGTCACACTGCTTTTCTATCATGTCACGATCCTTTCCGGTTTTTTCATTACCTTTCCATCATTACCATTTATGGCATAAAATATCAAAACCATCAAATTTTTGAATTTTGAACTCAACTTCCTCCCTATCTACGAGTGCATGCCCATGAACCATTCCATTATATCAACAACACCACCATAGTGAACACTCATCTACTCAATGGGAGGAGAAACTATCTACCACAAGCCTGAATTGTTTGACCTGTTGCATATTCACCTCGAGGTTTAAGCGTAAATTGTTTGACATGTTGCATGGTCACCCCGAGGTTTGTCAAATTAATCAACATGCATGATGGGTGGTGTACTTTGAAATTTTACAATGATTTGACACTGTTATTTCCTTTGAATTTTCTGAGAACTTAGAGGGGATAAGCTCAACTGTGCATAGAGTGCATATTGATGTCACAAAGGAAGTCATTGCAAGACTTACACGGTTACCATAGTCAGGGATGACTTGGTTCAATATAAAAGCATCAATTCCAATAGCTAAATAAAACTTCCAGAGAGGTACAAAGCAAGTAAAAAACAAGTGTAAGGGGTTAGACATAACTTCACTTCCTCTTCCTTAACAAAATATTGGTTATTTTGAGTAAAAATATATTACGTGTGGAGGGAGGTTTCTCGTTTTTTTCAATTATCATTTTACATTATGATCTCATCTCTCCCACAAGAACTTATCAACATCCCCTATTTTATGCTAGAATCCTTGAAGCTGATGGCTAATATTGTCTACCATTCTGAGCATTGATATAGTTATGTCATAAACTAGGAACTAATTAGTCTTGGTCATCCATGCATTGGATCAATAGCGGAGGGTCTGGCTTGAATTCATATCCCGTATTAAGCATTCAACAGAGAAATATGAAAAAGAGAATTTTGGGAATGAGGAAGGAAAGGGGATTGTTCAACACTTTGTTTCAAAGACCCCATAACAGTACACCCCCATTTTTCAAATGGGATTTATCATGTTCGAGGTGTTCATGGCATTCAAATTTCATCAGTAGTCGACAATTTTATAAATGATGTAAACCCATTCTGCATGTTTATGATGTAAATGATCTAAGTAAGACCATCATGTATGTAACAACCTAGGTAAGCCTAGTATTTTGGTGACGATTTCTATCCTAGGAGGTTTTTTGTCTCACCGATTCATTTGTGTTTCTCGACACAAGTGATCGGAAGAGTTTTTCCCTCCAGCCTCACCCCAAATCTAGGGTGGAATTTTCGTCAAGATACTAAGTGATTCCTAGAGTTTTCTATCGAGTCTTTGTAAAAGTAGTTTGGGAATAATCCTAGCTAATTGGCTAGATTATTTTATTACAAGCTACTTGGTCTACTAGATCATGTTTTGAGTCGCATAATTGGGTAACTATTTGAGGGTCTATCACGAATGGGTTTCCATCCTTCATATGTCAAAATGTATTTATCTTATGTAAAGAGGGTTGGAAAAATAATTAAATCCCCTCTCAATCAATTAATTAAATTTTCTGGCCAATATAAATTAAAAATCCTTAAACAAAAATTTAATTAATTTTAAGTCCTAGGTGATTTAAAATTCTTCAAAGGCAAAATTTGCGGGTCCCTAAAAAATAAATTTTAAAGGTCCAAGGCTAAGGGAATTATGAGAATTTCGAGAAATTTTGGACCCTTGGGCCTTGGTGGTTAAGTCAAAGTCAAGCTTTTGAGGTAATTAACTCAAAAATATTATTTTTGAGTTAATTAAAAAGGAATTATATGATAAATTCGAATTTCCTCAAAAATTTATAATTTCAATAGACGATATTAAAAGAAGATTAAATATTTTTTAACGGTCAAGATTACTTTGAAATGGATCAACCAGACTAATCGTTGGAGATTTATCTTATAAATTAGAGGTCTTTGTCAGTCTTTCGATCATCCGATCTCTTGACCGTGTACTTGCTCTTGATCATCCGATATCCTTATTCCATTTCCATAGGGTCTACCCCCCCTTAGTCTACTATAAGGAGACAACTTAAATAGATAGATTGGGGATTAGGGTGACAACCCTCGATCTGAACCGTTGTCGTGGGGCCTAGAAATTTTGTGCGACAACATTTTTTTGGCGCCGTTTTCAGGGATAGAGTTTTTCTATCCTTGGTCTTAACGACATTTTCTAATCTTCTAATCTTTTTTCACCATTCATTAGCCTGTCACACAGCATAACATTTTCTGGCGTCATTTCATCTCTTCATATTTTCATCACCTTATATTTCATCATCTCACTAATCCTTTCATCATTTGCACCTTTAACACCTGGACATTTCAGTTGGCTTCTTGTTTGGGTGGCGACTCCATTTATTCATCTATTTAATCCCAAACAAGAATCCCTCCCTGATATCCATCTGTTTCTCTCGACTAATTTTTCGTTTTTAGAATTAGATTCATGTTCAAGTGGCGACTCCAATTATTTCATTTCTTAGAAGATTTCCTGCTAAGAAGCTTGCTTCTTGAGGACCTCTTGACTATTCTTGAATAAGGATCTCTTTCTCTAACATCCACTTAGCCTTTAAGTAGGTCATCATGGATGATACCTTTCACGACATGCCAGAAGAGGCCATTCCTAAATTGCCTTTTTTCTCGGGTGGTAATTCAGCCATTGCTCGAAAGCATCTATTGATAGTTATTCATATAATAAATATCTATTGTCATCCTTCACAATATAATCATGAAGATGTCAAGATACGTCTCTTTGGCTATTCCTTAAAAGGTGATGCTATCGATTGGTTTTGAAATTGACCCGAGGAGTATTTTTATTGTTTACAACACATCATCAATGCTTTTAAAGATAAATATATAAAACAAGGTGGCTCCCCTTGTGCTCTCAATACTATGCAGAATAATAAAATTGATCTTGTAGAGAACTCAACTATCAATAGGAGATTTCAAGACAATTCTCAAGATGAATCCAATTGTACCACGACATCACAAATCCATGATAGTGGTGAAGTAGAAACAAGTTTCCAAATCAATGTTGACAACGATAAGCATCTTGTTAACGAATTGATTCAGATGGTTAAGGATATACAACTAAATCAAGCTCAGGTAATCAAGAATATGGAGGCCAACCAGGCTCAATTCATTAAGAATATGGAACTTAATTAAGAAAAATTAATAGCGGATCATGCCATGGAAATTGGTTTTATGCAGAGCAAGTTATTGGCCTTAGAAGAAAAACATATCAAGGAAATGATGATCATGGAAGCTAATCATGAGAAGGAGATGAACTATATGCAAAATTTCTTCATGGCCATGAAAGCGGATAATGATAAAGCGATAAAAAACATGGAAATCAGTCAGATGTCTCTTCAACACAAGTTGTTGACTGTTGAAGAGATTCATGTGAATGAAATCAATGTTGTAAAGGTTAAACATTCTAATCAAATGATTGCTATTCAGAATAAGTTGGAAAAAATGGAAAGATCACACATGCATAATTTCCAACCCAAGTCAGAAGTGTCAACAAATCATAGACCTCCCAGTTTGCTGAAGCAATTCCCATCTCATCACAGGGAGGTCACTTTTTCCATTAAGGAAAATTTAACTATGGTTACAAAGGATGTTAAGAAAGACCAATCTTATGTGTCACCATAGACAGAGTATATTCAGAATAAGATTGGTCACACTCCAGGTTCATCAGATATTTTGTACGAACATATTCAAGATAAGGACATGAAATCTATAGTGGTCTCATTGCTGACATCACAACCCACTAAGAAGAAGATTAAACAGCAGAAAATAAGAAGTAAGTGGCTAGATGCGTCTGATGGCCGGGAGCAGCTTGACATTCGGATAAGACAGAGTCTTACAATATGCAGAATCGGGCATGGCACATTTGAAAAGCAACCCACAGAATTTCCTAAAAGCAGGAAAATGCTCAGTATGCACTATATTGAACACATTTGATGCCATAGGGCATCCCTTGTATTGTATCTCTAACCTTACACTTTTTCCTTTCAGCATTTCGTTTTGTAGTTAGAGTAGATTTACATTTCATGTTGGTAGAATAGTCAATAAATGAAGAGCTTATATTTTCATGTGCTTAATGTTATATGATGATATTTGGATGGACGCTACTTATGTAATTTTTTGTGTGTTTCTTGGATGCAAATTCTGGATTCTCACATTCCTTCAATGAAGCAACGTGTCCCCAAGTAGAGCCAAATGTTGACCACTCTTTGTCAACGACCTCATAGTAGTACACCCCCATTTTTGCAAATGGGATTTATCATGTTCGAGGTGTTCATGCCATTCAGATTTCATCATCAGTCGATAGATTTATAAACGATTTAAACCCATTCTGCATATTTATGATGTAAATGATCTAAGTAAGACCATCATGTATGTCACAACCTAGGTAAGCCTAGTGTTTTGGTGACGATTTCTATCCTAGGAGGTTTTTTGTCTCGCTGGTTCATTTGTGTTTCTCGACACAAGTAATTACCAGAGTTTTTCCCTCCAGCTTCATCCCAAATCTAGGGTGGATTTTGTCGTCAATATACTAAGTGAGTCCTAGTGTTTTCTATCGAGTCTTTGTAAAAGTAGTTTGGGAATAATCCTAGCTAATTGGCTAGATTATTTTATTACAAGCTACTTGGTCTACTAGATCATGTTTTGAGTCGCAGAATTGGGTAACTATTTGAGGGTCTATCATTAATGGGTTTCCCCTCTTCATGGGTAAAAATTTATTTATCTTATGTAAAGAGGGTTGGAAAAATAATTGAATCCCCTCTAAATCAATTAATTAAATTTTCTCGCCAAATTTAATTAATTTTAAGTCCTAGGTGATTTAAAATTCTTCAAAGGAAAAATTTGTGGGTCCCTAAAAAATAAATTTTTAAAGGTCCCAGGCCAAGGGAATATTGAGAATTTCGATAAATTTCGAACCCTTGGGCCTTGGTGGTTAAGTCAAAGTCACATTTTTGAGGTAATTAACTCAAAAATATTATTTTTGAGTTAATTAAAAAGGAATTAAATGATAAATTCAAATTTCCTCAAAAAATTATAATTTAGATGGACGATATGAAAAGATGATTAAATATTTTTTAACGGTTGATATTAATTTGACATGGATCAACCAGACTAGCCGTTGGAGATTTTATCTTATAAATTAAAGGTCTTTGTTAGTCTTTCGATCATCCGATCTCTTGATCGTGTACTTTCTCTTGAAGTTCTCCTATAATATTTTATGGAATAATACAAACAAAGTCTTTGGGTTTTTATTTTGATGGTGGTTTTCCTCTTCAGCATTTTATAGTAAACGTGTTCTTTATATTTTGTTGGTGACTATTTTAATGAATTGTTGATTAATGGCTCTTGTAGAGTAATCTATTGCACATATATCTTGCTTAGGTTATTAGATTTAGGGTGAGAATATTAATTGGATTGAGTTAGCAGTTATCTCTGACTCTTAAATTTTTTATTATTTCTCTTATTTCTCTATTGATTTAACAATTTAACTTTAAGTGTGCAAAAATCTCTCGGATTTATATCTGGGCGTTTAGGGAAGTCCTCGGCTGGACGATCTAACTCCCAAGGAAATAATATCTTAAGAGCCCTCCGGATCTAATTCCCCGAGCTTATCTTAAATTCCATTTTTGTAGGGTTCTTTTTAGGGCTTGTGCCTCCATCTTAATTTCTCTTTTTTTTTAATTGTGCTAAATGGTTTAAATCTGGCCATCAGGGCCTTGATCTATAAAATAACATTGTAGATTTGTAAATATCGTTAAATTTTGCTACTCACTAGGGTTTTGGGGTTTTTATTTTCTGTGCATATATTTGGGTTTGGGTTCCTTGTTTCTAGTTTTGTGCAGGTTACACTGGGAGATTTTCAAAGAAAGTTTTTAGATCTGAGCCAGATCTAGGCCCTGGAGGGTAAGATCTGGTCTCAGGATCGAATCTAGTTGAATATCGGGGCTTGATCTTGCTTCAAAGTTTAAATAATTGCAGGTGCATTAATTTTTCTAAAATTTGGAGAAAAAATCTTTGATTGTGCTCGGTAAAGAAGAAAATTTTCGAAATTGGTGTGTTTCCTATGCATAATTTCGATCTTCTGCCTGGATTTATTTCTGCATTTCTTATACGGCCTCTAAATTTGTACGCTGCCTCCATCGAATGTTGTCCCTGCTTGCCCTGCTCACGCACAGTTCCCATGCTCATCCCTCATTGTTGTTCCGTGACCTATCCTTCACGCTTACTTGTCTGCTCTCCCTTATCGCAACCTCCATTCTCTGCATTCACGTTGCCTCTATCGACTGCCCCATACATCATTTTCCTTTCACGCTCCTGTCCGCTTTCCTCATGTTGTCTTTCTTGTGTTCCCCATCTGCTGCATCTATCCCGCTCCTTCCATTCACTGTCAAATCTCTTCTTAAGCCTCTTGCTGTCTGCATTATCCATTTCCAGCGGTTGCCTCTATGCTCCCCCTCAGTTGACCTGCGTACAACAATCCTAAACCTAACTCAACGCATAAACAAAACATTAACGCATCATATTTTTTTTTAACTTTGATTTCAATTAATATTTTTAGCTTTAGACTTTAGATTTTAGTTTCATTTTAATTTTTTTTTTTAGATTCTTAACTTTAGGTTAGGATTAGTTTAAAATTTTAAATTAGCATTTAGAATGTTTCATTTCATTTAGATTTTTGTATAAAAATTAACTTTAATTAGATTTAGATTTTTACTTTTGTATAAATTAGATTTCAATATTTTTTTTTTTATTTTTTTTATTTTGGAATTTTAGATTTTGGGTTAAACTTTTAAAAAATATTCAAAATACTTCAAAAAAATTAATTCTAACTTTCTTTTGTCTATAGTTAAATTTTAATACTTTTTTGTACATAAATATTTGGAAAATCAAAAAAATTGGGACATTTGGGATTTTGATCTATTTTGAAAAGACATTTAATTGCGGAGAAATTTCTATAGTTAGAAAATATTTAACTTTTAATATCCTAAGTTCAACTATAGAGAAAACTTAATTTTTGGATTTGAATTTTTTTATGAACATCATTTAATCCATAAATTTCTTGACGAAGAGGTTTTATTAGCATTAAATTTTCATGGTGTATATGGATGAACAATTACTGAGATTTAAGTGCTAGTTACGTTCTTGATGATAATTGGCATCTGAGTTTTGGATTGTTATCTATCGATTAAAATGTGTGATTAAGTCTTGTTTCATTTACTTGAATTTGGATATTTATTGATATTAATGTCTGGAAAATACTTTCAAGTAAGTGATTGATATCTTATTATTGTGGATCTGTGACGAATGGTATATATTTTAATCGAGTAATCTTGTGGCATCTTCATAATTGGCACTCCCGCTTAAGTACTTAGTGGTTAGATTAGATTATTTATAACCTAAGTGCTTTAGGCTTTTAACATCACCTTTCATCTTCAAAGTTTGTTTTCATCTCACCCCTTCAAATCATTTTCCTTGCATTCCAAGTGAACATTTCATAGCAACAGTTTCTCATCAAGTACTTGGTTGTAATTTCCTTAGCAGGATAGTTGACTCCATAAGGCATTGGTATCAGTCTTTCAAATTCAATTGAATCCTTTAATCTTGTTAGATATTTCACAAGTATTTTGTCGTTAAACCGTGTCTCCTGAACTCGTTGGTTCCCTACTATTTCTCCTTCGTTCCATTTCCATAGGGTCTACCCCCCTCAAGCTGCTATAAGGGGACAACTTAAATAGAGATATTGGGGATCAGGGTGACAACCCTTGATCTAAACTGTTGTCACGGTGCCTATACATTTTGTGTGAAAACAGGGACAAAAGGATAATTTTACTTAGAGGAAGAATCTTTGGGTGAATATGATGAACCTAAAGAGGAATAATCTAGTAAATGCGGTGGTACAAAAATGGAAGAATCCATGCTGAGAAAAATGTTGGTGAAAATTCCCCAAGGGAAGAAATTGAACCTTGTCCTATTTTCGAAGAACAATCACAGAAAACAAAGGGGAAAAATTTCCATTCAAAGAGTTCATGATTGATCTTCCATGAAGAATGATCAAGTCCTCCTCAGTAGAAATAACAACTCAATTGTCCAAATCTCCAATTACAGCTACTTTTCCACGTTGACATGTTTATTATGTTTTGAGTAACTCAGACATGTGTTCTAGTCTCTATTGGTGTCTAAGAGGTTAAGGAGCATATGAAGATAATTATCTCTAAGAACCAGAAAATGTTTCTAAGGAAAATTCATTAATTAGATTAATTATTCAATTATTAAATATTTTCCCAAGTCTAACTTGGGAAAAATGGTTAACTAAATCAAATTAATTGAGGTAAATCAATTTTTCTCTAGAGACTTCCAGAAAAGTCACTTGATGGGGTCAAGATGATATTAGCCATGGATTGAGATTATATCATGTTCATTGGTTTCTTAACGAGAGATTATCAGAGCAAGTCGATGGGGCATTGAAGATCATGCTTAAATACAACAATTTTCAGTGATAGCAAGGGTGCAGTGGAGGACACCAATAGCAGGGTTTCAGAAGAGAGATGGGGAAGAGAATTTCTGGACAAATTTTCCACAAAATTCCAACATTCTAGGAAAGTAAGTGAGGATGAATATTTTGCATTGAGGTCGTACCAAGTAGTGTGAATTATTAAGTGTGCATAGTTGGTTGTAGTTCGATTTTGAGTTTTGAAAGACAGGTGTCGGAGGTGGTGTGAGTCGCTTAGTAGATTTTAAGGAGGCAGAGTTCATCACCGGAAAAAATTTATGGAGGCAGTGCGAGTTCCAAATAGGGCCATACACATTTTCAGTTCATCTAGTGCGTGTAGCAAGAATGGAGTGTGAATTACAGTGAGAAGGTTGTTTTGTTTTGAAAAAGGAAACCTGTATTTCTAGTTGATTTTTCCAGTGGAGATGTTGTATTCTAAAGCTTTTCTAGTGAGAGGAAAGTTGATTGCATTTCTCAGTTTTGTTGACTAATAATAAAACCCTCATCTACATAACTAGTTTTCCCCACATTGGGGTTTTTCAAGGACTATTGTCCAAAAATATTAGTGTTAATTATTTTGTGTGTGTGCATCATTCATGGTTTCTATTATTATTTGTGGAAATTATAGTAGTGATTTAATCATTATTTGTCGTAATATAATTTTGACGACAAATAATGTCTAGTAGATAGAATATTAAATTCCAGTTGTTGTAATCAAGGAAATTTCACACTTCTGAGGAACTTGAGAAGTCAAATGTTTCTGGAAAAGGAAGCTCAAAAGGGATATTGACAGTTCCATGCAATGTAAGCGTCAAATTGACTCATTGTCTAAGAAAAATGTTTATCTAAAAGGGGAAAATTATAAGGTTGAAGAACAACTTAAGATTCAAAGGAGAAAACTCCAAGAGGAAGATAAGCCCACATGACTAGAAGCCCTTGCTTAGGCTACTCGAATTTTTAGTAAGTCATTCTCCTCTTCAAAACCAAAACTAGGAGACAAAAATCTCATTAGTCTTGGAAGCAACTATGTTCATTTTGTGGTGATATTCTTAGTCAAGCAGGTTATACACAAGATGATATATTGGTGTCAATATTTGTTTCATTTGAGGTTCAAATAGATCCTATTGAGGACAAAGAGAACTTAATGAAGCTTCTCAAAACGACCAGGACATGGTAGATTCAGAAGCAGGAGGCACTATTTCCTCACAAGAACTAGTAGTGCCCAACACAGAAACAACTAAGCCTAATAAAATTGCAGAAAATGTTGTTGAAACTCTAAAGAAGGAAAATTGAGATAGTGAAAAGGATACACTAGTACATTTGGCGGAAATTCCGACACTTTAGCTCCAACACTTTTGACCAAATGTCGGAAATTTCCCCAAATTTTATCAATTTTTCAAATCCCGCCCACAACTGTCGCTATACCGACGTTTGGAGACAAGTGTCGGTATTGCGACACTTAGAGGTAAATGTAGGTCTTGCGATGTTCGGAGAAAAGCATCAGAACTACGACGGATTGGAGGAAAGTGTTGGTCTTGCGACACTTAGAGCTAAGTGTCACTATTGTGACGTTCAGAGCAATGCGTCGAAATTGCAACGGATTGGAGAAAAGCATCGAAATTGCAACGGATTGGAGGAAAGTGTTGGTCTTGCGACACTTGGAGCTAAGTTTCGCTATTGTGACGTTCAGAGCAAAGCATCGGAATTGCGATGGACTAGAGGAAAGTGTTGGTCTTACGACGCTTTCCTCCATTCCATCGCAATTCCGACGCTTTGCTAAGAACATCGCAACAGCGACACTTAGCTCTAGTTACCATGTTTCATACGAAAATCTAAGCAACCAACTCTACGATTGATCTAGTAGAGGCAAAGTTAGTTTCTCATTTTATATCATGGGTTAATCGCTTCGGTGAACAGATTTTGGTCAAAGGTTCTTTATAAATGGAACGGTTATTTATAAAATACGAGTGAGCGGATAAGGGTCAAACACCTAGCAAGATCACACAACTTTCGCCATCGTAGTATAGTTATATGTAGCTCATAGGATTCTTCATTGTTATGGAGATTGTATAATTTAATTACTCCCGAAAGCATAAAACATCGGCCAAATCGAAGAAAATTGGCACAGTGGATCTCCAGAAAACCCGATGAAAAACAAATAGGGCAACTAGATTTTGCAACTCCAAAAATTAGGCTGAACTCTATATGTTGGTTGTACATCAAACACAAATTGAAGTGTCGTTTTTCATTTTTAGTATTAAATTAATAGATCACCTAAATCGAATCGATGGAAATTTTCTTGTCAACGTCTAAGCAGTTGAAATAGAGATCCAAATATGTAAGAATCGGTAGCTTCCTAGATCTGTAGAAATAAGTGCTCAAATTTGGTTATTTGAGTGATAGATATTTGTAAATTTTTTCGATAATATAATTTCAATGAACAAGGTATTAGAGTGATAGAGATTTGTAAACTGTTTCCATAATGCAATGTCAATGAATAAGCTGTTAGGTACGGGGCAAAGGACCCATTAATTGATTTTAGCCTTCCGTGCATTAGTGAAACTTGAGGGAGTAACAAGATCTGGGAAGGAAAGTTTCTAAGAAAAATGGCTTATAAGGACTGAGATTCATTCCATCCCTTACAATTTTCAGCGCAAAAAAATCCATAGTTTTGTATAAAATATATCCCTCACACAATATATTCAATCTTTGTAGATAATGAATCACATTGCATATGAATTAATCGAAAGAAATATCGCTTTTGTTGGAAAATAAGTTGCATTAAAGACAAAAAAAAAAAACTTAGATAAAAATAGCTTAATGGATTGACCTAGTGAAGAACCAATCCTCTTTGGTAAGATCCTCTTTTTTTTTCAAAATTTTTAAGAAATGTTAACCATCAAATTTTGCTAAGTTGTGACTGCACGGGTGCCCTGTGCATGTTCGTGCAGCTCGTTTTTCGTTCCTCCCTTATGCCTTCGTTCGGTCGTACGCGCCATGTGAGGGCGCCCGCCCAAACGTGTTTGGGTCGGGTCGTTTCGTTTAAGCGCGGTCATATCAAATTTGCTAAGTTGTGACCGCACGAGTGCCTTGTGCATGTTCGTGCGGCTCGTTTGCCGTTTTCTCCCTTGTGCCTTCATTCGGTAGCCCACCGTGTCGTTTCGTTTGAGGGTGCCCACCCAAACCCATTCGGGCAGGGTCGTTTCATTTGAGGGCGCCTGCTGAAACCCGTTTGGGTAGGGTCGTTTTGGTTGAGGGCGCCCGCCCAAATGCATTCGGGTTAGGTCGTTTCGGTTGAGGGCACCCACCCAAACGCGTTTGGGTCGGGTCGGTTCGGTTGAGGACGACTGTATCATATATTCTAAGTACTTGTGACCGCACTGGTTCCCTGTGCATGTTTGTGCGTCCCGTTTCCCAGTTGCTCCCTTGTACCTTCGTTCGGTCGTGCGGGCTGTGTTGCGCCATGTGAGGGAGCCTGCCCAAACGCGTTCGGGTCGGGTCGTTTCATTTGATGGAGGCCGTATCAAATTTGCTAAGTTGTGACCACACGGGTGCCTTATGCACGTTCGTGCGGCCTGTTTTCCGTTTTCTCCCTTGTGCCTTTGTTCAGTCAAACGAGCTGTGTTGTTTCATTTGAGGGCACCCGCCTAAACCCGTTCAGGTCGGGTCATTTCGGTTGAGGGTGCCTGCCCAAACGTGTTCGGGTTGGGTCATTTTGGTTGAGGGCGCTCGCCCAAACGTGTTCGAGTCGGGTCGTTTCTGTTGAGGGCGCATGCCCAAACGTGTTTGGGTCTAGTCGTTTCGGTTGAGGGCAGTTGTATCAAATTTGCTAAGTACTTGTGACTGCACGGGTGCCCTGTGCACGTTCATGCATCCCATTTTCCGATTTCTCCCTTGTGCCTTCATTCAGTCGTACGTGCCATGTTGCGCCGTGTGAGGGCGCTCGCCCAAATGCGTTCGGGTTGGGTCATTTCGTTTTGAGGGCGGTCGTATCAAATTTGCTAAGTTGTGACCGCACAGGTGCCTTGTGCACGTTCGTGTGACCTGTTTGTTGTTTTCTCCCTTGTGCCTTCGTTCGATAGCCCGCCATGTCGTTTCGTTTGAGGGCGCCCACCCAAACCCGTTCGGTTAGGGTCATTTTGTTAGAGGGTGGTCGTATCAAATTTGCTAAGTTGTGACCGCACGGGTACCTTTTGCATGTTCATGCGGTCCGTTTGCCATTTTCTCCCTTGTGCCTTCTTTCAGTAGCCCACTGTGTCATTTTGTTTGAGGGCGCCTGCCCAAACCTATTTGGGTAAGGTCGTTTCATTTGAGGGTGCTCGCCGAAACCCGTTCGGGTAGGGTCGTTTTGGTTGAGGGTGCCCGCCCAAACGCGTTCGGGTCGGGTCGATTCGGTTGAGGGCGCCCGCCCAAATGCGTTTGGGTCGGGTCGGTTCGGTTGAGGGCAGCTATATCAAATTTGCTAAGTACTTGTGACCGCATGGGTGCCATGTGCACGTTCATGCGGCCCGTTTTCCGGTTGCTCTCCTGTGCCTTCGTTCAGTCGTGCACGCTGTGTCGCGCCATGTGAGGGCGCCTGCCCAAACACGTTCGGGTCGGGTCGCTTCGTTTTATGGCAGCCGTATCAAATTTGCTAAGTTGTGACTGCACGGGTGCCTTATGCATGTTTGTGCAGCCAGTTTTCCATTTTCTCCCTTGTGCCTTCGTTCAGTCGGGCGCACCATGTTATTTCGTTTGAGGGCACCCGCCCAAATGCGTTCGGGTCGGGTCGTTTTGGTTGAGGGCACCCACCCAAACGTGATTGGTTCGGGTCGTTTCGGTTGAGGGCACCCGCCCAAACGCATTCGGGTTTGGTCGTTTCGGTTGAGGGCACCCGCCCAAACGCGTTTGGGTTGGGTTGTTTCGGTTGAGGGCAGCTGTATCAAATTTGCTAAGTACTTGTGACCGCACGAGTGCCCTGTGCACATTCGTGCGACCCGTTTGCCAGTTGCTCCCTTGTGCCTTCGTTCAGTCGTGCACGTCGTCTCGTGCCGTGTGAGGGTGCCCGCCCAAACGCGTTCGGGTCAGGTCGTTTCGTTTGAGGGCGGTCGTATCAAATTTTCTAAGTTTTGACCGCATGGGTGCCTTGTGCATGTTCGTGCGGCCTGTTTTTCGTTTTCTCCCTTGTGCCTTTGTTTGGTAGCCCGCCGTGTCATTTCGTTTAAGGGCACCCACCCAAACTCGTTCGGGTAGGGTCGTTTCGTTTGAGGGCGCCTGCGCAAACTTGTTCGAGTAGGGTCGTTTCGGTTGAGGGCGCTCGCCCAAACGTGTTTAGGTCGGGTCATTTCAGTTGAGGGCGCCCGCCCAAACGCGTTTGGGTCGGGTCGTTTCGGTTGGGGGTGCTCGTATAAAATATGCTAAGTTGTGACCGCACGGGTGCCCTGTGCATGTTCGTGCGGCCCGTTTTCCGGTTGCTCCCTTGTGCCTTCGTTCGGTCATGCGCGTCATGTCGCGCTGTGTGAGGGCACCCGCCCAAACGCGTTCGGGTCAAGTCGTTTCGTTTGAGGGCAGTCGTATCAAATTTGCTAAGTTGTGACCGCACGGGTACCTTGTGCATGTTCGTGAGGTTCGTTTGTCGTTTTCTCCCATGTGCCTTCGTTTAGTCGGGTGCGCCATGTCATTTCGTTTGAGGGCACCCACCCATAATCGTTCGGGTCAGGTTGTTTTGGTTGAGGGTGCCCGCCCAAACATGTTCGGGTCGGGTCGTTTCGGTTGAGGGCGCCCGCCCAAACGTGTTCAGGTCGGGTCATTTCGGTTGAGGGCGCCCGCCCAAACGCGTTTGGGTCTGGTCGTTTCAGTTGAGGGCGGTTGTATCAAATTTTCTAAGTACTTGTGACCACACGGGTGCCCTGTGCACGTTCGTGCAGCCCGTTTTCCGGTTGCTCCCTTGTGCCTTCGTTTAGTTGTGCGCGCCATGTCGCGCCGTGTGAGGGCACATACCCAAACACGTTCGGGTCGAGTCGTTTCGTTTGAGGGCGGTCGTATCAAATTTTCTAAGTTGTGACCACATGGGTGCCTTATGCACGTTCGTGTGGCCCATTTGTCGTTTTCTCCCTTGTGCCTTCGTTCAGTCGGGCGCGCCGTGTCATTTCGTTTGAGGGCACCCGCCCAAACCCATTCGGGTCTAGTCGTTTCAGTTGAGGGTGCCCACCCAAAGGTGTTCGGATCGGCTCTTTTTGGTTGAGGGTTCCCACCCAAACGCGTTCGGGTCGGGTCGTTTCGGTTGAGGGCGCCCGCCCAAACGCGTTCGGGTCGGGTCGTTTCGGTTGAGGGCGGTTGTATCAAATTTTCTAAGTACTTGTGATCGCACGAGTGCCTTGTGCATGTTCGTGCTGCCCATTTTTTGGTTGCTCCCTTGTGCCTTCGTTTAGTCGTGCGTGCCATGTCGCGCCGTGTGAGGGCGCCCACCCAAACGCGTTCGGGTCGGTCGTTTCGTTTGAGGGTGATCGTATCAAATTTGCTAAGTTGTGACTGCACGGGTGTCTTGTGCACGGTCGTGTAGCTTGTTTTCCATTCTATCCCTTGTGCCTTCATTCGGTAGCCCGCCGTGTCGTTTCGTTTGAGGGCGCCCGCCCAAACCCGTTTGGGTAGGGTCATTTCATTAGAGGGTGGTCGTATCAAATTTTCTAAGTTGTGACCGCACGGGTGCCTTGTGCAAGTTCGTGCGGCCCATTTTATGTTTGCTCCCTTGTGCCTTCATTCGGTAGCATGTTGTATCGTTTCGTTTGAGGGCGCCCGCGCAAACACGTTCAGGTCGGGTCATTTCGGTTGAGGGCACCCGCCCAAACGCGTTCGGGTCGGGTCGTTTCGGTTGAGGGCGGCTATATCAAATTTGATAAGTACTTGTGACCACATGAGTTCCTTGTGCACGTTCGTGCAGCCCATTTTTCGGTTGCTCCCTTGTGCCTTCATTCAGTCGTGTGCGCCATGTCGCGCCGTGTGAGGGCGCCCGCCCAAACGCGTTCGGGTCGGGTCGTTTCGTTTGAGGGCGATCGTATCAAATTTTCTAAGTTATGACCGCACGGGTGCCTTGTGCACGTTCGTGCGGCTTGTTTTCCGTTTTCTCCCTTGTGCCTTTGTTTGGTAGCCAGTCGTGTCGTTTTGTTTAAGGGCGCTCGCCCAAACCCGTTCGGGTAGGGTCGTTTCGTTAGAGGGTGGTCATATCAAATTTGCTAATTTGTGACCACACTGGTGCCTTTTGCACGTTCGTGTGGCCCGTTTGCCATTTGCTCCCTTGTTCCTTCATTCGGTAGCCCGCCGTGTCGTTTCGTTTGAGGGCGCCCGCCCAAACGTGTTTGGGTCAGGTCGTTTCGGTTGAGGGCGCCCGCCCAAACGTGTTCAGCTCGGGTCATTTCGGTTGAGGGCGGCTTTATCAAATTTGCTAAGTACTTGTGACCGCATGAGTGCCTTGTGCACGTTTGTGCGGCCCATTTGCCGGTTGCTCCCTTGTGCACGTTTGTGCGGCCCATTTTCCGGTTGATCCCTTGTGCCTTCGTTCAGTCGTGCGCGACATGTTGAGCCGTGTGAGTGCGCCCGCCTAAACATGTTCGGGTCAGGTCGTTTCGTTTGAGGACGGTCATATCAAATTTGCTAAGTTGTGACCGCACGGGTGCCTTGTGCACGTTCGTGCGGCTTGTTTGTTGTTTTCTCCCTTGTGCCTTCATTTGGTAGCCCGCCGTGTCCTTTCGTTTGAGGGCGCCCGCCCAAACCTGTTCGGGTAGGGTTGTTTCATTAGAGGGTGGTCGTATCAAATTTGCTAAGTTGTGACTGCACAGGTGCCTTGTGCACGTTCATGCAGCCTGTTTTCCATTTGCTCCCTTGTGCCTTCGTTCGGTAGCCCGCCGTGTCGTTTCGTTTGAGGGCGCCCGCCGAAACGCGTTCGGGTCGGGTCGTTTCAGTTGAGGGCGCCCGCCCAAACGCGTTCGGTTCGGGTCGTTTCGGTTGAGGGCGGCTGTTATATCAAATTTTCTAAGCACTTGTGACCGCATGAGTGCTCTGTGCATGTTCGTGTAGCCCGTTTGCCGGTTGCTCCCTTGTGCCTTCTTTTAGTCATGTGCACCATGTCGTGCCCTGTGAGGGCGCCCGCCTAAACCCGTTCGGGTCGGGTCATTTCGTTTGAGGGCATTCGTATCAAATTTGCTAATTTGTGACTGCACGAGTGCCTTATGCATGTTCGTGCGGCCTGTTTTCCATTTTCTCCCTTGTGCCTTCGTTTGGTAGCCCTCCGTGTCGTTTCGTTTGAGGGTGCCCACCCAAACCCGTTCGGGTAGGGTCGTTTCGTTAGAGGGTGGTCATATCAAGTTTGCTAAGTTGTGACCGCATGGGTGCCTTGTGCACGTTCGTGCGCCCCGTTTTCCATTTGCTCCCTTGTGCCTTCGTTTGGTAGCCCGCCGTGTCATTTCTTTTGAGGGCGCCTGCCCAAACGCGTTCGGGTTGGGTCGTTTCGGTTGAGGGCGCCCACCCAAACACGTTTGGGTCGGGTCGTTTCGGTTGAGGGCGGCTGTATCAAATTTTCTAAGTACTTGTGACTACACGAGTGCCCTGTGCACGTTCGTGCGGCCCGTTTTCCAGTTGCTCCCTTGTGCCTTCGTTTAGTCGTGCGCGCCATGTCGCGTCGTGTGAGGGAGCTCGCCCAAATGTGTTCGAGTCGGGTCGTTTCGTTTGAGGGCGGTCATATCAAATTTGCTAAGTTGTGACTGCACAGGTGCCTTGTGCACGTTTGTGCGGCCTATTTTCCGTTTTCTCCCTTGTGCCTTCATTCGTTAGCCCACCATGTTGTTTCGTTTGAGGGCGCCTGCCCAAACTCGTTCAGGTAGGATCGTTTCATTAGAGGGTGGTCGTATCAAATTTGCTAAGTTGTGACCGCACAGGTGCCTTGTGCACGTTCGTGCGGCCTGTTTGCCGTTTTCTCCCTTGTGCCTTCGTTCGGTAGCCCGTCGTGTCGTTTCGTTTGAGGGTGCCCGCCCAAACCTGTTCAGGTAGGGTCATTTCATTTGAGGGCGCCCACCGAAACCTGTTCGGGTAGGGTCATTTTGGTTGAGGGCGCTCGCCCAAACGCGTTCGGTTCGGGTCGTTTCAGTTGAGGGCGCCCACCGAAACGCATTTGGGTCGGGTTGGTTTGGTTGAGGGTGACTGTATCAAATTTGCTAAGTACTTGTGACCGCACGGGTGCCTTGTGCACGTTCATGTGGCTCGCTTCAATTTCTCGTGCCTTTGTTCGGTCATGCGCGGCGTGTCGCGCCGTGTGGGGGCGCCCGCCCAAACGCGTTCATGTTGGTTCGTTTCGTTTGAGGGAGGCCGTATAAAATTTGCTAATTTGTGACCGCACAGGTGCCTTGTGCATGTTCGTGCGGCCCGTTTGTCGTTTTCTCCCGTGTGCCTTCATTCGGTCGGGCGTGCCGTGTCGTTTCGTTTGAGGGCGCCCGCCCAAAACCCATTCAGGTCGAGTCGTTTCGGTTGAGTGCGCCCGCCCAAACGCGTTTGGGTTGGGCCCCCTAAGCCCCCAATCCATAATCCTTTAACTACTAACTCATTATTCGACCCCTAACCCCTAAATGCACCTAAATCCCCTAAGCCCTCCAAATTCGACGAATTAGCTTTGATGAAGTAATTGTTTTCTGCAATATGGTTTGTAAGTTATTTAAATAGAGGTATCTTCTCTAGAGTTATTTTTTAGATCCACAGTTTCATTTACTAATTTTTGAACAAGGCATATGACACTCTTCATGTCTATGGGATTTTTATCTTGAAGCTCATTATCTATACGAGTATTTGCTACTTCAAGGGTTTCATGACGGAGAAAATCGCAATACAGGGTTTAGGGCCAATTATTGTGTTATTGTTGCTTCAAGGGTTTGATAAACATACCCCAAGTCGTTCATTTCCTTGCTACTTATCAGGTTCTTACTTCTGTCTAATTCACTATATACTCAGATCATGAATGTGAGAAGGTTGTTTGTGGATTATATTATTATTGTATCAACAGTGTAATTATTTCTATGTTGTTATATCTTTCTAGTCAAAAACCTCATCTTCAGAAATATTTTCTTGTCATTTTCAAAATTGATTGCTTCATTGAGCACAACATGCAACTTATTTAATACTTTATTGAAGCTAAGAGCTCCATCTTTGGGGCAAGCTACTTTTCGGCTAACTCCACTGCTTTTGATCTCAATTTTTCCAATTGCTTCCTTCTCTCATATGATACCTAAGCCTTTGCCTTTCTCTTCCCTTCTAATTCCGTAATAGTGTCATAGTGATGCTAGCCAACTTCTTTGGAAAGCCTTCCTAGCAGACAATGCTTGTGACCTGGCTGAAGCCTCAACACTTTCAGAGCATCTGGAATGACCATTCCCTTCTTCCGGTCATATGGTGGGGGAACCCCTTCAAAAAGCCCTTAGCCTAGAAAGTGTTGTAGCACCACGCTTGGTTTTGTGTGGAATCATTCCTCTAATTGTCCAGTAGTCAAATCCTTCTCTTACTTTATTGTCATTTTCCCATACCTAAGCAATGAGAGCACAAGAACACCTATTTCTATAAAAGCACCTATAACTTCTCTTACTTTATTGTCATTTTCCCATAACTAACCAATGAGAACACAAGAACACCTATTTATATAAAATCACCTATAATACTTTTGTGGGTTTCACTAATATCCCTTTAGTTAGTGTGTGCATAGTAGCCTAGATCCTAAAGTGATTCCCGTACAATGATAATCCACTAGGTGTATTTGTTCTTAAAAAACTATGCATGGATAGATGTCCCATTTATGGCCAAGTTCCACCAAAATGGTTCCCCCTACCTACCTAGTAACTACATTACATTTATTTCATGACAAGACTACCCTACAACCCACCAAATTTCTATCATATCCTTGATGTCAACAACAATTTGTTGTTCAAGATATAACTAAGTTGGAACAAACTTAGCTCTAGAGCTTAGGATATTTTTCCACCTCTAATGTTTATAAACCAATAGATATAAAATTTCTAAAGCATGTGGGAGCCCTTTAAGTATCACCTTTCCTATATTGACTACATCTTAAAAATCATGGAAAATGTCCATAGATGAGTTATCCTTACTAAACCAAAAATTTCATTGAAAATAATAATTCATACCATAACATTACTACTTCCCTTTTAACCACATAAAAATTATTTTTAAGTTACCATAATTCATCTTTAATATCACATAATTAGATTAAAAAATCAACCAAAATCCCTAGTTTATGAAATAAAAATTCAACAATTTTATATAATTAATAATTTAAATAAATGTCTTAGATCTAACCTCATTAATAATTATTTATAATCAACAATACACTTATTTACCCAAACCCCTTATTAACCCCAAGAAAAGTCTCACACATTTTATTTAATGGAATTTGAGTGGTCATAAATTTTATGATGAATTTGGTAATTATAATAATCCAAAAACAAAATCTCATAAACTTTATTCTGTTCTATCAGATTAGGCAATCACAAACTTATTTCATTGTATAAATCTCATTTTTCCTTCGATTCGGAAATGTATAAGGTCTTTTGGCTTAGTGCATGTATAAACTCTCATATAGAACCATTTTTTCAAGTCACCATTGGCCCAGATGTGAAAAGCATCAAAGGTTTTGTTTTGGCAAGTATTACGCGTATTTCATTTCAAAATGTAAAAAAATTTCAAATATAATTTCCCTCGTTCATTTCCCTCCGGTTGCATGGTTTGTCCAGGGAAGGAGTGAGGATGCGGCCATACTATCACTGGTTTTGAGGGTTGCATGGTTTGTCCAGGGAAGGAGGGAGGATGCGGCCATATTGTCGCCGGTTTTGAGGGTTGCATGGTTCTTCCAGGGAAGGAGGGAGGATGCGGCCATACTGAAACCACTGAACCAACTGAACCAGTGTGCGTAGAAATAAAGAGCGCAGAAGGAAGGCTAAGAGCTATGGATCTGTAAAAGCAATGTATGGAAGGCTAAGAGCTACGAATGTATGGTTCTTGACAATGAGGCTCTCTATGATATTTACTTCAAGACTCTTAAGCTCACCACACCTAGCTTTGGTGGCTTGAACCACCTGATCTCTGCAACCATGAGCGAAGTTACCTGTTGCCTAAGGTTTCCTGGTCATTTGAACTCAAATCTAAGAAAACTTACAGTGAATCTGATCCCCTTTCCTCGTCTTCATTTCTTTATGGCGGGATTTGCCTCATTGACCTCTCGTGGATCCTGCTTGTGCTTATGAGATCTCGCCTTTGTGTTTCTAGCGCAAGGGTGTCTGACTAACAATAAGAAAAAAGGAAGGCACTGGAGGTTACAAAGTCTGAATTTTGAGTCCATAGATTTTGAAGCCGTTTTCTCGCTCCACAACACGGAAATAATTCCAACTGTAATCGGCTCCATCATAGGTCAATCTGCGAATTTCGCACTTTATTTGTGGCTGCTTTTGTATTTTAGTTCTATTTTTCAACATGTCGATACGATAATTTACAAATTATTTCTTTGCCATTGAAATCTATTGATTATATCTCGAATCAAAGCAGATTGATTAAAATTTTGAAGGCCCATGTTCTATTTGCTCTAGTTTTTAGGGTTTCAAGAGTTAGACCGTTAACATATTGCTGTAGTCGTATGCGTTAGGGTTTAGGGATTAGCTTCAGTATGTGTTGTTAAAGTTTTCTTTCTACTAATAAAGCCTTGTTATGGTATGAGCTATCGAGACTATTTTTATTTTTACCTGGTTTGCAATAATTGACAGTTCCAGGGTTTTAACACTCATATCTGGCATGGCCATGATTTTAACTTTCCAATTTAACAAAAAACTTTTGTTCATGACTTTCTTATTTTGTGCATCCCGTAAATAATTAGCTTTGAGGAAATTTGTGTACCTTTTCTTCTCTCTGCAAATTATTTTCCCCAGATTCCATCTGACAACTTAAAGCACTAGATTTGGCATATACCCTGAATCTTTCATCTTCCCAGCCAATAAATCCACCATTGAATATATCTGCTCTAATTGTTTGTGTGATCTGTCTGCAACAACAAATGAATGGACTCTGTCCTTGACCTCGATCCAGCTGCATCCTGGGCTCTTTTTCAATTTAGTGTCTTTAATAATTGTGCTCACCTTCATCACTTCATCCCACCTTCCAGCCATAGCATATATGTTTGACATCAGTACATAGTTTGCAGCATTATCAGGCTCTAATTTAATAAGATGTTTTGCAACATATTTTCCTAGCTTAATATTGTGGTGAATTCTACAGGCACCAAGCAATGTCCCCCACACACTAGCATCAGGTTCTATTGGCATTTTCCTGATAAACGTGAGCGCCTCTTTCATGTGCCCAGCTCGACCAAGAAGATCAACTATGCAAGCACAGTGCTCCGAGGTAGGCACAATGCCATAATCTTGACTCATGCATTCGAAGTATCGAAGGCCCTCATCCACACAATAATTTCTTTAGGTAGCTCTTGAGTATAGTTTTTGGCCCTTTTTTCCGACCAAAAGAGCATCCATATATGTGTTTTTATTCAATGATTTTTGATCCTTGATTTTTGGGGTTCATTTAAGTGCAGGCTTGTAAGAATAAGTGTAATTCAAGTCTAGTCTAGGGCACATTTTTTTAGGACTATAATCTAAGCATGTAGGCCTTAGGATATCCTTTTGAATGGTAGAGTATTTTAATACAAGTCTGTTGTCCTACATTAGATGAAACAATTCAAAAGTATGTAAACCTTGTTTGAGGGAGCATTGTATTTAGAAGACTCTGGATCTGAAGTAGAAAGTTTGTTTAATCCTTCCCTCAGTAAAGTTTGCAGTCTCCTCATGAGAACTAAAGGTACTAAAAAAGTAAGAAGAAGTGTATAAGATTTTTGTTTACCTAAAATTGTCAATATATAAAAATAATTCTCACTGCAATCTCATTATGTATCAGTGAACTTCAAGGATCAAATGCACTAACCTAATTATTGAATTCTCATCTACATAATTATAGCATACATTGACCTTTCCACCTACATAATAACTAAGTTTGAAAAAAGTAAATTATATAGAAATGAAAGTAATGTATGATACACAAGTGAGACATCTTACTGACTTCACAAGGCAAATCCATTTTGGGCTAACCTAGAAATCATTGCACTCCATGAAACCACATCTCTGATGAATGTTCCATTTACACTCGATAAGTCTGAGCTTGAGAGTGATTTTATCAAATAGGAAGCAAGCGAGGGCATGTTGCAGCTTAAGGGACATCGATCTTTGGGAGGAATGAGGGCTTCGATTTATAATGCAATGCCATTGGCAGGTGTGGAGAAACTGGTATCATTTATGAAGGTCTTCCAGGCTAACCATTAATTGAGTCTGACAGAGTTTGTGGTCTCAAATCTACAAGGCTATTTATATATCTACTCTTTTATAATTAGTTAGTCTGAATGCTTCTTCATGCAATGCATAAATTGAGTGTGTCTTCATAGTTAGTTTGAGTTTTATTACTCTAAGTTGAAGAGTTGAGAGTTTGAGAATCTCGAGAAGGTTTTGGGGTGGGGAAAGTCCAGTTGATGAATTTAGAAATTGTAGTACTGGTACATCTTCTGAGTCAAAGTATTTGAAGAATATTCTATGTCTATCTGGTAATAATTTTAGTCAATTTCTTTGTTAATGCTGCTCTTCTGGTCCTTTTTATATCCTATTTGTGATTCTTGGTGTAATATTATTTTGCCAGTTTCATCTGGAATCTAGAGCATTGAATATAATAACCATGTATTTGTATACATGTAGGAAAGAAGAAGCTATGCTATCTTGTCTGTAATATGATCTATGGAGTGCTTACATCATTTTTTCTTACATGTTGAATGCTACCTTTCTTCGGGTGAGTGAGGTGTTAGATTGTAGAGTTTGAAAGTTTTCAGTTTGGTATTTATAGAAGTGAGTTACGTCTTATAGATTCATTCTATTACAGCTTTTATTTTCATAATTTGGTTCTACTATATCCTTGAAAATTGTAACAACAACAAAACACGATTAATTAATGAGTACTGTCACCAAAATGAAGCAACAATAATATTGATGAAAATGTTTTTTTCCAGCAATTCAGACAAGCATATCAATTTCATAATCTATTAATACAGAATTTGTAACTGGGATTTTCAAAGAATCCTAACATAGAATGCATACCGCGTTAGCATAAAAGCTGAAGCCACAATTAACTTGAAGAAAGACCAGAGTCCCGTGAAGGCCTTCAAAGTAAATCCAGTCCAAGTGTGTCTGCAGGAAGGGTTGTAGAAAATATACAACGCAGTGACAATGATGAGAATCCACCAAGAAAAGCTGAGTGTCAGAGTTGCCCCAAAAGGCCAAATCCCAGCTTGTCTACTGCCAGCCATGTCAAGAGAATGTGGAGCATAAATGTCGCTACAGACAAATATGCAAGAGGGGAAACTATGTTCTGAGCCTGCAAAAATGAGTACTGTCACGTCTAATTTTTATGGATCTGTATTTGTGAGGAATTAAGGATTGGACATAGCCCTGATACAACCTGTGCCAAATATATTAAAAACTCAGAAATACTCAAAAAGACAGTATTGAGGTTGTAATGTGGAGAATCTTTACATCAAATTGTGAATGAGAAAAATTTTATCATATGCAGAAAACTAAGATGGCCACAGAGCAAAATTTTATCATATGCAAAAAACTAAGAAGGGGCAATTTGATGTCGTGATGGCTCTCTCCTTTTGTTTTTTTATTTACAATTTATGCTTTAAATTGCTCTAATTTTGAAGATCTTCAACACATTTAGGCGTGTGCTTCCAAAAAAATCGATATGCACAAAATCTGCATTAGTTAGTGGCTTTAAAAAGAATCAACATCCAAAAATAGGAGGTCGAGGGTATATTTTGGAAATGGTTTTATCTCCCGGGAGAGAGACCATAGAGTTTAATGAAAATTTGTTGGATTAGTTATCTGCCATTATGTGAGATTGTATGTTGTAAGTAACGTAGTATCAAACAACTAAAACGAGGTCCAATAAAAAAAAAAAGGACAGAATATAGTGATCTGTGAGGCAGCCAACTTGTGGTTGTGTTAAAACTTTACGGCCTTTCATTCAAAGATCTGCTGGTAGGTTACGGCTTTAACGAAGTACAAATCTGCAATAAAACCTTATTACTGAAATATATATATACACGTTTCATTTTTTTTATTAAATATTTTTAGCCTTGCGTCGGAAGACCGATGTTTCATAAGTGTCGGAAGACCGATGCCCTAAACATCAGAAGAGCGACGTTTCTTTTTTTAATATTTTTACTTTTTCATCGGAAGACTGACGCCTTACACGTCGGAAGAGCGACGTCTCTTTTTTTAATATTTTTACTTTTTCGTCGGACGACCGACGCTTTACACGTCGGAAGAGTGACGTTTCTTTTTTTAATATTTTTACTTTTTTGTCGGAAGACCGACGCCTTACACATCGGAAGAGCGATGTATCTTTTTTTAATATTTTTACTTTTTCGTCGGATGACCAACGCCTTAAACGTCAGAAGAGCAACGTTTATTTTTTAAATATTTTTACTTTTTCGTCGAACATGCGACATTAAATAAACATCGGAAGAGCGACATTCCTTTTTTTACATATTTGTAATTTTTCGTCGGTAAAGCGACACTACATAAGCGTCGAAAGAGTGACGTTCTAAACGTCGGATGACATATCGTCGGAATTGCGACAGTTGAAAAACGTCGGAGGAGTGACGGTTTGGAAAACGTCGGAAGAGCGATGACTTGTGAAATGTCGGAAGAGCGACGGTTTGGAAAACGTCGGAAGCGAGACAGTTTGGAGAGTCGGAAGAGCAACGGTTTGGAAAACGTCGAAAGAGAGACAGTTGTTTGGAAATGTCGGAAAAGGTGTCGCTCTTCCGACACTTTATCGAGGTGTCAGAATTGCGACATAATGGCTAACCACGTTTTGCCTGGCTTGAGACTATCGCTCTTGCAACGCCTATGTGTCAGATTAGTGACAAATTGGCCATCAGAAATTGGGCCAAATGTGCTAGTATAGAGGGGCCTTCTCAAGTTAATACACAAAAAACTATCAAAAGAATTGCTATTACACAAGAACCAACAGTGCCTAATGATGACATAGTACATCCTGAAGAAGAAAAATTTCAAGTCATGAGTCCTGATGTTGATATATGTATCGATAAAATTCATAAATAGAAACAAATTACCTTTTAATTTCAATAAATTTCAATCCCTATCAGATAACATGAAAAGATCATCTGTGATCTAAAGAAAAAGTGGGTGGAGGAGATCACATTCCAAAAGTTGAAGGGAGATGGGCTTAAAGAAGAACAAAAACAATTGAAGATCAAAGACCAAGTTCAAACCTTGCAAGAAGAAAAGATGAAAATGTATGATTTTTCACAAGAAATATTGAGTTGAAGGTGCCCAAATTCCCCTGCCTACCCTCTATTCCTTTAAGAAAAATGCATCCTCTTTCATCTAGCATCCATAAAAGAAGACAGATCTTGCAAGCTTGTCACTATTGTGATATTTTTGGAAACTATTTCCCAGAGTAATCCCATAGATTAAAACTTCTTGTGTTAATTTTATATTGTCATGAATTTATTTGGTATGGGGAACAAAAATTCAATACTTCACCACATGTTGGAGGCACATTACTGAGATATTTCATCTATTTTGTCAACAATCACGTGAAGTGAAATTTAGCCCATAATACTATAAAGAAAAATCAAGAAAATAAAATGTTATGGATTTGGGGAGAACTTGTTCCTGTTGTGGAGGCAATGAAAAATACAACAAATTTATCGATTCTATAGAATGGGTTGTACTATGGAGGTTGTCCAATAATAAACTTTGGATTTATGTTTTAGGTGTATTGATAGACAAAAACAGGAAGATTTGGATGGAAATAAGCTTAGGTGGGAGGATTTTGACAATTAATTTAAGGGATCCATATTGCTACCTAAATTTTATTCATGTTCTTTCAAGAGTAACCAAATACATTAATTGTATCAAACATTGTGGATCTAGTTGGCTCAATTTTAGATTGCAGGTTCATTTGATTTGGTTTCCTGTAGCAAGGTATTAGCACTATTATCAACTAAGGAAAGATGATGAGGAAAATTGGTGGGTGGATTTAATATCTTCCAGTGAATACAGGTCTATTGAGGAAGAAAATTTTGACACATATAACCTCACCAATCTTCACATCTATAATATCTAATCTGAATTAGACTTGGATTGATCCGTGGACTACACGAGGACATCTAGTTGCTTTAGTTGGCGAGAGATGTTGGGTTCGGAAAATGACATCCTTTTACTAACTTTTCTCACCATTTTACCCATTTTGTTTATAACATCCATTAAATTTTCATCCATCATTGTCCAATATTTCATGCTTTTGGCTAAGGTATGCAAAGTCTATATGTCGCTTTAATCTATTAAGTCTCACTTGCATTTGAGAAGGATAATATATGTTTTGGGTATTCATTGAAAATTTGTTGGGAAAATGCCTATAATATGACAAACTACTACAAGATTTGATACTCTAATACTTCAAGGACATGTTACTTAAACATTTCCAGGTGTTGTTACAACTTACTCCCAATAGTACCAATGGTATCATTGAAGGTTGTTGTGATTCTTGTTGATAATTATCAAAGACGTTGACCCACATATAATCTCTCATGGAAATGATGATTTATCTCCTTCCTGATAACGAGATTTTTCCATTCGCAGTCGTTATGATTCTAATGTTTGAGCAACTTAATTTAGCACAATCTTTATTTGAATGTATTTTGTTATGACCGGTTGTAAAATATCTTCAATATAATACTTTGTTGAACAACTAGAGGATCGAAATATTCTCAATATTGTTCGTAGCTATCGTTTTTCCAAGATTAGTTGTAAAGTCTTTAAAAACATAACACTTTTTCTCTCGATAGGGGGATCTTCTCATAGGGATTAACTTATTAGTCCCCTGTCACTGCGGCCATGTGACTCTTGGAATTCAAATATTTTTTTTCATTAGTGCCGTCGCAAACCCATAAATTTCTATATTATGCTTTAGCCAAAGTATCAAACGAATATTATTTTTCATCCAATTAAACAGTTTTTCATCTTATTTGGCCTCATATCGAGGCGATACGGATATATTATGTAAAATCAACATTGTTATATGCTATGTTATATTATAAATTCAATATCACTGTTCTCAAACCTGGGTAATGCTAACATTAATCCCGGAGCATTTAATGTTTGAAATAATACCGAGTATAACAAACATACGACTATCTCATTTTGAAATGATCATATATATATATATGTCCTTCATTTAAGACAGCTAGCTATATCATATATAGGACAGGTGGTTTGCATGAAAGATGCAAGTGGCGAAGCCGCCTGTCAATGAAATAGGCTTGTTTTCTCCACCGGGCTCCACCGGGCTTTGAAGAAGAATCAAAGCTTAACAGAGACTGGTATAGCGAAAACACTTATTCCTCTAGTTATTGCAATCTGCTTATTCCTCTCTCAGTATTGCAACAGATTGCAATATTCCTGCAACACTTATTCGTCAGGCGAGCTGCGAGTTGCAATGGAGTTGGAGAGTTGGGATGATCTAACCATGCCAACAGCCCAGGTACAGACTTCACTGATGTAAACCCTTGTTTGTGTTACAGAAGGTGTCTTGAAGTCATGGTGATTATAAAAACCTGTCAACGAGTTCGATTTACAATCCCTTCGTTACTGCTACCTCCAGTGATCTTCTAACTCTAAACGAGTATCAAAATATGTTAATTTTATATTATTAACATAAATGCTGTAGAAGGAACTAGAAAAAAGAAGAAATTTTATCTATTTACAAATACTTCCCACATAATTAATTGACAATTTGTAAAATGGAATACAAACTTACAATTTTGAAATCTTCAGAAACACACTAAAATGCAAATTGATAGCATAATAAATATTGGAAATGGAATGGTTTTCTTCATCAGGATTAAATCAGTTTCTTATCAATTGCTTACTCGTGATATCATAAAGGTTTTCTTTTCAGCAGTGTTTTAAACATGTAATGAAGGGTATTAATTATAGTTCAGAAGTTTAGTCACGAACACCTACCCGGCTTCCAGGCACTGTGTCCTCGCCTATGTGGGAATCGGCACTGTGGCATCGCCTATGTGGGTAATCGGGATCCACTCATCGCTATACGTATCGCATCAATCGCAATCGCTATCGCACCCACCATCGCACGTTTGCTATGCGGTACGTGAACCGGGCGGGCTCAATGCATTCATACCAGCTTATATGTACTTTATTTCATATGAATTGTCTGCATGTGCACTACATCGCAATTGTATCAACCAGCATTAGAAATTGCCGGTAACCACTGCAGGCCTGTATAGCACACAGTATATATGCCATGTCCCATGGTTTTCAGAGCTCACATGTAAAGGATATTAATATATTATCTTCATTGTGCAATCAAACTCCTAGGCAAAACCGATTTGTTTGATAATTCCTTTGACAACACCTATTACATTTGGCTGACTAGTTTCATTTGGTACTGGTTCACAGGACATCGATCTGTCTTCCGATTTCTTTGAATGTATACATATGAAGTAAGAATTTAAATGTATAGGTTAAATTAGATTGGCAGTGAATACCTGAGTGCCTGTGCTTCTGCTTTGGTGCTGTTATCCCCCCTTCGGCATTCTGCGTGAGTGCCGATGCTTTTGCTCGATGCTTTTGCTCTGCTGCCATTACCCACAGCCTTCGACATACTCCGGTCTAGCGAGTTCCGCATTGTATGGATTCCCTTAGACGCTTCTTGTCTGAATAATAGATGGTTTTTCAAAATCACAGCCAACAACCTCTCATGTTAGCAAAATTCTACTCACAAGTTCTTTCTACATGATATGGTATAACAATGGCGAACAGAGAAGCAAAATTCCACCTGCAAGCTTTTTCTACATGATATGGTATAACAATGGCAAACAGAGAATTATTCACACTGGAAACCAGAGAACCAACTGTCACTAAGTCTTCCATAAAATATTCAGCACCTGAAGTTGAAGTCATGGTAATTATAAAAACCTGTCAACGAGTTCAGTTTACAATACCTGCATTACTACTACCTCCGGGGATCTCCTTGGGCTCTAACTTTAAACTAGTATCAAACGTTTGAATCAAAACACTTCGGTTTCCTCAATCCTAAAAGCTGATGATCCAAAAAGCTCAACCGCAACCACTTTACAGCATGCAAAAGCCACTTGGCAGTTCCTTTTATGTTTTTAATATAACTTTATTTATCACTTTATTGCATTTATTTTTAATTTAAATATATTAAAATTTTTATTAATCAGGTCACCATGATTGTTAAGTTAACACCTTGTTCAATGAACACCATATCGTTGCTTCTAATTCAAACTGGATAACAATGCTTTTAACAAGACACTTTTTCTTTTAAGCAATTGTAATATCTTCTCATCAAATTCCTGTGCAATGCTCACCATTTCTTCACAAGCAATATTCCGTTTCTTTGCTCCCAGAACGGTAACCTGTAAATCAAAATACCCAGAGTATACTGCTCCGATTACAGTGTTTATCATCTTAAAACCAATTGAATCGAGCTTTCTCTCAATTAAATCCGCAAAAAATAAAGGCTCTTTTTTAACATTTCATTAAAATTAAAATTCATCTTCCCTGCTAACAGTAGTGTCGATATGATTTTGTCACGTCCATGTATCCAGTGGGTCACCGTACTAAAAGCATTGGTTTGGAAAATATAGATTGTATGCATTTGACAAGTGCCTGCTCACTATTCGAGCATTGGTTTGGAACATAGGATTGCAGGTTCACTGTTCATGCATTGGTTTGGAAAACATAGGATTGCAGGGAGAGTACAACAAAATTTTTAGCAGGGTTTGAAAGTCTAAGTTCTAAGCTCCAGTGGATCTGTCGTTCACACATTTTAGTCTCCTCTTTCCCTTTAATGGTATGAGATTATTGTATTGTTTCTATAGATCTTACTACGTGTATGTTCTAGCCTGTACATATATAATTAGAGTAGAATTAGATGCATAACAACTACTGGGTAAAGGTAGAACACGTATAAGGTTAGAAAGGAGAAGCACTATCTAGTATCAACAGTTTAAAAGGTTTACATTCTAATGCATTGTATGCTCTTCAATTCATCTCCAAAACAAATTTTGAAGGCATATTCAAGATGAAAACTGCACTTATTTTTCCATGTTTTTCAACATTTTGGATTGGACACATCATGGCACGTGCTTAGTATGTGTAAAATAACATGCTTCCAGGAATAAGAAATGGTCCCTTCATAGCTACATTATCAGACAAATTACATGATCAGATGCTTCTAACTGAAAGGTGTCTTTATCTTGCATTTTTCCACATTCTTCTCTACCTGCCCTTGCCATTTGGCCCTACTATCTTTATCAGTTTCACAGTAGTCCAACAATTGCTTTTGTGATAGGTTCTCACCTTCGTCATATTCTTGGCGGTTTTGGAAATTCCTTGCAGAAGGAAAAACCATATTTGTCAGTTCCATGTTTTCTTCCACTTAGAGCTTCTCTTGTATGTAATCCACCACTGCCTTTGCATCATCTCTCTCCTTCATTATCTCTTTGTTGTCCTCCTCATCAACTCCTTCATGGCCGGGTTCCAAATCCTAAGACGCACCACTGTCTATCACTGTCAAATTGGCAGCACAATCATATCAGGCAATTTGCTCTGCCTTTGACTTCTAGTCCTCTGCAGCAACTTTATTAGCAGTTTTAACACCCTGTCACATTTTCTCAATCTGTTACAATGGTGTTCCCAATGATGCCAATTGGGTTCATTTTACCCAAACACTATCAGCAGGCTCAAGTTGTATGATGCTGAGGCTGCCATTAATTGTGACAATGTTTTGTAGCATTTATCTGAGCCTCTGAATCAACCAAGGAGTAGTATTCTTGGTACTTATTGGCAGCTGAGCTTCAAGCACCGAATCCATCCTCTGTGAATGAGTTATATTCAGTGTTCTGATGCTTTCAAATCTGACTATTATGTTAGCATCTTCAGTTGCAGCATTGGGCTTGTCCATGGCTATAGTTTATGTTTCCCAATCCATTTATCAACAGAGTTTTCAAAGTTTAGAGAAGATAAAGTACAAACGGATCTTTTGGTCCTAGTTTCTGCTCCAAGTTCTATAAGTATATTGCATGACTTTCCATTAGAAATTTCAAGGGATGATTGATTTGTTATAGCAGGATTTGCTTCAAGAATGCCTTTGTAAACTATTTCCTAGCATTAAACTCGTCCTTCTGGAGCCAACTTTGATGATAGGCACAATTAAATCAGATCAGTTTCCTGGATCAATAATAAAGCATCATCAGATATTGCACCACACAGCTTCTGACGAACAGCTATTATGTCTATCAGCAATGAAACACCCTATTCCATAATCTTCAGTTTTTTTATGCATCTGTCAGTCTTCTTCATATAACTTGTCTATCTGTTCTTCTTGTTCATCTCTCTGATTATTTCATCATCTAAATCATGGTTGCTATTGGCATTTGTGGAAGAATATTTAATCTCACTGACATCCTTTGCAAGTAGATACCTTTCCCTGGTCTCTCTATATACTACAATGGAAAGCTGTGTCCCCATTAAGCTCTGAAAATCCTCATCATTGACAGAACACTTCATGAATTATGAAATCCCTCTCATGACTATTATATTACTTTATGAACTAAGCTATCTTCTATACTATCATCACCAACAAATTTCTCTATATCATAAGAAAGGGATGCTCGAATTAGAAACATACCTGGACTGTACGAGGATCTGTTGTCGGAGGTGCTAAGAGCATCCAGGTCATTAAGAAGTGGATCATTATTTGAAAACTCTTCAGAACACTTTCCAACACTGGATGCAAGAATGGTAAATCATATCTTTAAGTCTTGTCCTTTTTAATTTTATCAACAGCTTTGGCTAGCTTGCAAATAGAAAACGAGCCACACTGAGGAATGGGAGGCAGAGAATTTAGGAGACATGGAGGGCTTGGCTCTCCAATCCATCTTCCAGGGCCTTCAAAGAATTGCCTTTGATTATAAATTGAGGGGTCTGGTTTGCTCGGAACAGAGTCATTTTCCAGGAGAAACCTTCAACTCCTGATCTCATAGCTGCTAACGTTTTTACAAATTTGGAACACTTTCCCAGGAAAAGGGCACTGCCCCTCCCAGGTTGGTTATTCCTGAAAATCCTGATCCTCTTTTGCCTTGGGATTTTTTTGATGGAGCATCTAGCAATTCAAGGCAGATGTGTGGTGGGGGTTTCATCCTTTTCCTTTCAAAATCTTATTCGTTTGACATAAAAATGGGGTTTAAATCAAGGTCAAATAACAAAGCCAAAATATTGGCCTTCAAAAATCTAAAGAAATCTACTGGTTTTTGCATTAGCAAAAGGATGCACCTAAATATAAGTATTCAGGAACCCAATGATTGTCATCAACTGGTTAAAATTCCACTCAAGCATGCAGGAACATCATCTTACAGCCCTTTACAAAGGAAGAAAATTGATTAAATCAACCTTTTAACTTATTCTGAAGTTCCCATATCTACAGGGAAAGGAATTCAGATGCTGATGGTCTCTCAAAAGATGATTTGCAAATGGCAGAGGGTTCATGGGAGATTGTTGAACATCATAATGGTTCTTCCTCTACTGCTTTCAATCATAGGCCATACAGGGATATCCTTGCTGGGGCAGCTAGTCACTAATCCTGTAGTAATTGGCCTGTCTCAATATTCGTTGGAAAGAAGCTGCAATACTTTTGTTGGACTGGGGCATATTCTTGGCATTACAGATTTTCCAGAAATCTCTCCAAGATGCAATTTGTGGTTGGGGATTTCAATGCAATGCAAATCCCTGTAGCCTTTGGGGCAAAACAGCATATAAGGATGCAAGCCTCAGGAAATGTGCTATGGAGACAAATACAATCTGGCGTCATTTCTGTCACACTAACAATAGTATGGGGTATGTCAACATTGACTGTATCTGCAACTTGTCCGATAATTTCTAACATACCTGGAAGATTACTTGGTTTGGGTGGTGGATTTACTATGGGAGTTTTGTTTTGTGGAGTTGGATACTGTATCACAGATTTATTGTGCATCTGCAATGTTCATAATGCTCTACTTATTTACAATCTCAATGGTGGAATATCCTTTTCTCCATATGTTTCCTTTTTCCATATGCATTCTACTTAATGCACGTTAAGCTTCCTTGCTGGTGTTTGGGGACAATATTCAGTTAACATGTGGCACATTTGCTTGTTTGAAATTCAATTATCATCTTTATTCTATCAGGAGTGATACTGGCAAGTGCATTTCCCAAGCCCGCTCAAGGCAGGGACTTGCTGCCTTGCAGCCTTCCTTTGTTTTTCTTTTATCATTGCATTTGTATTTCTTGAAGGTTGTTTAATGGAAAGTTTAGCATAATTGTGGTTACATTCATGAAATATTAAGTTGTAAACTTTGAGTTTCTCCCAGCCCCCTACTAACGAGGAACGACCCTCCTCTTTACTAAGGATCATTGTGGTTTTATTATTAAGTGTAGTTAGTTCATTGATTACTATTTTTGTTTCTGTTAAGATTGTTGTTACTAAATTCATTCATTAGAAGAAAATTGTTAAATTGTAACTTACATTTATTTGCAATATCTTTCACATGAAGTGTGGGTTATTATACTCCATCATAGTTATTACAAATTCATGCAAATTTATATTATTGTTGTTGTTACAAGGCCGATTATTTTATTTGTTATTCCCTTGTTGATGTTATTGATAGAATTTTGACAATGAGATTTGGTGAGTAGATTTAGAATGGTTATGATATCAAGGTTGATTCTTTTATTTGTTATTCCTTGGTTGATGTTATTGATAGGATTTTGACAATGAGATTTATTGAGTAGATTTAGAATGGTATGATATCTAAGTGAATTTACTTTTGCAAAGAGTGGACTTTTTTGATTTATACAAGAGATATTTTTGTTTATGCAGAGTGTCATTATTTATGCAAGTGTAGTTTTCATAATGTGATTTCAATACCAAAATAGTGTGAAGAGTGTTTTTTAATTCAAGCATGTGGGATCTAGTCTACAATTAATTTTTGATATTTGAATATTGTTTTTGAAAAGGTTGTGTTTCTTGCACAAAATTGCATATTAGTAGAATAGCTAATATGGGACTGGAAGTTCTTGCTTGCATATATATTGCTTGATAACTTTAAAATAAAAGGCATACCCTAGTTGAAAATTAATGTATTGAGTGACTGGATTTTTTAGATAGAAAATCAAATTCCTCAACGCATGGCACTTGAACTACAAATCATAGGGATATGAGGGTTTTCCTAGTTAAATTGACCCCCCAAAACAAATGTGCAGCAAATTTGTCAAAAAATGCAGTCAACCTCCAAAAACATTGTTTGTAATAAAAACCCTACAAACAAAGCAAATTGACATATGGACATATGCATTTTTTATAGAAACCAAATAAATGTATACCAAAAAACCAAAGAACGAAGTCAAACCCTAAAATAATTTGCAGACTCATCGATTGTGCAATAAAATCTGTCTGTAAATAGTCGTGCATATTTTCTACAGGGCCATACAATGCACAAACAATTGAGAGAAAGGACCCAATAGGTAGATTTTAAAAAATCAAACATATAAAAGAAAATTGTCCTTGAAAACAAAGCCTTGCGACCAAAGATATTGGCTTCAGAAGAAATCATTATACTCAATTAAAAAAAATGGCCTTGTAAAAAAACTAAGCCTGGTAAATACCGAACTTAAAAATGTGCCTATAAAACTTTAGGTGAAAAATAAATTAAATTAATCAAAGCTAGGTTAGGGAAACTAATTAAAAATGGTTAAACCAAAGCCAAATTTAACGAACCAATAGTTGATCCTAGATGATTTCACTATTTTGAATTCAAAGATGAAGTCAAAATTCTGGAAAAAAAAACACAATCTTATAGTGAAATTTCCTAGATCTAAAGAGAAGCATTAATGACTATTAGTTATGATTGTATATTTCCAAAATAATATGTGTTCAAATTGAACAAAATATTGTTATGAGGAAAACGAGTATTAAAGGAGGTAAAAAATAGTAACCCACTCTAATACCGTGTTAGAATATTGAAAATATCCACAACATTTAATCAATAATAGAAATGAGACAAGAGACAAAATAATAAACAAACCAAATTTGTGTGGTAAAACCCCAATTGGGGAAAAATCCACGAGAAGGTAATAATGTATTTACTATCTTTAGAAATCTCCAATCTTACAAAGAGCACCACCACAAATGCTTCACCACTTTACAATGATAAGATTATCATATATTTTTCATGTGACCCATGGAATTCCCTAATCTCTATTATACGCTAACAAATATTGAGGAATTAAATCCCCATAATACATGTGATATAATATGATTTCATATATTTATACAATAGATCATTACAAGGATATTTTACTCCATTATGAATGTAGAATATATATATATTTTTAACATAAAAATAGAGTTTCTTTTGACACAACCTAGATATTCCAACAAAGATTCCAATGCTTCTTTCTTGATAAGTTGTTCTAGCTTGTCTGCCAGCGACTTCATATCAATATTAATCTTCTTAAATTGCATAAACAGATTTTTATTATGATTCTTTAGGTGAGAAGGTTATTCATTTTCTAATTTGTTGATTTTATTTTTAGTGGTTGGAATCTTATTTTTCTCATCTTTTAAATTAGTGATTTTCTTTAACAACCCTTGATTAGGGTTCTTTGAGCAATAATTTTCTTCATCCTTTTCTGATAATTTCTTCACAAGATCTTGATTCTCTTGTTCCAACTTTTCAACACACTATTTTTTTCCTTTGACATCTTGATATTTTCAAATAGTTTCTAATTGTGATCTTTTAAGCGAGAAATTCCTTTGTCCTTTTTTTCAATTCCTTGTAAAACATATCCTTAAAATATGATTATTTTTGTTGTGATACCTTCTTGTTTATTCAATGTTTAGCTAGTTTTTTCTGTAATATTTTTATTTGTGAGTTACCTTGAACTTCCAATAATTTTTTAGTACATTGCATTATGGCTTCTTGTGAGAGTAGTGCTTGGTGCTTGGTTTGCAAGTTAGATTAGGTTTTCTTTATACATGTTATTATTTTTTTATTTTTTTTTTGTCATTTGTCACTTTTGGTGTTAAATGATTGTCTTTATTTTTGGAAACTTGTTTTTATCATATTTTACCTGAGTTTATCAAATTATTCACCTATCATTAATCCCATCAATCACGTTATGATTATTAACATTTTTGAAACAAAAACTATAATTTTCTTTTGAAACTAATAAATTAAAATTATTTCCTTCACTCCACTTACTTTCACTTATATATATATATATATATATATATATATATATATATATATATATATATATATATATATATATATATATATATCCAACAACTTTTGTATATAATGCTTATTATTGGATTTTGATAAGAACTTTTGTGAACCTTTTAAATACTTTACTCAAGGTTTGATATTTTATCTAAAGTATAATCCTTTTTATTTTTTTGGTATATAATTTATTAGGGTTTGTATAACCTTGAATTTAATACTTAATGTTAAAATACTTAATTTCCCTATTGATAGAATGAGTTGCACATTTTTAGTGAAGGTTTTTTTGGGTTAAAATTTAGTTCAATTAAACCTTACTTCTAATAGCAAGGTGCACTTGGCTTCAACTGCCACTATGGTTAACTCTTTTTATGCCTTTTACATAATGATTTTCCCTTAAAAAGTATCATTTAACCTTTTGGTGTAATTTCTACAATTGTTTCTAAATAATTCAATGGTAGCAATTAGCTAGGAATCCACGACCATGGTAGCAAGGAAAGAACAATCTCAATATGAATTTTAACTTCATGGAGGTTGAATATCGAACTCGTTTTTTTTGTAAGATTCCGCAAGTGATTTCCATTAATAATAAAGACTATTACATAGAAAAAGGTATATTCCCTTGACCGAAATATTCATGGAGGAGGCCAGTGCCTCAACCTGGTATACAAAAAGACCATAAAAATTGCAAACTAGACAGTAAGACACTAGACTTAACCATGAGTAGATATCACAATTGCCTTAGCTATAAGCTATATCCATCATTGCTATGAAGCATTACACAACTATTGATGATGACAAGAAAAAATGATCAAAAAATACCTCAAAACAAATAGTTATTCCCATGTAGCTTTAACAAAAGGGAGATGTGATATTTGGATGAAAAGAAATACCTTCGAAGGTATAGAGAAAGAACCATGGTAACATCACAATTACCATACCACCATGCCAAAATTTGATGCTTGAACCCATTAAAAACTTTAATCTGAGATAATAACTAGAGAGAGGGGGGACGAGTTTGCAAGCGAAGAGATGGTTGTCGGAGGTGAAACATTTAGAGGCGGGACATTGATGAAAATAGGGTCATCGTTGTGCTCTAATGACTCAATCTTTGAATTGGATACTATAAATTTTCCACCTTTTCTAATCTAGTTCCATGGTCTTCAAGGTTGAACTGGATGTTCTGAAGAATCCTTTTAATATATTTCTGACCTGCAAACAATTTGTAGTTGTCTACCTGCTTGTCCTAAAGAACCATGCGAAGCAGAGTCTTCATTTGTTGATGCGATGTTATGGAATGAAGAAATAGAATTCTACGCTTCGTGAATCTACGTGGATCCAGGATCCATTTCAGGCAATCTCCGATAACTTCTATATTAGAGAAATAATACATTTCACCAAATTCTTTAGACTCCACGAGGAGGACCTCCTTCCTTACTTATGACTCCATGAGGAGGATCTCCTTCCTTACTTCTAGTGGAATGGAGTCAAAATAATTCACCACAAAATCCCACCCAAAGAGTTAGTGATGTGAGGAAGACGAGCCCATCATTCCTCCTTTGCGACTTGGCCGTCTCTACCAAGGAGCCATGACAACATAGGGACAATAATAATTGACAGTAGAGAAATGACTATAAGAGAAATTTGAACCAGAAAAGGGACTAACATTAATAATGGATCCAGTTAACCCCGCTATGGTGATATCATCCACAAAGATATATGTAGTGGTGGGGAAAATTTACCACCCAGATGGCCACCCGAAATGAAACAAGAAAGGACCCTGAGAACTCGACAGCTACCCAAGCTCTATGAGCAAAGCAACTAGAACTTAAAAAAGAGACACAGTAGGCAATTCTAAGTGATTTGAGCATATTAGGTTAGGAGGCCAAATCACCCTATTAAAACCATATAGAAATTGAACTCGGGTACCATACCCCGCACACCAAGACCAGAAAATTAAAGGATATCCCTGTGTAATTTCCCCAATTTCCTAAGTACAAAAGGGGAGTACTCATTTTTGATAAATTTTGGCCACTAATAAATATCTTGGAGGCTATACTTAAGGAAAAGGGGAAATTTGAGTTTTGGTAGATGTGGGGGCCACTCACAAAGGAATACACACCCCCTTGAGGAACAAGTACTTGTGGAAGAGGAGAAATTGGAGGGAAAACTCAGCCTAGGGAAGATTGGGCCCTACTAAGGGGAAAGGAGTAAGCAAGCTTAAATAGAAGATGAGGGCCATTGTTTGGTGTTTTTTGTCAATATCACTTCTGAAAATAAGTGTTTGCTTCAGTTGTTAAAATAAATGAATAAGTGTGGTATAGCACAAGAGATTCCAAGTGGAATTATCATCTCCTACTTTGATGGACCTAGAGTGCAACCCTAGGAGAGTCAATTCTCACACTTGGGAATTTTCTAAGGCATAGAATTGGAGGCTTCTCTCACTTTTGAATAGTAGAGGACACTGGAGGAAATTTGTGGCCCTTGGGGAATTCATCTAAGTGCAATATCCTTGTCGGGTAATTTAGAGTTGAATTGAGACATCATTTGTAGGATTTTTTGTATGATTTGGTGGGCTATAATTGAGGGGGTTTCTAAGGGATAATTTCAGCATTTCTAGGCCTGCGCAGTTCCTGAGAAGAGGCACACATGGGTGTCATGGGGAAACACATTTTGGTGGTTTGGTGGCTGGGAAATTATGAAGAATAAATTTTGAAAATTTTCCGGTGAATTTGGGAGCTCAATTGGTGGATTGGAGGGGTTGCAGTGGAATATCCTCCAAGTAGTGCATTAGTCCAACTGAACCAAAAATTAATGTTAATCTTTTGGGGTAGCATTGGGTGTGATCTAGCCCTGAAATTTTGTGGAAGGGCTAAGACACACGAGACCTCCAAAACCCAGAAAGCGTTTGGAGAAATTTCATTTGATGTTGAATTTATTCTAATAATTAATTTTTCTAATGAGGACCCTAAGTCTAACTTAGGAAATTAAAGTGAATGAATTAAATGCATGTGATGAAATGTTATAAGTGACGTGGATCAAGTAGTATTTTAATTTGAGTCTTTGATTAGAGATTAGATCATGACCATTGGTTTTCCAATGAGAAAAGTATAAAAGAAAGGCTTGGGGTCAGTTGGAGATACACACACACTGGCAGAGAACTAAAGCTAAGTCAAATTTTTGGGGCGGGGTTTGCTGAGAAATTTGAATCGATTTTGCTGTGCAGTGAGGGGCAGAGATCAACAAGGGATGATTTGATCCAAGGCTGAGAATACAATAGCAGAGGTTCAGTGAGTACCAGTCAGCGCTAAGCCAACCAGGAGGACGTAGTTCATCCAACACCACACAGAGACTGCACAGAGGTTGCATAAGCCCAGCAAAGGTGACACAGTCCCAGCCAGCACAGTGCAGGGGTAGCGCAACACCAGAAGAGGTGACGCAGGTCTAGCCAGGGCAGTGCAGAGGCAACATAACACCAATCAGGGTGATGCAGTGGGGACGCTGGCCAGTGAGGGCTGACGCAGAGGCTTCATAGGCAGTGCCGAGGGTTCCAGTGGGCTAGAAGGGGCTCATGATATGTAAAGCTCATTTTAGGGTGTGATACAACCATACTTTTTGTCTCCGAGTGAAAGGTGAAAACTACCGTATAATTTCTATGTAGGGCCAACCATTTCTGGTGCCCATAATGTTGTATTCAAATTCTCCATAATAATAAAAACATTGTAGAGTTGTTGTGCCAATTTTCCCGCATAGGGTTTTTCCAGGGACATTTTTCCAAAAAATCGTGTGTAATCTTGTAATGTGTGTGTATTGTTCAGTAAATGATATGTAGATGTGTAGGTTGTAGTTAGTGTCTACTTTAATGTTTTTATGAATAATTTAGTAAAATAACTTGTTAATATTAATTAAACAAGTAGGTGAAGTAGATCTATATACTACAGTAGGGTTTCTATTTTGAAACTTTCACATGGTATCAGAGGGTTGCAAATCAAGTTGATCCACCAGCAGAGTGGCTGAATAATATTGCTATAGTGAGGGAAACTGAAGTAGCAGATCCAGAAAAATGGTAGTGCAACACCAAGAGGGATGCTGCCCAACCAGGCTGACGTAGAGGCCACACATAGGCTAACGCAGAGTCACTTGAGTGACGCAAAGACAATACAAAGTCTTCCATATTGATGCAGGAGTAGCTTGTGTTGTGCAGTCGCAGTGCAGAGGCCAGCTAGAGGGACACAGTTCGGGTAGAGGTTGTTGTGCAGATTTTCCGAAGTCTAGAAGCAGAGCTTTTGATCTTCAGAGGTTGTTGGTGTGGCATAGGTTCTGTTGGTGCAGAACTGTGCTTAAAAAATGTGACAATAGTGGTAGGAGAACAATTTCTCAACAGTTCTGCGCAAAATAGATTTGATATTCGATCAGGAGGGTGATTGTAAAGAACTATTTTGTTTGTTTTTGGCGGAGAATTTTCGAGATGGAAATCAGTTGTCAGAGGGAAAGCTACTATTGAGGGTTTCTATCGCCAAGAAACCCAGATCCAATTTTATATTGAGTGTTGCAACATGAAGAGGATGAGGATTATATATTCCGAAAAATTTGAGTAGAGATGGTTTCTCAGGGACTGAGAGATCAGGAGGTTGGACGTCATGTCAAACTTCGTTATCTGAAGGGAAAGGATCTTGACATTCTTAGATGAGTAAGGAATCAAGGACCATGCTGAGAATGTCCTAGTTTTGCCTACCAATGTAGATCCTCTAAAGAAATTCAAAGAGAATCAGGCGTGAGCTAAGCACTTGATCATGGATGGAGTCAAAGATCACATGGTTCCACATATTTCCGGGAATAACATGGAAAATGAAATTTGGAAAACTTTTGACATGATGTATTAGGAAGGCTCCGTCCAGAGGAATATTCTTCTAGAGAATCAGATGCGGTTGTTTCAGATGCAGAAGGGCGAGGAAATATATCCCTTCCTCTTTAGACTTCATACTATCCGGGACCAACTGATTTCCATGGGTACGACTTTGGATGAAGGAATATTGGTGAGGACTTCCCTGAATGTAGTCACTGAGTAATGGGAAATTTTTGTCCAAAGCATCTTGGGCAGGGCAAAGTTACCATCTTGGGCAGAGATGTGGGAAATCCTCTATCAGGAAGAAATCAAGAGGTTTACCAAGAGGCAAAGCAGCAGCAGCAGTACAGTCAAAGTAAAAGGAGGAGGAGGATTCAACCCTTGCATCAAAGGGATAGAGGCAACAAGGGAAGAAGAAGAGGGACCTATCCAAGGTCCAATGCTTTAATTGTGGTGAACTTGGACACTTTACCAACAATTATCCTAAGAAGAAAGACAAGGGATCTTCTGAATCCAAGGCAACAACAGCAAAGGGAGACATGGTAGTGACGATGATATATCCATGAGTTTTGATGAGCCATGTAAGTGGGGAGACATATATATGTAGAGTGAGCTACAGATGGAGGAATGTAGGATCCTTGAGGTGCCCAAACTCTTGGATCACATATGAGCTACAAGAGCCTTAAGACGGTAGCGGGATAAGTGGAGCAGTGGGTGCAGGAGATCGAAGTGAAGCAGAGGGCAGAGCTAGGACGTTGTAGATGGGAGAAGCACAGTTCAGAGGCAGTTGCAGCATAGAGGCTTATGGGACTTCAGCAGCGCAGAGGGGTAGTGCTCATGCAGTGCAGAGCTGCAGCAGCGTAGTGGCTTTTAGGAGACAACACAACACATCAGCCAAGGGAGCTTTAGTGATGTGGTGCAGCCCGACTGAATTGTCTGTCAGTGATTGAGAAGGGGTCATTCAGTTGCTTACTTCTCAGCAACAGATTTTCAGTGCAGCAGTTAGTACTGGCAGTGCTATGGGCAACACGATGCAACAAATTGAGAGGGAGTTGCACTACGAATGCAACAATGTCAGTGGCAGTGACATGGGTAGTAGTACAGTAAGCAGTAACGTAGTGGATGGAGGGCAGCAGGCCAAGCATTAGCAGCGCAGGGACCGATGCCGAGATCAATGAATACTTGATTTGGATGTATTGTTAGAGCACAATCCTCGCTAAGAGTGAGTGTTGAGATTTTGGGGTAGCATCGGGTGTGCTCTACCCCTGAAATTTTGTGGAAGGGCTAAGACAGAGGAGACCTCCAAAACCCAGAAAGCGCTTGGAGAAATTTCATCTGGTGTTGAATTTATTCTAATAATTAATTTTTTTAATGAGGACCCTAAGTCTAAATTAGGAAATTAGAAAAATTAAAGTGAATTAATTAAACACATGTGATGAAATGTTCTAAGTGACGTGGATCAAGCAATCTTTTAATTTGAGTTTTCGATTAGAGATTAGATCATGGTCGTTGGAGAGAAAAGTATAAGAGAAAGGCTTGGGTTTAGTTGGAGATACACACACATTGGTAGAGCACTAAAGCTAAGTCAAATTTTTGGGGTGGGGTTTGCTGAGAAATTCGAAGCAATTTTGCAGTGTAGTGAGGGGAGGAGATCGACAAAGGATGATATTATCCAAGGCCGAGATTACAATAGGAGAGGGGCAGTGAATATCAGTCAGCGTAGAGCCATCCAGGAGGATGCAGTTCAGCCAAAACCACACAGAAAATGCGTAGTGGTTGCGTAAGCCCAGCCAGGGTGACGTAGACCCAACCAACAAAGTGCAGGGGCATCGCACCACCAGCAGAGGTGACACAGGCCCAGTCGGGGCAGCGCAACATTAGTCAGGGTGATGCAGTGGGGACGCTAGCCAGTGAGGGCTGACGTAGAGGCTACAGAGGTAGCGCTGATGGTTCTAGTGGGCCAGAAGGGGCTCGTGATATGTAAATCATGTTTGAGGGTGTGATACAACCATATCTCCTGTCTTCGGGTGAAAGGTACAAACTGTCGTGTAATTTCCCTATATGGCCAACCATTTCTAGTACCGAGAATGTTGTATTCAGATTCTGTATAATAATAAAACCCTTCAGAGTTGTTGCACCAGTTTTCCCGCATTTGGTTTTTCCGAGGACATTTGTCCAAAAATTCATGCATAATCTTGTCACATGTGTGTATTGTTCAACAAATGATTTTTACATGTGTAGGCTTCAGTTACTATCTACTTTATTTTTTTTCCTGAATAATTCAGTAAAATAGCTTGGTAATATTAATTAAACAAGTAGGTGAATTAGATCTAGATATTGTAGTTGGGTTTCTATTTTTAAACTTTCACACTCACACTTTTTATGGGTTTTTTTTGTGGAGCCGATTGGGACCAATTCCTTTCTGGGTCCTGTGGGGAAAATGTAGTGGAGGATACAACATAAATTTTAGGCCAATCTAGGATTTCCAGTGGGAGATTCGATCCATTTTCAGTCAGAAGTAGTGGTAGAATTACTGGGCAATGCAGAGGAAGTTCTAGTTCGTAGTTCCTACTCATCGGGAGCATCTTTCCCACCTAGGTTTTCTTCATCTTGCTTATGCAAGACCAAGTGCACTTATACCTTATTATTTTACTCCCATTTGGTCCAAAAATTTTGATAAAATGGCTCAACTTTTTTTCTAAACACTGTTGGGTGTTTTTGGTACTTGTGTATTAAAATTTGTGTTCTTGGCCAATGTGGGGAGATACGAGTAGGTGATGCCACCCAGGTACTGAGGCATTGTCTTTCAGAGGGGTCTTGGGAGAGGAAGAGGTAGAGGTCAAGGTAGAGAGGAAGCACAAGATCCATTTTCAGATACTAAGTTAGAGAACTTCAAAGGGGGCATGGAGAAGTAGGAGAACCTAGAGTGCAACAAACAACCCAAACAGGGAGGACAAAACCAGGTTCTCGAGGAGTGTAATGTTCCAAAATAGTAAAAATAGTGTTATTGCAGAAAATAATACATTTGCACCACAGAAGTTTAAAACAATATAGTAAATACCCATAACAATTTGAAACATGGAATCAACTGAGCCATTTTATTATAGAAATGGTAAAAAGTACAAATATATATAATAAATGCACCCGAGCTTGCCTTTTTGGCAAGCTGAGTGAAACCTATAAGAAAAAATAATACCCATAAAAATGCCCAGTTGATGCTCTGTGATATCACAACAAGTTTGCACTAGTTGTTGCAAGGGAATGGCTGAAAACCCCACTTATAGTGCTTAGAAAAATCTGAAAAATTACTCCCGAACTCCTCAAGCCAACCCTATCAAAACCCAGAAATGGTTTGGGCTGAGTACGACCCTCCAAAATTGACCTCTAACAAGCCGTACACTCCTCAGTGACAACTGAAGCACGCAATCTGCATAATCATCAGAAAAAACTCTCCACGACACTCAAACAATGCAAAAAATAAATCCACTAACACTTTCCTTATTTCTCCCAGCAATTAACAACTGAAAAGGATAAGCCACAATCTCCCACGTGTGCCTAAATTCTCTCCTCTACACTGGCCCTGGTGACTGCAAAATAAATCCAGAATATAGCTACCACTCCCATCCTCCAAACTCACCCAATATCCTAGCAAAATATTGAGCTTACTCCTCCAAAACTATCCCAACAATAGACTCTTGGAATCAAGCAGTAATAGCCACACAAGAAACATTACTGCGTCCTCTAGAAAAATGAACTAATGGGGAAAAATGAATGCAAATGTTGAATATAACTCGATGAAAACTCCCTCGGATGACAATGGATGAACCAATCCAGGATGGAACTCGAAGTCCCCCAAATAATGGGTGAGTTCTTTGCTTGGAAAACTCATGCTAAAGAGAAAGTGACCAGGTTAAGTAGCTCTAGCAACTGAGATAAAATCGATAAACCAAGAATGCCAAATGAAGTGAACTTCCTTCCTTTTATAACCTCAGTTGAGCCTTCTTCTCACCTTTTTCCTCCATCATGGGTCCCTCACTGAGCCCACATTGTTCCCACTCATGATTTTTGAACCAGTTATTAAGGGAGTGTGGATTTCATGTGTGGGTGGTCCCCATACATCACTAACAAAATAACATAACATAATGTTAACTAACGTCTAACTCCTAAGTCTTCTAATGAAAATCAAATGGGCCCTCACATCACCAAAACTGGCCCCCATACAATAAAATTAAATTTGGTACCAAAATAATTTAGGAAGGGACATTACAGTCCTCCCGTCCCAAATGTTTCCTGTCCCCAATAAAGTTCATGTTAGATGCTCCAATATGTGTTCACCCTCCCTGGTGGAATCCTCATCCAGAAATATCCTCCAATGCACCAAATATTCTCTAATTATTTTTCTCTTGTGCTTCCTTTCTCTAGTCTCCAAAATGGATTCTAGTTCTAAAACCAGATGCCCCTCATCATCAAGCAAAGGAAACCCCACATCTACTGTAATTTGTTGTCCCAACACCTTCTTGAGGCATGAAACATGAAAAATATTGTGGATCTTTCTTCCCAGTGGCAACTCCAACTCATAAGCTACCTCTCTGACCCTCCTGATAAACCTATAGGGTCCATAAAACTGTGGTTGCATCTTCTTGGCCCCCTTTTTTTTCAAATTGGACTGTCGGTATGGCTACAAGTGTAGGAAAACTAAGTCCCCCTCCTAAAAATGTCTCTCAACTTGGTGCCTGTCAGAATATAACTTTTGTTGATTCTGAGCTGTTAGAAATTATCCTTAAGAGCCTTGAGGATGTCTTGGATCTCTTGGATCCAATCTTTGGCCTTTGGGACCCCTACTATCTCCAAAAACAATTTCAACAAAAGACAAAGCATCATAACCATATAGAGCACGAAAACATTAGAGAACTTTTGAGGTCTAAAATGGGCCTCCTAAGAAAAATGTACAACCAAAATAAACTTTATAAGAACCAATGGGATTCAATATGATGATGTCAACCATGGGATATGATTCACCATTTTTAGGGTAAAAAAGTAAAAAGATTAAAAAATAATGAAATAATAAAACTACTTGTTCAACTTGTATTTTCAACTTATCTCCCTAAGGTTTTACTCAAATTTTGAGTGGGCATACTCATTGGATGGAAAATTTAATTTCTCACCCAAGGAATAACCATGTTGCATAGTTTCGATGGACCCTGCTACACGAAAAATGAGAAATACATGAAACAATTTGATTGCAATCACATTTTTCATACATTTCTCATTTTTCGTGTATCAGGGTCCATCGAAAGTATGCAACAAGGGTACTCCTTGGATGAGGATCCAAATTATGCATCCAAAAATTGTTCCCGCTCGAAATTTGAGTAAATACATAGGGAGATAAGTTGAAAAAGTAGTTTTTTTCCCTCTAAAATTTGATGAATGTAATCTAATCTTATTTTATAACTTCCTTAGGAGGCCCATTTTAGACCTCAAAATTCCCCTAATCTGAGTCATACCGATGGACATATGGTGTGTTGTGTTGTAGCAGTATTCTCCCAAGTGCAACCAACGAATCCATGGCTTCTGCTGTCCAATCACATAGGTCCTAAGATACCCCAGTCCATGCAAGCGGAAAACCTCCCTAAAGAAAAAATCTGCTACCTGAGAAGTCGAGTATCGAGTCGAAATAGAAAATAAATGTGCATATTTTTTTCAGTCAATCAACCACCACATAAATGCAATCATCCCCTTGCATCACAGGAAGTATTGTGATAAAATCCAAAAAATTTCTCTCTAATTTTCCCTTAGGAATGGGAAGAGGTTGCAACAATCATGTTGTATGAGTTGGCTCTCCCTTTTTCCTATGATAGACCTCACATTCATTTACATACCTCAACACATCTCCCTTGAGGCCCTTCCAAGTGAAGCACTCTCTCACAACCATATATGTCTTCCTGAACCCCTGATGCCCATACGGTGGAGAATCATGAGCTGCATGAAGTCCTCGCTCTCTCAACTATGAGCCTAGAACCAGAAATATTCACCCCTTGTAGTAGATAACCTCAGCCATCACCTAATAGTGCTCATATGCATGAATTCCCTCCAGGATCTCACATGCTCAATGATCCTTGGAGTACTCCAATAATAATTGTGCCTTCTAGTCATGGCTAATGCTCATGAGTGAAATCCATGCAGGTCTCCTAGATAGTGCATCACCTACCACATCATTATTTCCCCGCACATATTCAATATCAAAATCACAAGCCTGCACCTTGCTGACCCATCTCAGTTGTTTTTCATTGAGGCCCTGATGCTCGATGAATTGGTGAAGAATGTTATGATCTGTCTTCACTCTGAATCAGTTACCTACCAAATATTTTCTGAACTTGGTCAATGCAACATTATGGCCAACATCTCATTTTCATATCTGGAATATGACCTCTCATATGGTAAAATATTTCTGCTCTCAAAAGCAATGGGGTGCCCCTCTTGGGACAAGACAACTCCAATCCCCTCACCCGATGCATCACACTCCAAGGTGAAAGACTGCATGAAATACGGAAGTGCCAATACCGAGAAACTACTCATAACCTCCTTGAGGTGATAAAAAATTTCCTAAGCTCCATTTGTCCATGCAAAATCCCCCTTCTTGGTCAAATTTGTGAGGGGTTTTTCCAACTGTGAGAAGCCCTTGACGAACTTCCTGTAGTAAGTCCAAATACCCAAAAATCCCCTCAACGTTGTCACATCTCTAGGCACTGGCCAATCCTGAATGGTCCTGATATTCTCCTCATGCACCTTGACCCCATCTGCGCTAATAATGTGTCCCAAGTAAAGCATCTCTGTTAGCCCAAATTCACACTTGGACAACTTGGCATAAAACTGCTACTCCTCCAGAATACGCAACACTGTCTCTAAGTGATGCAGGTGCTCCTCCCACATCCTGTTGTAGATCAGGGTTTCATCGAAGAAAACCAACACAAATCTTCTCAATTTCCCCCTGAACACATGGTTCATGCATGACTAGAAAGTGGCAGGGGCGTTGGTCAATCCAAAAGGCATGACAAAGAACTCGAAATTCCCATAATGACATATGAATGTTGTCTTTGGGACGTCTTGATCCCTTACCCGGATCTAATGATACCCTAACCATAAATTTATCTTAGAGAATAAATTGGATCCTATAAGATCATCCATCAACTCATCAATACGTGGTATGGGGTATTGATCCTTCATTGTCTTCCTATTGAGCGCCCTATAGTCAATACACATGTGCAGAGTCTCGTCCTTCTTCTTCACCAACACAACTGAAGAAGTGAAGGGACTGTAACTCGGCCTAATATGGCCCAATGCCAATATATCTATGATGGCCCTCTCAATCTCATCCTTATATGCTTTGGGATGCATATAGGGAGTATTAATGATTGTCTGCACACCAGGATCCATCTCTATGGTATGCTCGGATCCTCTATTTGGAGTAGTAATGATTGCCTACACACTAGGTTGCATCTCTATGGTATGCTCGGATCCTCTATTTGGAGTAGTAATGGTTTCCTGCACACTAGGCTGCATCTCTATGGTATGCTCGAATCCTCTATCTGGTGGTCGTCAGGGTGGTATTTCTCCAAAAAATCTTGTATATCTATCTAACACAACCTGTGTGTCTAGTGGTGGAGGCTCGGTCTGTCCCCCAGCCTCTGAAACCCTCACCTTTACTACCCATGCTATGTCCCCATGCCTCAAGTCTACCTCCATCTGATGAGATGAAATCGTCTGTGGGGGATATGAGTGCATACCCCAAAGAACTACTAGCTTACCATCCATCCCAGCAAACTCCATCATGAGTTGCCTCCAATCGGTGGTAAATCATCCAGGGGATACAACCATTAGACACCCAACACCACATTGGTGTCTAGTACAGCCACTACAAAAAAATTATATTTCATCGAATAGTTCCCCATGGCCACTGTAAAAGCGGGACATATCAGTTGCACTACATAGTCTTGACCCCTAGAACTAGTATTGAAAAGCCTTCAAAATTTGTAGTGTTAATGCCTCTCCTCTGGACCAACTGAGCAACAATAAAATTGTGGGTGGCCCTAGTGTCAACTAATACCGAGACACATTTCCCTTGCATTATGCCCATGATCCTCATGGTCAGAAATTTGGGTACCATGTACAAATATGCGAGGACTCCTCCAGATGGTGTAAAATATGGTCCTCCTGTTGGAGAAGGTGGTGGTGGAGCTATATCTTATGGTCCTTCACAGTCTCCTCCATAAAAATCCAACTCCAAATCATTCTCTTGATCACTATCTGATAAAACCTTGATATAGTGGGCTTTGCCTGTTGTGCATTGATAGCTTGGTTCCCATGGCTCCCGAAATGTAAAAAATAGTTTCCTCCTCCTGATTTCTCTCCTAGTCTCATCATCCAACTATCCTCTCCCTAGAGCTTCTCTCTATGTTGTTGGTGGCCTAGTGTCACCCCCTTTCTAAGGGTAGGGAGTGTGTGATGGAAAAGGTGCCCGAGGCTTGGGCATGGCCCCCAGAAAATCCCTCATGCATGTCACAACCTCTAGTAAAGTGGAGTGTCTGCATGATTTCACTAGTCCATACAAGGGATCTATCAGTTACTCTACAAATATGTACACCCTCATAATATCTGAAAAATCAGGCACCATGACTGAAACTCGCAGGAACTCTAGAATATAATGCTCGGGATGTCCCATCTTCCTGAGCTAGGTCATCTCCCTAAATTGAGACTCTAGATCCCCTCGATCAAAATGATCCACTACACTTTGCGTGAAGTTCTCATAAGCAGTCATGTTAGCATGTCCCAAAGTAGATAATCCATGAAAACACCATTTGTGCCTCTCCCTCCAAATGCAAAGTGGTCATTTTAATGGCCTCCATCTATGTCATCATGTTGAGCTGGAAATATGTATCCAGCTTCTCCACTCAAGCATGATTTTTTCACTTGGCAGTGCCATCATAAGTTTGGAATAACATCCTCCCAATGGTACGCTGCAACTCATAGCTATATGTGCCTTGGCCTCCATGGCCCCTTCCCCTCTCATTCTGCTTGAGCTGGTAATAATCTCTGAAAGGTAGTGTTGCTTTGAATTCTTCTCCCATGGACTGCCACACTCTAAAATATTCTTCTTCATCAACTCACACTTATTCCACCGGTACTAAGGGTATGAAAGAAAGTAGCGTAGCTCTACTTGGCCCACTAAAATATGGTCTTTGTGCAGTAGGTAAAGGTTGATCATACTGTTGATAGGTTATGGAAGTCTCTCCAAATAGGAAATTCTAGTGAGTGCTTCGCTCCCAGTTCTCCATCTTGATCTCACTAAGCATGTCTTTTTGTCCCTTTGCCAAATCATTTATGGGCTTAAAAATACTGTCAGATACCATCTCTTCATTTCCCTTAGGATCTCCCATGTCTTCTACTAACACCTAATTTCCCCGATCCTCAATGTCTAGAGTGATCTCCAACTCCCATTCTTTGCTTCGGTATCTTTGCCTTTTGTAAGTGATATTCTGTCTATATTCTTGTCTCATAAAAAATTCCTCCCACAACTGAGCCAAGATCTAAGTTTTGATACCACTGTAATGTTCCAAAATAGGAAAAACAGTGATATTGCAAAAAATAATAAATTTGCACCATAGAAGTTCAAAACAATGTAGTAAATACCCATAAAAATTTGAAACATGGAATCATCTAAGCTATTTTATTATAGAAATGGGAAAGAGTACAAATATATAGAAGAAATTCACTTGGGCTTGTCATTTTGGCAAGATGAGCGAAACCCATATGAAACAATAATACCCTGAAAACTGTCCAGTTGATGCTCTGCGCTGTCCCAACAAATCTGCACTAGCTTCTGCAAGGGAATGGCTGAAAACTCCACTTCCGATGCTCAAATTTTTTTATAAAATTATTCTCAGACTCCTCAAGCCAACTCGATCAAAACCCAAAATGGTTTGGGCTGATCATGACCCTCCAAAATTGACCTCCAACAGGCCCTACGCTCCCAGTGATTGTTGAAGCACACAGTCTATAGAATCACCAATAAAAACTCTCCACAACACTCCAAAAATTCAGTAAATAACTCCACTAACACTTTCCTTATTTCTCTTGGAAATCAACAACCCAAAAGGCTGAGCCAAAATATCCCACATGTGCCCATGTTCTCTCCTCTACGTTGGCCCTAGTGACTAAAAAATAAATCTAGAATATAGTTATCACTCTCAGCCTCCAAACTCACCTAATAGCTTAGAAAATTACTGAGCTTCCTCGTCCAAAACACTCCTAGCAATAGACTCCCGGAATCAAGATGAAATATCCACACGTAAAACACTACTGCATCCTCCAAAAATACACACTGCTGGGGAAAAATGAATGCAAATTTTGAAGATAAATTGATGAAAACTCCCTCGGATGACAATGGATGAACCAATCTAGGGTGGCACTCGAAGCCCCCCGAAGAATGGGTGAGTTTTCTGCTTGGAAAAATCGTGCTAAACAAAAAGTGACCTGACTAAGCATCTCAAGAAACTGAGATAAAACCTATAAGCCAAGAATTCCAAATGAAGTGAGCTTCCTTCCTTTTATTAACTTCGTTGAGCCTTCTTCCCGCCTTTTCCCTCCATGGTGGGTCCCTCACTAAGCCTACATTGTTCCCACTCATGATTTTGGGACCAATTATTAAGGGAATCTGTATTTCATGTGTGGGTGATCCCCATATATCACTAAAAATATAACATAACATAATGTTAACTAAATTCTAAATCCTAAGTCTTCTAATGAAAATCAAATGGGCCCCAACATCACCAAAATTTCCCCCCATAACATAAAAATAAATTCAGTACCAAAATAATTTAGGAAGGGATATTACAAGGATCTACTAAGGACAAACAAGTAGAATTTGAGGCAAGGTCAATTGATGATGGATATGATGCAGTAGGTGATAGGCCTGCAGTTGAATGGGAGGCCAGAGGCAAAACCCCAAGGTGACGGGGGTTCTAGATCAGGGGGAGGCAGGTGTACATTTTAGCCCCCTCACACCCCTAAGTGTGGCTAGATAGGCTTCCCTACAATGCCTCACTTTGTGTATGAGCCAAAGCAGGAGTTGGAGCCAGACCTAGTTATAGATTTGGTTAACTCAGAGGCATCAGGTATTGATGAGTATGAGGGACTTAACCCCAAGATCGGGAGAGTGATGTCCTTTGGGGAGTCCATTCTCCTCAAGGAGAGGTGTACCAATGGGGCTAGAATTCACTATAGAGGGGGAAAGTCTAGTCAAGAGGTGCAGAAGATAAAAGGGAAGGTTACGCTTTTGAACTACGATGGGCCTGCTAAGATTTGAGCTAGAGCATGGTTTCAAAAGTTGGATACTTACTTCCACTTGAACCCATGTGAGAGACGAATGTGATTCTATTTTCTACCCTGCATCTTGAGAGAGATGCTTAGGAGTGGTGGTACCATGACCTGATTACACTAGGGCACGTCCAAATTACCTCTTACACTGAGTTTACGAGGCAGTTGATTGCATTAGGGGAATTCTGAGGTCTAAAATGGACCTCCTAAGAAAAATGTATAACCAAAATAAACTTTATGAGAACCAATAGGATTCAAGATGATGATGTCAACCATGGGGGATGATTCACCATTTTTGGAGTAAAAAGGTAAAAAGATTAAAAAATAAAAAAATAATAAAACTGCTTCTTCAACTTGTATTTTCAACTTATCTCCCTAAGGTTTTACTCAAATTTCAAGCAGGAGTAATTTTTGGATGCAAAATTTAATTCCTCATCCAAGGAGTACCCATGTTACATACTTTCGTTGGACCCTGCTACACAAAAAATGAGAAATACATGAAAAACGTGATTGCACATTTTTCATGTAGCAAGATCCACCGAAAGTATACAACATGGGTACTCCTTGGATGAGGAATCAAATTATTCATCCAACGAATGTTTCCTCTCAAAAATTGAGTAAACCCATAGAGAGATAAGTTGAAAATATGAGTTGAAAAAATAGTTTTTGTTTTTCCCTCTAAAATTTGATGACGTAATCAAATATTATTTTATTATTTCCACTATTATTTTAAAATTTCCTTAGGAGGCCTATTTTATTCCTCAAAATTCCCCTAATGAGAGGTGTTATCACTGGAAAATCGGACAAGCACAATGACATTATTAAATGTCAAGCAGAAGGATTTACAGGGCTGAGAAACATTAGAGAATCCGAAAATTTTAAAAATCTCTAAGGTCAAGAGGAAAAATGTCAAATTGTGCACCAAAGACATAGGAAAAATGCGCTTTGCATGCATTTTTCTTCGATGGGCACGTTGTTCTGCGTGGCTTTCCCTCAAAAAGCCGTGCGGTACTGGGAGTGGCGGAAGTCACCATCCGGGACCACTTGACAAAATTCAGGAGAAGATCCTCCACTTGAGGCCGCCCAAGGACAGCCACCTAGAGCGACCTTGGGACCTCAAGTGAGCACACAAAGGAATCAACCCCCTCTCTTGGGTCACCATCCACAAGTGTACCAAGAGAGGGAAGAAGGATTTGAATGTTCCTATAAATTTCCACCATGAGAAGAACAAAATGAGAACACATTGTTATGCTGGCCAAATTTCCCATGACAAAACCAACAGTGTGTAATCTGGAGTAGCAACAGAGTTAGAGGATTTAGTTCTTGGCCACCCAACAACTACAATCCCTTAGGATAAGAGAGAGGCCTTGCAACATTAGCTCAAGGGTAAAAACCATCTTGCACTGGGTCTTAGAACTCCATAGTTCTAAGGATCCTTTGGCAAGTGTGTAACGTTCTACCTTCCTTTTACTAATAGTGGTCAATAAGAGGGGATTTTATTCCACCGTTTGTATTATTGTCTCTTTGACTCTTTGGAGATTTTGTTTTTGTTTCATTATATTTGTGTTTCTTCTTCTTATATGCAGCATACTACATTCCATAATTTAGTGTGTTTTATATATATTATCATGTGTTCACTAACCTGCTAACCATATTTTCTTCCTGTGACTATAGCTTGTCGGTTGCAACCATTCCTACCAAGCACTGGTGGTTTAGTACACTCATACACCAAAACCACCACTATAGGATTGGTGACTCCACTTCCATTACCCTTTAGTTAAGTGGTTGTGCTTGTTGTAAGGGCCTTCTCTCTGCTCTAAATTGTTGTTGGGACAACTCTCCTTCTCCTCTTCTCTCCTCATTCACTCACTGTGAAGATTTGCAGTTCAGGAGTCTCGGAAATTTTTGTGCAGGTAAACTGCACACAATTTACTTAGATAAGCACGGAGGTCCGCGTGAGTTCAGCTCAGACCTGTGCGCAGAGTTGCGCGTCTCTGTAAAAATTTTCTGCGCGGAAACCAAAGAACATATTTTTTAGTGGTTTTATTCAGTTTTCCCAATTGTAAAGTGATTGGAAGCCCAGAGAAATACTACGAGCATTTTGTTTGGTGTCCCATGACTGTTTAGAATATTCTTTTGGCTGTGTTTTAGTATTTCTAGTTGCATAGTTTTAAATTTTAAATTTTATCTTCATAAAACTCACATATTTTAAGTAGGGGGCAATTGAGTGGCGAAAATCCACCCTTGCAATATGAATTAACTCATTTTGTGAAAATAGACACCAAAACACATAGGTAATTAGTAGGATTAAGTGGCCCATATCCACATATGCTTAATTATCTAGTTTCCATTTATTTTTTCCTAGTATTATCATTAATTTTAGTTTAATTTTTTGCACTAGGAATCGGGACCACGACTCAATTATCTTAGAGAAGCAAGTAATATCTGCAGCCCTTGCACCTTTTGGTGACACTAGGCATGCATATGAACGCTCTCTTTTGATAATTTTCCATCTCCCTTTAACCAAACATTTAGTTTAATTTGGAAAAATTGTAAGTGGCCCACTATCCGCATATCATTTTCTTATCGCAAGGAACAATAAAAACATAGAATAATAGGGGACATGTAAAGGATCACCGCATATCCACATCTTAAAACTTTGTGATTGTTCACTTTCGCTCACACACTGCCACACCCTAATCAAAGTAAGCCACCTTAAAACTAGCCATAAGTGAAGTCATTAAATCTCCCCACAAGGACCACAAGATAATTAATAGTTCAGGTTAGGACCATGGGGGTAGGCATCCAGTAAGCCACCATGGTCAGTTTAAATATTGAAACATAGAAGTTGACTTTATAGGGGGCTTTAAACCCATCTATCCGCCCACGGTTAAGCTTAGGCCCAGTGCGTGCAGTATTATTTGGGGCTACCTGACCCATCTAATGCTCGGTACAGGTAGCTGATTTACCAAGAAGCTGAAGACTCGAATGCTCACGTGGGACAAAGGTAATTAGTGGCCAAATCTAGGGTATCATTCCCTATAGGTGACAGTGCAAGCATCACTAGATCCTCTACTCATTAACTTGGTCTATTCTTCAACTGTTGGGAGGCGTCGCTAGTTCTTTCAGGATGTTAGCCCTAGTACCCACCAGAAGATATCTTCGCAAGGCCCAGTTACAATTGAGACTGTGAGGAAGTTTAGGTCTTAGGATTTTGAGTATCACGCGCAAAAACAACCAAAACCATTTTTTGATTGATTGATCACATAGAACTAATCTAAAGGGAAATTAACCTTTTGGTTCGCTTTGTTTTATGTATGTGGTCTCCTTTTTTTCTTTGATACATAACCTCTCTCCTCTCATAGAACTGAAGAATATTTCCAAAACCATACCTAGTTGACACCATAAAAGACCCAATGGGACCTCGTCGATATAGACGTCTTTTGGACCTCCCCCCATTAGAGGGAGGAGTTCCAGGTCTTTCACCATTTAGGCGTCAAAGACGAAACACCGCCACCCTTATCGGTTCATCCTTTATCAGGGCATCTCTAGTTGGGAACCCCCAAGGTTCACCCAATGCCACACCAGTGGAAATCCCCACAGGATCACCACACACCACTCCTCCCACAACCCCTAGGGGGCAGAGGAGCGCTACGCATTCGGGGAGCCAATAGAACACACAGTCAGGTACGTCACAGACAAACCCCATACCTAACCATAACCATGTTTTTTCACAGTCTATAATGGCGCTCAACAAATAGTTACCTTTATTAGCATAATTGAACTTACCCAATCTAACAAAGTTAACGAACGACCCCATTTCACACAACCCCACTTGGCCCCCCATGCCCACGAAGCTCCCTTTAGACATTCAAAACTTTGAAGCGAAGCAAGCAGAAGACCCTGAAAATCATGTAATGACTTTCCACTTGTGGTGTTCATCAAATAATATCATTGATGACACTATTTGGCTAAGACTATTTCAGCGCACCTTAACCAGACTAGTTGCGAAATGGTATGTGGAGAAACCTTCTGCTACACATGGAACCTTTATCACCCTCACTACTACGTTCCTCACATATTTTCAGTTACCCATCCACCATGATTCAAGAATCGAATTATTGACTCATTTTAGACAGACACCAGTCGTCCATATCTCGGACCATCTCCATAAATGGCAGTGACGTTGAAGTTTTTGTAAAGTCAAACTCGATGATCGTGTTCTGCTGGACCTATTCCTGAAAAATCTCACTGTAAAGATTTTGAAGGATGTGGAAACCCAAAGACCTATGTTCGAAGAGGATTCCATCAGAAAATCCTAGCAACTTGAGCTGATATACACGTAGTTATGATACATTTATAACATCCTTCCTAATGCCCCATGCCTTCAAACTTATAAAGAATTTCCAGGCGCGTCGAATACTGTAGACGGATTGATATGGACTGACCCAAAATCACCTAGGAAGCAGTAATCCGTACCCCGGTTACGCATATGATCCTAACCATAACATCTCGCAACCAGGCTACCATTAGATTCAGCATGCACCTTTGTAGACATGACCAATAGGGCGCAGTTATACCATCATCAAAAAGGAGGATCATACCATCCTGTGTAGGGGACCCAATACACAACTAGAAATTCTAACGGAAGAGCTCCCCCCAAACAGTCATTCACAAACCAGGGACATGGACCCCAACATTCCCAGTACCTAGCACAAAACCCACCAATTCAGAATAATGCACCGGTGAACTTCGTGCAACCTTCCCAGGCACAACTGCGCCAGTCATATGACCAAGAGAATCATATTTATCCTCATAACACGGTAAGGAAAAAAATAAAAAAACAAACAAAAGGGAAATCCTGGACAGGGGGGAAATAACCAATAGCGCCCTCCGTGATTTCAAGCTGGGGGAAACTCCAACCGAAATCAAAGCCAGGAGAAAAATAACTCCCAAGGGAAGAAAAAGAGGGCTAACCTTTAGACCAATCACTCTTGCGCAATTTGTGGTGAGTATGGCCATTACACTCATCACTGTCATGAACTCCTCGAACTGAAGAAGCTTCAGGGTAACTGAGGACAAGGGGGACCCTCACAACAGACAATTGTCATGCAGGAGCTCTTCCCCCAACAAGGGGCGGTTAGTAGCCAACAACAGCAAACACCCCCCCCCCCATACAATTCTGGAAAAAAATAGCTACGAATCTATATGAATGGCGAAGAAATGTTTTTTCAAACATGGAATCGAAGTTATGATACCCCGGCAGACACTAGTTCATCAGGGGCTAGCACAAGTGCACCAACACCGCTGACTATATCGAAAATTCCTAATGAACCTTTGCCAAAGATGGCTAAGGGACCAACTAGGTGAGCAGGAAACCACTCCAAAGCGGCCCATAACTATAACATTGTGGATGATTTAGCTCAATCTCCTATTTCCATGTTAGCTTTGGAAGTCTTGCAATATTTCCCAAAGAAAATGAAAGCCTTACTTTCCATGTTAGGCCCAATCGACCCTGCCGATTCGCACTTAATGGCTTTTGATTTAGATAAAGCCACCCCTAGGCTTCCTTTGTTGGTCGCCTTCCAGATACTGGTGTCAGTCCAAAATATCACTATCCAATGTTGTATCATTGACGAGGGTGCATCTACATTCATAATGTAAAATAAATTTTGGCAGAATTTAGGGTCTTCCGAACTAAATCCATTAGACATCACACTCAGAGCATACGACAAGTGCCCTTCTGCTCCCGTTTGTCTCTATGAAATTGTCCCTGTCTGCTTGGTCTAAAAGATGGTCCTTATAGACATTGACATCTTGGATGCTCAACTGGATTACAATATACTCCTTGGGCAGAGTTATATGTACGCCATGTCTTCCATAGAATCCTCTGTTTTCCAAACCATGATGTTCCCCCATGAGGACTGAATCATTACTTTCAACCAATTGACTTATCACGACAAGAAATACTTAACAAACACCGATTTTATTATACCCTATGTAGACACATTTGCGGAGACGCTTACACGATACCAAGATTATGGCCCTGGTCAATTCAAACAGTCTTCTATCCTCGGATCATTCCTAGGAGGTCCCCTTGTCATACCAGAATTATCCGTTGATATCATAGGGGCTCCGGTGTGCATGATGTCTACATCAAGCACCGAAGCCATCCTGGAGACAGAGACAAGCAGTAACGAAACTAAGCCCTCTACCACAATGGCCTATTTATCCTACACCATATACTAAACTCCTTTTCTATACCCTCCATCTGGTTTTGTGTCACAACAAGTCTTGGAAACAATAACGTTGCCAAACATATATTTTTCAATACCAGTTTAGTACTTGGTCCCACCTACCACGACGGGAGTCACAGGCATAACCTCTACAGGGTTGATCCCCCTCACTCCTAAGGAGGCCCCACCTGTTAAGGAAACGACCACAACCATACAATCTAAGGACACTCTCGTCCCAAAACCAATTGTCACGACCAAGAAAACCCATAAGAAGGGCAAGAAGGTAGAAAATATCTTCATACAATGAGAATTACAACCTTGTGCCATATGGGACATAGTAGGCCACCCTAACCATTTCTGCTCGGAGCTAGATGAACTAAAATTGTTCCTAAGCTCCGAAGGAAATATCGCGGCATCAAATTCCTGTAAAAATGAACAAACCACAAAAAACCAAGGCAAGGCATTGCGTACCAACCATGCATGCGATATTTGTAGAAATTATGGCCATTACACCCATCATTTCCCATAAATACCGTGAAATAGGGATGCCTTACATGCAATAGAACGATCGTATCAAGAGGATCCCTCCATTCGGCCAAATGGAGAAGAACCTCGCATCATATTATACATGCAGGACACACGAAAGTCACTAGAAATACCCCTATTCATTCCCCCTCCTCCTATTGAAAGTTGTGCACTCTCTGATGAACGAGATCATTTCATCACCGAATGTGCAGCCCTAGAATTGTTTCAACAATGGTATCTTGTTAATGTAGTATACCATGATGACCTTCTAGCCATCCAGTATTCATGTCAGTTATGTGGTGACGATCACCCATTACGCCATTGTCATTACATCCCTTGATTCTATGCAGTGCTAACCATTTTACGCACGGCCATAGTTCGCCTCTCCCTAGAAGACGATTCTGACACAAAATCCATGGATAGCTTGACAACTCAAGAGGATGTGACAAGTAGGTCCATTCTCTTCCTGTCAGCGGAAAAGCGGCCGGTCGGGGAACCCTTAGTCTCGCCCAACCGCCCTCCACGAAGAATACCAGCCTATGTGTTGTGTAACACATGAAACCATGTGGTCGCCATATGCCCAGACCTAAAATCGCTTCGTCGTTGGTACCTGATCACGTCACCAAATAAACAAGACTGTAACACCCAAGAACAATGTTCTTGTCTAGTATGTCAGGGACACCATCATGATCAGCGCTCAAATTATATCCCTCGAGTGTGCCCACTAATTGACATCATTCATTCATTAAAAATGCAGGATATCATCAATCCAAATCTTAGAAACCATAATGGAAGGCAGATTTACCCCATGCAGCCTACCCCAGTTCCATACCAACACATTGGGTGAGTTAAAAATGCGCATCGACCTAGCATGACCCATGTACAGCCTAGGCCAGAATACGGGCTATGTGACAAAATTAGCCACCATGTAAATCAGTGTAAAGAGCTGAAGCACCTCATGAACAACTTTCACATGGTCTCTTCCCTCCCCCAGAGACATCTCTTTAACCAAGAGAAACTCACACACTGCTATTGCCAGATCTGCTCACATTTTCACCATACTATGAAATGTGAACACCTCCCTAAGCTTCAAGCAGCAAGACCAGTGTTAAGTATACACTCCCCAAAAGAGTTAGACCTACCCAAACCAAAAACTTGGAAATGGTAGCAGAGGAATCTCTCCCATAAGCTTGATCCTTTCCTAGCATCCACTTCATGGATGAAGAGTAGTGTTTGGTTCTCAAAAAATCTACTCAGTAGGAACAATGGTACCATGCACCTTTTTTACGGGCCATAACCACGAAACAGAGGCATGCCCATTAATGGAAATGTTCAGGCACCTCTACACTAGGCACAAATTCCAAATCTCGAATAGTGCTCAGCCTTATGAGGAACCTAGACTTTCTCCCACGCAAGCTGCCACGATGGAAATACCCCCCCCCCTCCCCCCAACCATCAAACGTCGACAACACAATACATCATATACGATTCATATCATCATGTATTGAAACCATGACTCGGGTTGTCTACTCTTTAGCCATAGGTGTCAAGTTAGCAGCAACTATGAGAGTAGCTATACAAACGATAGTGCAAACCCAATCTATATGCACCCTATCGACCTCGTCTGGTTCCACCACATCGACGATGGAATCTTATTCATGTATGTCAACCGCTCCGTTAGGACTAAACCTCTTCCTCACGGCCTTGCACAGACTCAATCACCCTTAGGATCCTTATACCACACAGATGAGGATAACCTTGAGGCCATGATGGAGCTCGACTATCCGTGGGATGCGATGCATCACCGCTCATTTTTTCTACCTGAAAACACATCAGCCCTAAGAAGATAGGAAGCCAAGAGATTTATGCCATTGAATCAAAATATTTCCTTCCATCGAGGAAGGTTTATTGGTTCAAAAATCCCATTCTGGTGCCTGATGCGTTCGAAGAGGGGAACATGTCAAACATTTCGCCTACCATCAAGGTGAATATCTCTCGAAATCCTGAAAAAGTCGAATAAATTTCACTGGGGGTAGCATGTTCACCAGAAGAGATAACCTCTTACACCCAGTTATTGCAAGAGTATCGAGATATCTTCACGTGGGACTACTCGGAAATTCCTAGGCTTAGTCCCACTACTGTAGAGCACCATATTGACACTTGGCTTGACGTACCACTAGTACGCCAGAAAAAACGTCAACTACACCCATCCAAGGCAGAAGAAATTAAACAAGAAATCGATAAGCTTCACAAAGCCGAGTTCATCTACCCCATCACTTACACATCATGGGTTTCCAACCGTGTTCCCATCATGAAAAGACAGGACACCATACGCGTTTGCACCGATTTTCGTGATTTGAACAAATCTTTTCCAAAGGACAATTACCCTACCCCATTCATCAACCAATTCATCGACGCTTGTGGAGGACATGAGGCCCTATCCTTCAAGGATGGTTTCTCCGGTTATAATCAAATCCAAATACATCACACTGACCAGTACAAGACTGCGTTCACCACCCCATGGGGCACATTTTCATACCAGGTGATGCCATTTGGCCTAAAGAACGCTAGAGCCACTTTCCAGAGGGCCATGAATTATATCTTTCATGACTTGGCACACCTCATCCTCGCCTACTTGGATGACCTCACCGTCTGATCCAAGAAGCGATCATATCATCTCGAGGATCTGTGACTGGTATTCCAATGATGCCAACAATGCAACCTACGCTTGAACCCCCTCAAGTGCATCTTCTGCATCACAGCAGGATGACTTCTAGGTTTTATTGTGCCCCAGCAAGGAATTAGAGTGTACCCCCTCAAGGTCCAAGCTATCAAAGAGGTACCTCCACCTCAAAACCTCAAGCAACTACAAATCTTGCAAGGAAAGGAAAACTTTCTGAGACGTTTTTTCCCAGACTACGTCACTTGTGCTCAAGGATTCTTGCGTCTCCTTCATCAAGACATCCTATTCAAATGGGACGATTAAGCCCAAAAATAATTTGAGGTGCTGAAAGACACATTATCTTTAGCACCATTGATCAGTCCCCCAAACTACAACAAGGAACACATCCTATATCTATCAGCATCTGATACCGCTTAGGTCGAAGTATTGATCCAGGAATGCCTGATTGGGAAGGAGCACATAATCTATTACATTAGCAAAACCTTATCAAGCCCCGCATTAAGATATGAGCCCAAAGAAAATATTTCCCTAACATTAATTCGCATAGTCCAAAAACTTCACCACTAAATTAACTTAAGGACTACAACAATCATCGTAGATATTAACCCCATGAAATACCTACTCACGCGTTGTTTAATGAATCATAAGTACGCCCGCTGAATAGTAATTCTGCAAGAATTTGACTTACAATTTTTCTCCGCCAAGAGCAAGAAGGCTTTAATCTTAGCCGAGTTCATCATGGACCTCCTAAGTCAGACCAAAGGATCATCGGTCAACGATTCTCTACCGGAAGAACATCTCTTCCTAGTAACGACCGATGACCCTTAGTACGGAGATATTCTCCTATTTTTATGAACCCAAAAGTTCAGACCCCAGCTCACCTATGATGACCATCGGCGCATCCGCCATCAGGCCCCTCAATACCTCCTCATGGGAGATGTCTTATACCGACAGGGAACCAACACCATATTATGACAATACCTCACCCATGACCAAGCTGAGCAAGCCCTTAATGACTGCCACATCGAACCTTAATGACTGCCACATCGAAGCTTGCGATGGCCACCTCTCTGGAATGGCCACTGCCCAAAAATTCCTACGGGCAGGATATTTTTGGCCCATGTTATTTTGTGATTGCATTTCAGTAGTCAAGAGGTGCGAGCGATGTCAACGCTTCGCTCTCAAGGCAAGAGTCCCTCATGCTCCCCTGCACCTCGTCATCGTCGTTGGTCCCTTATGCAAATGGGGGATCGACTTCATGACTTGCAACCAAGAATCATCTAAAAATCACAAATACATTATTTTAGCCATCGACTAATTCACCAAGTGGGCAGAATCCATGGCCACATACGACAACAAATCAGAAACCACTACATGATTTATGTTTAACCATGTCATTTCTCGGTTTGGTGTACCAAAAGAGTTAGCCTCCGACCATGGAAAACACTTCAAAAACAAAATTTTCCAGGAGCTATCTCACCACCTTGGATTCACACATGAATTCGCTTCAACATACTAACCCCAATCCAACGGATAGGTAGAAGTTGTGAAAAAATTACTCAAAATAATGTTACAACGCATGGTGAATAACCACAAAACAAACTAGCACCACATGCGATTCTCCACCCTGTGGGCATACCGCACGACAGTGAAAACATCAATGGAGTTCACATCCTTCCACTTGGTATATGGGGTCAAAGCTGTGATTCCCATCGAACGCGAGATCCCAAATTTACATGTCGCCATTGAACTCCTCGATGACACCCAACCTCTAGAGCAATGCTTAGTACAACTACTGTTCATCGAAGAAATTTGACGACAATCGCTTCAGTGCAACAAGGCTCATAAAAAGTGGTTGAAAGTATCATTCGATCGAAACATCACCCCTCGATCATTTACCAAGGGGGAGTTAGTCCTCCGCTACGATGTCACGAAAGAAGCCCTAGGGCCAGGAAAATTTGAAACCTTGTGGAAGGTGTTTTATCTTGAGAGAAAATCCCTCTGCCGTGAAAGGAATCAATTCTTAAGACATTTTAAAAGTGTGTCATAGTGATTTTATCATGAGGTCTTTATTCTATCCCTCCAGAGACTAGTTTTATAAAACCCTTAATGATCAGGAATAATAAAAGGTTTCATAATGCCATTCACTGCTGATATCTGGATGAAAAGAAGAACTGTAGGGGAAATTCAAAGTAATATGCTGAAAACACAAAATATATCACTTTTAAGTTTCAGAGGAAATTAATGGAGAGAGAGGAAACACGAAATAATATGTTGTAAATACCAAATCTATTACTTTAAAGTTTCATCAGAAGTTTTTGAAGAGAGGGGAAACTCAAAATAATATGTTGTAAACACATAATCTATTACTTTTAAGATTCGTAGATAATTTGTGAAGGGATAAGAGATGGAGTGAAGGAGCGCAAATTAAGGTTATTTAACTCTTACTCATAGATGTAATTAAGAGACTAGCTACTACATTACTTCACTTCATTCAAAGAAGAGGGGACACAAAATGGCACAAGAAACACGAATCACCATCAACAATTGCAGGAAGCTTATTGCTTCTTTCATTTACCCATCAGAAAAAGAAGTACAAAATGTAATCCCCAAGTGGTCCAAAACTTAGGCCCCCACTTCCCTCTTTCTCTCTTCCTTAAATACAAAAAGAGCAATTTTTAACTGCTCGAGCTTTTTGAAACTCCTAAACTGCATAAAATGTTAAAATACTTATTACATTGCAATCGAGGAAACCATTGTAGCTTCAATATTAACAAAGAAAAAAAATACACTTGGAATATAATCCTTTTGTTCAGTCTGATTTGTTGTTGATGTGTCTCCTTTCTTTTTGGTTGTGATGTCCTAATAGTCTGCATAAACGTATCTCCACCCGACTCTGCCCATGCTTTTGCATTTCGAACGTTGTCATCATGTCACTTGCTACCCGAATCTACCTCTGTTGCGCGTGCCTACTGTCTTTAGTCTTCTCTTCTCCTTTTCTCTATGTTGGGTCACTTACCCGAGTCTCTCTGCCCACGTTCAGACCTTATTCCATTATCAAGGCGTTTCACCGGCTTTACATTATAATCCTCCTTTCTTCCTCCAATGTGATTTAACACAAGAAATGCCTTACCTCCATATTTGAAAACCTTTGCAGTTCACCTTTGAAACCACATCACATCCGCCCACAAATTGCAAATCGGGGATTTTGTTATGAAATACGGGAGGTAAGTGTTAAACTTTGCGATGTGTGAAGTGCGATAGTGGAAGGTGACGTGGCAAGAGGAGGTGAGGCCAATCGAAAATTGTAAATCGATAGATTTGTTATGGTAAATGGGAGGTAAGTGTTAGAAGTCACGAAGTGCGATGTGCGATGGGCGGAAGGTGACGTGGCAAGTAGAGGTGGGGCCAATCGCAAATCGTAATAACTTTACCGCACTTCGCACTTCGGTGATCATAACATATTCCTTTAGCGCCTTTCCTCCTGACCTTGCGATGAGCGATATGCGATCACATTGCATCACAATATCGTAAGTTTAACCATATTTAAAAATTGTATCCTTTACCAAATGCGATATGCGATATGATCTCTACCATCCATCTCTCTGTTTCAGTTCTGCACTTTGATCCTAACTATCTATTTTTCCCTTTGTGTCTCCTCCAAAACTATTAAGTTTATAAGGTAAATACACCATTTCTCTACCTTCGGGAAATTAATTTGTTTCTCCACGGTGTAACCCTCCTGAGCTTGCGAATACGCCCAACTCGACCCTAACTTGTATGTAATGTTGAACACTTCAATCGGCCTGACTCTTGAACTGTTCTACACGTGATTAAGCCTGACTTGACCCCTCCTGCACGATTTTCTCTTTTTTTCTCCTCTGGATTAGATTACACCTCCAATGCTGCTAGTTCCTTGATTTTGGTTCTGGTGCACATGTGATGACGAATCCTCGTTGAGCTTGTGGTTATCCTTTCAAGCATGTTAGAGGTCTTCTTGAAATTTTAACAATTGTTCCTCAATAACCTTGAATTTCTCAGAACCTCTCTTGAATTTTAGCTGTCGAATTAGGCTACAACATCTGGATCCAATTGGGGATAACATTCTGGTAGCAAAGTGCTGAGAACTTGTAGGTCAATAGCCTTTATTGGGCATGGAGTCATGGAGCACTTGTAGATCAATAGCCTTTACTGGGCATGGAGTCAAAGAGAACTTGTAGATCAACATAATTTATTGGGCATGGATTCAATCCTAAATGGGAGATGATCCAGTATGAAAACCTCCAGAAACCTACCACACTTTGGCCTCCTTCATTTATTCTTAAATTGAAAATACCGAAATGAAAATACTACAACTAAAAATGCTCAACTTCTGAGCTTATTTATGAACAACTCCTATATATATACATGGCCAAACTTAATTAGGTGAATTCAACCTTCCAATGGCACCAACCGAACATCTGTGTTTTAGAATTAACGCCCCCATACTGTGGAAATTTGAAAATCAAAATAGGGATGTACAATGAAAAATTTCCAGATACAGATCTTTGCACATACCCTTGCATAAATGCTTGTTGCTGACAAAATAAAGTTGTCATATAGTCAACCACTGGATCATAGAACTGATGAGACAAATTTTTGGTTGCTTCATTTTCTTGAACATCTTGTTAATGTAGACTTCTTTGAACAAGGCAGCTTCCTTCATTGTTTGACTCCTCAATTTGAGGCTGCATGAGATAATATTGATTTTTGTTTTCTGTTGATAAAAATTTAGTCTGGAAAGATAAATCTTAGGTTTGTTCCTCATAATGCTGATGTTCTTCATATAATTCCAATTCTTGACAAAAATCTTCCCCCTCCTACAAAAACACCTAAGAAGATCCACTAGTTTCTCCTCTATTCACAAAATCATTAAAATTATGAAAATTGTAATGATCTTCTAGGCTTTCAGCATTTAGTTCAATTGTTGCAACAAATTTCTAAACAGAATCCTCAAAATTATTGAATTCTTTTGTTTCATCAATACAAGAATCCCCTGACCCCTTTTTAAAATCCTTGTTCATCTCTGAATTTTCATTCTCTTGTAAAGCAATTCCAATTTTTTTTTGACAGGTCCTCTTGTCTTCAAAAAAACTTGTTCTTTCAACATGACAGGAGAAATTTCTACAAGCCCACACGTTATCTTCAATTTCTTGTGCATAAAGAAACATCAACTCTAGATTGCAAGGCTTTCTCTCCTTAAGATAAAAAGCCAAGACAATAGAAAGAGCCCTCAAATAGTAAACCATAGTTGCAGCTTCATGAGGTCAAATCTCTTTTGGCATGCTGAAATAAATTTTTTGAAACCTCCTATTAAACTCAACGATTGATTCATTGCTCTGCCTCTGGATAGAATATAATTCCAAAATGTGTTTTTCATATGACTTACACTCATCCCAATATCTAAGAAATATATCTCTAAAACCTTTCCAGGAACTAATTGAACTTGATTCCAAACACTGGATTCCTTAAAGCCACGTCTTCATAAATTTTCCATAAAGTACTCAAATTCCAACATATGTTGTTCAACTGAAATGTCTTCCTCCTCCCCAGAAAAACTTGGAAAAAAATTGAATCCTTTTGAAGGATATTGATGGAGGATTGTGGGAAGCACCAAGGGTTTTAAAATCACCTTGGTTCCAAGCTGGAAAGAAGCAGATTTCTTATGAGGTAGAATTTTATCACGTAAAATGATGAATCCTCACCTTTACACCCAGACTGTGACAGATTACTTTCATCATCTAATGAAACCTTCATCAGTGGATTCGTTGGGTGAATAATAAAAAACAAAATTTGTATCTAAATCTTGTTCACCATCAAGAAATAGATTTCAATACCCAGGGAAAAATAACTTCATGCCTTCGTCCCCGTCAATGGCGCCAAAAAATGGTGTATCTTAAGAGACAATCCCTCGGTTGTGAAAGGAATCAGTGCTTAAGACATTTGGAAAGTGTGTCACAAGAATGATTTTATCATGAGGTCTTTGTTCTATCCCTTTGGAGACTAGTTTTCTAAAACCCTTAATGATATGGAATAATAAAAGGTTTCATAATGCCATTCACTGTTGATATCTGGATGGAAAGAAGAAATGCAGGGGAAACTAAAAATAATATGTTGTAAACATAGAATCTATTACTTTAAAGTTTCAACAGGAGTTTGTGAAGACAGGGGAAACTCAAAATAATATGCTGTAAACACAGAATCTATTAATTTTAATTTTCAGAGAGAATTTGTGAAGGGAGAAGAGATGGAGTGAAGGAGCACAAATTAAGGTTATTTAACTCTTACTCACGGATGTAATTAAGAGACCGAATGCTACATTACTTCACCTCATTCAAAGAAGAATAGACACAAAATGGCACAAGAAACATGAATCATCATCAACAGTTGCAGGAAACTTATTGCTTCTTTCATTTACCCGTTAGAAAAATAAGTACAAAATGTAATCCCCAAGAGGTCCAGAACTCATGCCCCCACTTCCCTCTTTCTCTCTTCCTTAAATACAAACAAAATCAGTTTGTAATTGCTCGAGCTTCTTGAAACTCCTAAACTACCTAAACTTTTAAACTACTTATTACATTGCAATCGATTACACCATTGTAGCTTCAATCTTAACAAAGAAAACAAAATACACTTGGAATATAATCCTTTTGTTGAGTCTGATTTTTTGTTGATGTGTCTCCTTCTGTTTTTGCTGTGATGTCCTAACAGTCTACATAAATGCATCTCCACCTGACTCTGCCCATGATTTTGTGTTTTTAACATTGTCATCATGTCACCTGCTACCCAACTCTGCCTCTTCTATGCGTGCCTTCTGTGTTTAATCTTCTCTTATCCTTTGATCTGCATCAGGTCACTTACCCGAATCTCTCTGCCCACGTTCAAAATTTCTTCCATTATCAAGGCGTTTCACTGGATTTACGTTATAATCCTCCTTTCTTCCTCCGATGCGATTTAACATAATAAATGCCTTACCTCTAGATTTGAAAACCTTTGGAGTTAAATTTTTAAACCACATCGCATCCACCTGCAAATAGAAAATCGGGGATTTTGTTATGAAAGATGGGAGGTAAGTGTTAAACTTTGCGATGTGCAAAGTGCAATGGGCAGAAGGTGTTGTGGCAGGTGGAGGTGGGGCCAATCACAAATCACAAATTAGAAGATTTGTTATGAGAAATGGGAGGTAAGTGTTAAAAGTCGCAAAGTGTGATGTGCGATGTGCGGAAGGCAACGTGGCAAGTGGAGGTGGTTCCAATCGCAAATTGCAATTGGCGATATGAAACTTTACCGCACTTCGCACTTCGGCGATCATAAAATATTCCTTTAGCACCTTTCCTCCTAACCTTGCGATGTGAAATATGCGATCGCATCGCATCTCAATATCGCAAGTTTAACCATATTTCAAACTTGTATCCTTTACCAAATGCGATATACGATACGATCTTCATCGTCCATATCTCCATTTCAGTTTTGCGCTTTGATCGTGACCATCTATTTTTCCCTTTGTGCCTCCTCCAAAACTCTTAATTTTTTAAGGGAAATACACTATTTCTCTGCCTTCGGGAAATTAATTTGTTTCTCCACGGTGTAACCCTTCTGAGATTGCGAATATGCCCAACTCGACTCTAACCTGTATGTAATGTTATGGACGTTCAATCAGCCCGACTCTTGAACTTTTCTGCACACGAATAAGCCCGACTTGACCCCTCCTGCATGCTTTTATCCTTGCTTCTCCTCTGGCTTAGATTACACCTCCAATGCTGCTTCTTCCTTGATTTTTTTTCTAGTGCACATGTGATGACGAATCCTCATTGAGATTGTCATTATCCTTTCGAGCATATTACAATTCTTCTTGAAATTTTAACAATTGTTCCTCAATAACCTTGAATTGCTCAGAACCTCTCTTAAATTTTAGCTGAGTCGAATTAGGCTACAACATAAGGGACCCTATATCATAAAACAATGTCTCCTAAAGGGGGAATACATCTTGACAAAGCCCGATAGAACATGCCTGAGCAACCCAGTCAACGATCTTTACCTCAAGAAGTTTTACCCATAAGGGCCACGAGGACTCAACCCTAGAGATAGCATGCACATACCAAAATTGTATTCACAGACTTGTCACAAAAGTGCTCTGGTGTCACAAATGGATATTCATTCCAACCATTACTTTGGATTCGCTGATGGAGCATCGCGATGGTCTCAAAATTTAGCAGCATTTGCCTGGGTTATCTATCACCCTGACCAATTTCCATTCTTCACCAATGGAGTATGCATCGGATCCACGATAAACAACCAAGAAGAATACGACATCTTCATTGGGATCATGTGCAACACCTTCAATTAAGGCATTCTCCACTTGCATATCTATCTTGATTCCCAGTTAGTGGTTTCACAGTTAAACCAAGAGTTTTAGGTATGGGATTCGCATCTGTTTAGAAAATATTTACGTGAAAAAATATTAAGTCGTCAATTTGATCACATTACATTCACACATGTACCAAGAAATCAAAACCAGTCAACAGATCGCATAGCTAACCACATCCTAAAATGGAATGCATCTCGAATAAACCATCACACATAAAAATAAAAAACCCAAAAAACATAGATATCCATCAGCAATACACATAATCCATGAAAGCATATAAATAATGGGCACACCATATAGAGCCGCAAATTGAATACATCCCTCATATGTATATACCAAAAAATGTATGTTTGAGTACAAAAAATTGAGTCATGTATCTGACCCACAAGTTAGCCAAAAACACATATACACATGTCGTCAAAAATATGGGAAGCATCCTCATAACGGGTGCTTTCTCTATGTACAAAATTCTCTAGGTTTACGCCCCTCTAGGTTGGGCACCTGGACCCACGGCTCCTCCTGGTGCTAGTACTGGGGCAGATGTCAAACCGAAGCCGCCATGCGATGAAAATTTGGTCGATATCCCCTCTCTCAGGCGATAAGTGTCTCTAACCAAATGTCATCTAAATCATCAAAAAACCCATAGGTAGGCATACCCTGGGTCAGTGCATCCACCAAATCAGTGGCCCAGAACTCTAAGACAACCAACTTCTCTACCATATCTTCCATGCGAGCCTTCGTCACCTCGGCGCGAGCGTTCACCGTAACACACTTAGCAGTAGGCGAACTGCTACCCTCTCTAGATGGGCTAGTCCTTCACCAGGAACTCCACACTGGGGTTGCACCGAACCTCCTCCTTGCCCCCCGATCGGGGGCAGAGCTCCTCGAACCCTTCGGATCGGTTGGTGTCCTACCAACCGAGTTGTAGGGCACCCAACCTCACCAACATCTAAAAGAGTAACAAAACTATGTCAGTGTCATCATAATACACATATAAATCATAAATACTCAAAAAATGCAGAATAAAACACAAATATCATACCTGCTAGTCCCTAAGAATATCCAGCAGGAAGACCCATATCTGGGTCTCCTCAGAAATCCATCCCAGCATATGGATAAGGAAGGAACATCTGAGGATTGGCCTCAAACGAAGCTTTAGTGTTGGTGTTCCAGTAACGCCCCACCACACCTCCCCCCCCCGGTGAGGCATCACTGGAGCCCATCTCCTCATGAGAGGGTCCTGATGACCCCTTGCAGGCACAACCACCACAAGTCACAAAATCACCAGCCTGTCATACATAATTCTATAGAGGATGCGAGCATAGGTGAATAGATTAGATCCATCACAGACATTCGCTAACTAAGCCACCATCCTGTCATATTAGTGATGGGAAAAATTAAAGAAGTGCCCAGCCCTCAACCGGTACAGGACACCTATCTACATCCCCGATGCTTGTGTGGAGATGATGACCCTGTCAGTCACACAATCATCGCCAAAGCACATCGCTTGGCCAAATCAGTCAATGAGACTATCAAAATTCACCCCTCCATGAGAGTCGCCCCGCCGCAATGAATTTCGGAAAATCGCCGAAAATCGGCCCTCTCGTGAGGAAGCAGATATAGGGGCACCTCACCCTGAGGCAGTAACCCTGTCAAAAAGTAAATATCCATATCTGGATGGATATACAAGTCATATCCTCGCAGCACCATCACTTTATGCTGCCTGTTCCAACAGTGGACCAGGTAACTCAGTAACTGATGCAGTAGCCCTGTCAAAAAGTAAATATCCATCTCTGGATGGATATACAAGTCATATCCTCGCAGCACCATCACTTTATGCTGCCTGTTCCAGCAGTGGACCAGGTAACTCAGTAACTGATCTTGCGATCTCAAGAGGTCATTCTTAAGAAACTTGAGAAGACCCCATCGCATCAACTGCTGGCAAGCATTGGCATCTTGTGCCAAAGCCATGCGGAGGTCAGGCCATTCTCTCTCCCTTCGTAGAATCCTGTCACCAAACAAACACACATCAGTGACATCAAAACACCAAAAAATTGAAAATGTTCCCCAAAATTTTCCAAAAATAACCTTGGCCTTTTAGCACACTTATTTCTCAAAGAGGGGCACTGATCGCGCACTTGTATTTCAGATAGGTGCAGAGGCCACATGTATAAAGCACTTATAGGTGTGGAATTTGCACACAAATCCTCAGCTTCGCACGGAAATTTCACGTATGTGCCTTGATCGCCCTTGTGGTTAAGGAAAAAAATTGCTAGGGTTCTGTAGAAACCAATTTTGTATGGACACCCGCCCAATCACGCTAAAAAAATTAAATGCAGGACGTTTTGGGGCCTGCCTGACTCTAGTAGCGTGAATCCCGGGTGCACAGGCTTACCGCAATGGCAAGAAAATCTCAGCAACAACCTTTGACTTCTCAAACACTCAAATGTCACAAATGACTTGAAATGAGGCATATTGGCCTATATGTCGCCCTAAAAAAATGTTTGAAGGACCATAACGAGATCTCAAAGGAACCAATTGCAGAACCAAAAGCAACACAGTAATCAACACCTCATAATGCCCAAAGGAGGCTCCACACATTCACACCTATGAAAAAATAATTTTCCAGTTCCAACATGTATGCCCTCTCTTATCCTCTATTCATTCAGCACATGTCTTCAATAATATTTGAATGAGAAAGATGATTTCACTTGGGGTATTTTTTTGTAGGTGTTGAACAGCACAACAAACCATCTCTTGCCCCATGCATCGAAGGTTCCAGAGCAGGTATCATTCTACCCTCAGCATGATAGAGTCCCAGAGAAACTCTGCATATACTGATATCATTTCTCCACAAAAAATCAACCAGAGGTTCCAAGCACTCGACCATGTTTATCATCTCCCCACCTTTCACATGATAAACATCCTCATTGGTCGGTAGAGCCTCCTCCTCCATGGCATCTGTCACTCAAAGTAGACCATACATCAGACAAATATGACTCCATGGCCATACCACCTCAATCCGAGAAGCACTTCATGCCCATTCATCCATCATGCATCAAGTCAAGTTTCACAATATCAAGATAAAACCCCTTTCCTGGACTACCATTTTTCACAAGAAGATCGAATACGCACCACCGCATCTCACATTTGGCCTACCATCCCTCATGACCATAGCCCATCTGTGATATTTTCCATCCACTTCATCATCCCCACACAGAGACCAACCAATGGGACCCCCACCCTTAGCAAAAAACACCTTCATCACATCATTAGTGAGCGAGCATTTTTCATGTTTTTGGGGCACCCGTCTCTGTGTTTTGTACAATCCAATCCCATTTTTTATTCTGTTGGCAAGAGTACAAAGATCTCAAACGAATAATTGTCCCCCACTCATCCACCCATTTTTCTCCCATGGCAGCAGTCCCTAGTCACCCTTGGTCAGAGCCATTAGGGGAATTTTGAGGTCTTAAATGGGCCTCCTAAGGAAATTATAAAATAATAATGGAAATAATAAAATAATATTTGATTACATCATCAAATTTTAGAGGGAAAAAAAAAACTACTTTTTTCAACTCGTATTTTCAACTTATCTCCCAAATTTTTTACTCAAATTTCAAGCGGGAGTACTCGCTGGATGAAAAAAGTAATTCCTCATCCAAGGAGTACCCATGTTGCATACTTTTAATGGATCCTCGTATATGAAAAATGAGAAATACATTAAAAAAAACGTGATTGCAATCACGTTTTTTCATGTATTTCTCATTTTTCGTGTAGCGGGGTCCATGAAAAGTATGCAACATGGGTACTCCTTGGATGAAGAATTAAATTTTGCATCCAACGAGTACTCCCGCTCGAAATTTTAGTAAAAACTTTGGGAGATAAGTTGAAAAAATATTTTTATTATTTTTTAATCTTTTTACCCTTTTACTTAAAAAATGGTGAATCATCCCCCATGGTTGACATCATCATCTTGAATCCTATTGGTTCTTATAAAGTTTATTTTGGTTGTGAATTTTTCTTAGGAGGCCCATTTTAGACATCAAAATTCCCCTATTGCATCACACCTTTCACGCAAATCCACCACGACATTCATAACCAACATATACCCACCCTGGACGTCCTACGAACTCCAGGGATTCCTTCATCAGAAATAGTTATGACTGTCGCCAAACTGCTTTTTTCATGCTTTGACCTTGGGCCACTGAACTCCCATCATCATTTTTCAGTCATCCTTCGCCATCATGCCTATGCTAAACCTATCAAATCAGAGACCTTGTTTCCTTGTATCAATAGCTCTCTCATTCGGTTAAGGCTTCCTTTTTGTCAACTTCAACACCCATTCTCCAAAAACGAAGTGGTACCTTGGATGGCTCCTCACCCCAATAGGTGCATCCTCAATTGGCACTGTGGGAATCATCATCGCCCATATATGTCATCGATCCTCCTGAAATTTGACTATAACACAAGCTTTCATTTCAATATGGTATCGTACTTTACAATCATTACACTTTTCCCAGATTCGTTGAAGACCTGTGCCATTATAAGCATCTCTTTCAACAATGATTAAATGAGAAGGTCCCAGTCATACACCCATGTGTACTATTATCACTGCAATTTTTTCAAATATTTTCAAAGTCTGGTCATCATTCTCTAAGGAATCAATCTGCCTATTCAGTTTTATTATAAGATGAAAGTGTCGATGTCAAAGTGTAGTGGTAAGAAAATTTCATTTTCTAATTTCATTCATTTCATTTTCCCTCTTTCACCTTTCATTTTCCCAAAAACCCAAAGTCCAGCCTCTCATTTCCCTTTTCAAAACCCCATTTTAACTCATAAAATCCAATTTTTATAGTTAAAAAGCAGCTCCACACAACCATCAACAGCCATATCATATTTCCTTTTTAACTTACCATATATTTATTTTATCGCAGTTTTTACCCGCACCACAGCAAAACCTTGGATATATCATATATTATATGATATAACTTATTGCACTTAATAAACGTTGTGGACCCCTTACCTTTCATCGCAATCGGCTCTTCGCAGTTTTAACTCCCATTCACATTACAATTGCCATTTCCTACAAAAATCTCGAAATGCGAGTTGTGGTATGGTCTGGGACCCATACTTCCCTTTAATACGCCTCGGATATGTTATAAAGCTTTGGGCATCTTTTTATCATATTACCATGGCTTAATGAAGTTTTCACTTTATGACTTGAAAATTCATTTAAAGGGCCCCACCTACCTTTACGCATCGCATTTTCACAAATTTCACTTACTGCATTCACTTCCTCTCCCTCAAAACTTCTGATTTGCAATTTGTGGGCGGTCCCACCATCTGTCATGACATACCCCTTCGTTCACATCGCACAACGCACTTCGCCAGCTTCAATGTTTAGCTCTCATGTTTCATAATAAAAATTCTGATGTGCGATCTGTGGGTGACCCCATTGTTTGTTATGCCATGTCACCTCCACTCTCATCGCACATCACACTTCGTGAGTTTTAACATTTAACTCTTGTGTCTCATAACAAAACTTGTGATGCACGATTTGCGATCATTCCCACTTCTTTTCCACGTCATAACCCCATTGAAAATCGCATTTTCTCCCATTTGTGCCTTAAGTTTAAACGCTACGACCCCGATTTGCGATTGCGATATATGTATAAAATGTTTTCTCCTCCCACTTATCATTCATTCTGCTCCACCTCTCCCCTATAAATTAAACCTTTTTCAAAGGGTTTCTTTGTAATATCTCATTAAATGAACCTCCGCCATTCTATCCAAAAAGTTTCGGGTTTCTCTGAAACAGTTTTCTACCACTACTCTCAGCACCAACACGTTTCTACAAGGCACGAGGCAGCATTCAAGGAAAAACCACATGCCATTTTCACTATTGTTTACATTTTTTTTGGAGATGGTTGCACCAGAACAAAAGAGGAGTCTTCCCATAGAGTGCCACATCATAAAAACCACTCTGAATTTTTAGCCTTAATGTTGTTTATTGTCATTATGTCATAGTAATTTGTATTAAAGTTTTAGGATAAGCCTCACCTCTTGCATGAGGTTGTAATGACCTTTGAAACGGATTTTCCTTTTTATGTGGAAGATGACAGTATCATATTTTGTATATATATGCCAAACTGATATGAAGTCAGGGTTGGTTGGTGGTTATTGAATTTTGACTTATATGAACTATAATTTTTTTGTGTGAATGAAATGGAATAATACTACTGAGGACTTATAACCAATTTTTTGTGTGTATTGTCTACTTTATTTGTGTTTCCATATCTCCTTTCTTCCAGTTCTAGTTTGAAAATCATCATTTTTTTATGTGTTTTCATTAGTCTCTTAATTTTGTTATGTGTTTTATCGGTTTTTTTTAGTCTCACACAATGAGCTTTCCTGATAAAATCTATCTTATATCAGTGGAAGAGCATCACTCATGATAGTTAATCTTCATGATATTTCAGTGAGAATCTTGTTAGACTAGAAATAGCTTTCTCTCAATGGAATATTGTCAAACTGCTACTTTTGACAATTTCTACTAAATCAGTAGATTTCTTTTTTATAGAACTATTGATTTTTCTCTCATATTTCAATTTCCTTTCATCATAGACTACAAAATTTCACCTTGCTACCACATCAAGTTACAATACCCTCTTTAGTAGAACTGTGGATTTGACCGAAATCTCTCTTCAGTAAATCAGAGTTTATACCATCTTCCAATCCTATAAAACAAAACATTAAAATTTCCTTAGAGTTTAAGATGTTTCTGGTCAGGTGCTTGCTGCAGTCCAAGTGTTGATTACAGCGCCAACACGTACAATGAGAATTTATATTCCATACCAAGATTAAGCATGTGGGCACCACATTAAACCTATTGTCAAAGAAAAAACGCCCCTGAGGGCGTCAACAATCATCGTCATCAACCAAATCAACAGATCTCTACCATATCAGTGACACAGACATAACCTTTATCTATCAGATATATTTTTTTAGGTAGCCAAAGCATTATGAGCATGGGACATGCCCACCTCGTAGAAAAATTGTATTTATTATATAATACAATTTATTGCAGGTTTCTAACAGAACATGGTCACTCTTCTACCCACTGTAAGGGGTTTCCAACCTTGGGTTGTACACAGGTCTCTCTCTCTCGACATAGGTTACACAGAAGAGAAACTATAATGTATTTCAGCTATACAATTCTTCCTAGACCTCTCACATTAGGGGGAAACTATTATCACTAGAAAGTCGGACAAGCAAAATGACATTATTAAATGTCAAGAAGAAGGATTTATAGGGCTGAGAAACATTAGAGAATATGAAAATTTTAAAAATATCTAAGGTCAAGAGGAAAAATGTCAAATTGCGCACCAAAGACACAGGAAAAATGCGCTTTGTGCGCATTTTTATTTGATAGGTGCATTTGTCTGCGTAATTTTCCCTCAAAAAGCCGCATGGTCCTGGGAGTGGCAGAAGTCACCATTCGGGACCACTTGACACACTTCAAGAGAAGATCCTCCACTCGAGGCCGCCCAAGGACAATCGCCTAGACCCACCTTGGGAGCTCAAGTGAGCACACAAAGGAATCAAGTGAGCACATAAAGGAATCAAACCCCTCTCTTGGGTCACCATCCACAAGTGCACCAAGAGAGGGAAGGAGGATTTGAATTTGCCCATAAATTGCCACCATGAGAAGAACAAAATGAGAACACATTGTTATATTGGCCAAATTTCCCATGAGAAAACCAACAGTGTGTAATCTGGAGCAGCAACAGAGTTAGAGGATTCAGTTGCTGGCCACCCAACAACTTCAATCCCTTAGGAGAAGAGAGAGGCCTTGCAACATACTCTCAAGTGTAAAAACCTCCGTGCACTGGGTCTTAGAACTCCATAGTTCTAAGGATCCTTTGGTAAGTGTGTAATGTTCTACCTTCATTTTACTAATAGCGGTCAATAAGAGGGGATTTTATTCCACCATTTGTATTATTGCCTCATTTCAATCTTTGGAGCTTTTTTTTTTGTTTCATTATATTTGTGTTTCTTCTTCTTATATGCAGCATAATACATTCAATAATTTAGTGTGTTTTGTATATATTAGCATGTGTTAACTAACCTGCTAACAATATTTTCTGTCTGTCACCATAGCTTGTAGGTTGTAACCATTCCTACCAAGCATCGGTGGTTTAGTACACTCGTACACCAAAACCACCACTACAAGAGGTTTGACAAAAAGGACCCAACGTTACGCTTCAAGGATTTAGCCCATTTGAGACAAACAAGTAGCGTTGAGGCTTATATCTCAAAATTACAGAGTTTGGTTGTGATGGTGTCGAGCATTTTATAGGTTTGGTTGATTATTATATTTGTGGAGGGGATAGATGAGCCCTTATGTGGTTGGGTGAGGGTCTACATGCCCCCATCACTAATGGACGTTATTTCCAGGACCCCATACATGATTGACACAATTCTCAAGACTAGAGCCTCTGTACCCACGAGACCTACTGCTCCCTAGGGCAGTCAAGACATTCATCATCCTTAGAGGGAGAAAGTACGTGGCTAGTTGGATGACGAGACGAGGAGGGACCTCAGGAGGAGGAATTTATGTTTCACGTGTCAAGAGCCTTGAGCACCAGGGTACAAATTCACCAAGGGAAAGGCCCATTACATTGAGGTGTACTCAGATAGTGAGCCTGAGGAGGAGACTAAGTTGGAGGTAGGCCAAGCAGACAAGGAGCCACAGTCTACAAGAGGAGCACCAACACCACCTCAAGGAGGAAGACCATTCGCTCCATTTGGGGGTGTTTTGGCTTCACTTCAAGGAGTTCTGAAGTACTTGACACTCAGGATCAGAAGAAAAGTACAAGGGAAACATGCATTAGTTTTAGCGGAAAGTGGGGCTACCCACAACTTTATCGATGATGAGATGGTGGAGTGAAGGGGCATACACACAAATACATTTGAGGGGTTCTCGGTGTTGGTTTCATGAGACTGGAAGATGTAATACATGAAGTATGTTCCCAGCCTGACTTTGACAATGGGGAACTACTCTGTCACTGATCATTTCTTTGTATTAGATGTTCCAGACACCAATGTGGTGTTGGGTGTCTAGTGGTTATACTCATTGGGGAGGGTCACCACTAATTGGCAGAAGTTGGATATTGAGTTCACGGGCCCAGATGGTCAGTCAGTAGTGCTAGAAGGTATGCACTCCTACTCACCTCATATGGTTTCTGCTCACCTGATGGAGGCATACTTGCGGCATGGAGATATAGAGTGGGCAATGGATATCAATATTTCAGAGATGGGGACACATGCATGTCCATTGCATCCAGAGATATTAGAATTGTTGGAGACGTACCAAGGTTTTTGGGGGATATCCCACCAGGCATGCCACCAGATCAGGGGTTTGAGTACACCATCGAGTTAGAGGAGGGGTTAACGCAATCATCACTACCCCATACAGGAACCCCAAGGCATGCAAGGATGATATTAAGAGGGCCATCCAGAAGTTTTTGGGCTTATGACGCATTAGTACAAGCACTAGCCCTTTTCTTCATCAATGATTATAGTGAAGAAAAGGGATGGGTATATCTAGATGTGCATTGACTACCAAGTGTTAAACAAGAGGAAACTAAAGAACCAATACCCATACCCTGGGTTGATGAGTTGATGGATGAGATTAGATAATCCAAGTACTTCTCTCAGATATAATTACGCTCGGGGTAGCATCAAATCAAGGTGTGTGAGCAAGACATTCCGAAGATGACATTTTGATGCCATTATGGTCACTTTGAGTTCATGGTGATGCCCTTCAGACTCAAAAAATGCTCCTGCCACATTTAAGTATTGCACGAACCACATGTTTCACAAGCACCTGTGCAGATTTGTCTTGGTATTCTTTGATGACATACTCATTTACAACAAGACTTGGGAGGAGCATCTGCAACACTTGGAGCAGGTCCTGAGCATCTTGGAAGAGCAAAAATTTTATGACAAGATGTCCAAGTGTGAGTTTGGGTTGATCGAGATGTTATACTTGGGACATGTGATAGGTGAGGATGGATTCAAAGTCTAGTAGAAGAAGACCCATGCCATCCTTGAGTGGACCACACCCAAGAACATTACATAGTTTATAGGGTTCCTAGGTATATGCACATATTATAGGTGATTCATGAGGGGATTCTCACAGTTAGCAGCACCCCTTATGAACCTTACAAAGATGGGGGGAATTTAGTTGGATGGATGGGGAATAGGAGACATTCAAACAACTCAAGGTATTCATGAGCACGTGCCCAGTCCTTGCATTGGTGGATTTTACTCAACCCTTTGTATTGGAGTGTGACACATCAGGGGAGGGCATTGGAGTAGTGATGATGTAGGGGGGCCATCCCATATCTTATGAGAGTCATAAGATGAGGGAATATGAGTGTTTCTACTCCATCTACAACAAGGAGATGCTAGCCATAATACATGCCCTAGCTAACTTCCAGTAGTACTTGGTGGTTAACAGATTCAAAGTGAAGACAAATCACAATAGCCTTCACTTTTTCCTTGAGAAGAAGGAGCTATAGGAGAGACAACAGAAGTGGGTCAATAAGATCCAGGCATATTATTTCGAGTTAGAGTATGTCAAGGGAAAGCATAAAATTGTTAAAAACTCACTATCTAGGAGGTATGCGAATCTATCTCTAATGTACATCACTCGGGATTGGAAGTATCAAATTTTGGTTGAGTATTCCCAAGACAAGCAGGCTTGTGAGATATTGGATGGCACATTTGGGGACGCCTTATATAGGGTGATGGATGATGTGATATATTATAACAATATGATCTACCTGGTGCCAAGTTCACAACTCAGAGAGAGGATTATGCAAGCAACTCATGATTCACCCTCTATAGTTAACCCCAGATTCCTCAAGACATACAGGGTCATCAGGGAGACTTTCTCATGGAGGGGTATCAAGGGAGACGTACTGAGGCACGTGTAGGAATGTGTAGTCTGTCAGAGGAACAAGGGGGATCCATCACACCCAGTAGGACTACTTCATCCACTCCCCATTCCAGAGAGGAAATGGGAGAGAATTTCCATGGATTTCATTGCAGGTCTTCTGGTTGTACAGGGGTGGGATTGCATTTACATTTTGGTGGATAGGTTGACCAAATTTTCCCATTTATTTGCCATGCCTTCGAGATATTCAACCTCTTAACTAGCAGAGTTATTATTCAGGGGGGTGTTATGACTGTATGGTCTTGTAAAGACCATAGTCAGTGATCGTGACACCAAGTTCATGGGAGATTTTTGACATGAGTTGTTTATATTGGTAGGGATATAACTCACACGTAATACTATCTATCACCCTCAAACAAATGGGGAGATAGAGATTTTGAATAATTGGTTGGAAGGGTGCCTGCGTAATTATGTGACTGGGTAGTCGAGGGCGTGGGTTAAGTGGTTGCACCTGGGAGAATTATACTACAACACCACCTACCATATGTCCATTTATATGTCACCCTTTCGATCCCTTTATGGCTATGACTCACTTTATTTCTTTGAAATTATTTTTGGAGATAGCAGGGCCCCAGGGGAAAATTATTAGGTCCAAGATATCCAAGAGATCATTAAGGTTCTCAAGGACAATTTGCAGATGGAAAAAAACCAATAGAAATTGTATGCTTACAGGTGCAGGGTGGAGAGGAAGTTTGAGGTGGTGGACATGGTATATCTACATCTCCAGCCATATCGACAGTCATCCCTGAAGCATAAGGGGGAAAGAAACTCAATCAGGCTCAATTTTATGGGCTCTACATAGTGTCTATATGAGTTGGGGGTAGTCTATAAGTTGGAGCTCCCACCTCGGAGCAAGGTGAATTTTTTTTTCCATTTTTCATGCATGAGAAAGGTGCTTGGGCAGTAGGTCACAATTACTATAGAACTCCCACCAATAGTTGATGAGGGGAATCTAGAGTTGGTGTTAGAGGCCATTTTGGAGACCAGGGAAGGAAACTGTAGGAATATAATCATTAGAGAATATTAGGTCAAGTGGAAGGATCTTCCAAAGGAGGACGCTACATGGGAGATTGAACATATATTGCAATATCGAACATTGAAATTGATTGAGGATAAGAAAATTTTGGCGGGGGTCTGTAATATCCCCAATTTCCTAAGTATAAAAGGGGATTACTCATGTTATATAAATTTTGGCCACTAATAAATAACTTGGAGGCTAGACTTAGGAAAAAGGGAAAAAATGAGTTTTGGCGGATGTGGGGCCACTCACAAAGGAATACGCACCCATTTGAGGAACACACACTTATGGAAGAGGAGAAATTGGAGGGAAAACTTGAGCTAGGGTAGATTAGGACCCACCAAGGGGAAAGGAGGCAACAAGCTTAAATAGAAGGTGAGGGCCATTGTTTGGGGCTTTTGTCAATTTCACTTCTGAAACTAAGTGTTTGCTTTAGTGTTCAGCTAAGTGAACAAGTGTTGTTTAGCACAAGAGATTCCAAGCATAATTCTCATCTCCTGCTTCAGTGGACCTAGAGTGCCACCCTAAGGGGGTAAAGTGTCACACTTGGGAATTTTTTGAGGGATAGAATTGGAGGCTTATCTCACTTATTTGTTGTAGAGGATGTTGGAGGAAATTTGTGGCCCTTGGGTAATTCATCTAAGATAAGAATCCTTGTCAGGTAATTTAGAGCTAAATTGAAACATCAATTGTAGGCATCTTGGGGTGATTTGGTGGGATGGAATTAAGGGAGTTGATGAGGGAGAATTTCAGGATTTCTAGGTCTGCGTAGTTCCTAGGAAAAGCACATGTGGATATCTTGGGGCAAAAATTTTTGGTGGTTTGATGGCTGGGAATTTTTTGGGAATAAATTGTAGAATTTTGCTGGTGAATTTGGGAGCTCAATTGGTGGATTAGAGGGGTTGCAGTGGTGAATCCTAGAGAGAGTGTGTTGGGCCAGTTGAACCAGAAATTCACACTTTTTGTGGTATTTTTTACTGGATCATATTGGGACCAATTCCTTTCTGGGTCCTATGGGGAAAAATTAGAGGAGGCTACAGTAAAAATTTCAGGCCAATCTGGGCATTCTAGCAAGATATTTGAGCCATTTTCAGTTGGTCGTAGTGGCACAATTTATGGGTAGCGCAGAGGAAAATCTAGTTCAAATTTCCTACTCATCGGGAGCATATTTTCCACCTGGGTTTGCTCCAGATTTCTTATGCAAGCCCGGGTGCAATTATTCCTATTTATTGTACTCCCATTTGCTCCATAATTTTTAATAAAATGGCTCATATTTTGTTCTAAACGGTGTTGGGTGCTTTTGGTACTTGTGTATTAAAAAAATTGTCTTATTTTCTAGTTCATGATTATGTTATTCACTACATAATTCCATTAGGAATATTACACCCTATTTATTCTGAGCCTTGAAATGATGAGGTGGGAAAAACTACCAATAATTCAAAAGATGGCCCTATTCCTATACAATGGAGGAAGAGAATGAAAAACATTGACCCTCACAAAAATCTTCAGAACAAGAAAAGGAAGCCCTGAAGAAAGTGAAATTGACAGTAACATAAAACCTAAGAACCATATAAGAATAATAAGGTGTACAAACTATCACTCTGATACCATGTGTAAAATCTCTACCAATGGATTCAATCTGATCTTGTGTTGTACTAAAACAAGGTGTTGAATCCTTCTACAATATTTGTGGAATACAAAGCATGATCGCTCAATCACTTGCAAGTAGGAGAAATAAATAAATCAATCACACAATACAAGATGTTCTTGGGGAAAACAACTACTCAAAACCCCTATATCTATATTATGTATTAAGTTAAGGAATCATGAAACAATACAATGCTTAATCTCTCATGAGATTCTCCAGCACTCTGCCAACTATCTCACACTGATTTGGGAAAAATAAGTCTAGTACTTATCCAATTCTCAACCTTCCTTCATCCTGCCTTGCTCGCGTAATTCCTAGGGTATTATCTCCCTATTAAATAGGAAAAATAGCCTTCCTTAATTGCGCAATCCATCATGGCATCCCAATAAATTTATAATTACACATGGGAAATTTTCTATAAATACAACTGATAGTTATGTTTCCTTTAACCTTTGTCTCAAATGGGTCTTTCTCAGAACTAACATGCATGCAAATATTAATATTTAATTATCAGTTATCTGATTGTTCACTACATGTGAATTAATTGTAATTTAATTCACTTGACCTCTCACTAGTTCATCTCTCAGTTAGAACTAGTTAAATTGATTATAACTCAATAAGTTGAGTTAACTCACTCACACCATGCATCAACCAATGAATCGACTACAATTGGACCACCAAAATATTAGAATCCCTCTACATGCCTCATCTTAGACCCTCAACTCAAATTCTTGAGCTAACTTAGTTGTCATGACTTAATTAACTAATACAAGTTGTTATGAGATGAAATTACAATTTATTGTCCAATTTGTTTAAGGGAAAAATAAATTAGATGCTTATCATTCCACAGCCAAAATTTTGGTGCATAAAAAATTCCACATTCCTGGTGCATCAAGATTCTATGGCCTTTGTGGGTGCATTTTTTTTCCTTTCTAATTGCCAATTTCACTGTTTCCTGTTGCAAATTTCAACACTCCCTCTCAACAAGAAAGGAATTCAATCTATCCCGATCTGGTACCTTTGGAATGTTCTGCATGGAACACTTCTCTAGTGTTGTTTGCACCTGCAACTCCTCAAACTTAATAACCTCCGAACAACTGAATCAGTATAATTCATCTATCATCAAACTCTTTTGACTACTACTAGCTATTGCAACTGTCTACTAGATTATTTGCGTTGTTCCTGACATCTGCATTTGTGCCCTCTGCATTGTTTCCAACTCTGATCTGCGCTCTAGTATTTGACATTTTTCACTCTGATTTTTGTCTTCCTGACATCTAACTAATTCAATCCAACTGATCCTTCATGCTACTGTTGTACTATGGGCTCCTCATATCTAGGTTTGATCCATGAGACAAACCATCTCAATGGACCTTGCCCAAATTTATTCTTGGGATTATATCGGCACATCGCCCCACCTCTCACCTAGAGGTATAGCTACTTGTACTCCCTCTACTCATCTAGCTCAAAATTTCCCCCTCCTGTAGGTCTCTGCTTTAGTGGAATCTTCCACTAAGTCTCCTCTCCTCTTCTCCAACTGTGGATGCTCCACAACCTTCTAATACTGCTTCTGAGGCTGCATGTTGAGAGGTAATTTGTGCTCCCTCTCAACCACCAAGTCACAAACCTCTAATTTACTCCTCAAAGCTTTGCATGCATCCTCAACATTGAGATCATACATGTTCTTGACTCTTACATCGATCTATTTCACCTGTCCCATGGCAATGTGTCTAAGGAACACCTTTCCTTTTCTAAATATGACATCATAACTTCGTTATTCTAATACTGCTACGAAGACAAGATTCTTCCTTAGGCCTAGAACATACAAAAAAACTGCCAGTCTGAGAGGGGAGCCAGACTCCCTATGAAAGGTAATTGTACCTATGTCGGTCACATTATACCTCACGTCATCTCCAAAATCCATGTTTTGCTAGAGGTCCTTCTCCTCCATGTCACTAAAGAGATCTCTATTCCACATCATATGGAACGAGGCATTGTTGTCTAGATACCATATGCATCCCATTACAATGTTTTCCATGCATGAAATGAGATTAAAATCAAGCTCGAACTGTGAATCCAACGCTTCACCCACTGTAACCACAGACTCTTTCTTTCTTGCATTCTTGAGTGGAAAATTTGTGGTATAGTGCTCGTGCTCGTGACAGTGAAAACACTTGATCTTGGATAAGTCTCTCTTTCCCTCTTCACCTTGGGACTTCTTTCCCTTTGATTTCTTTCCATTTCTGGCTAATGCACAATCTTATTCTTTATCGGTGCTAGAGGTCCCATCTTGAGTGCTCCAACTTATTTATTCTATTACCAAGTTGAACCACAAACGCTCCCAGTCTGGTAACTTCTCCCTCCCATTCACAAAGTCCTGGTAACTGTGCCATCTCTTGGGAATTCCTAGAATTTATAGGCTCACAAAATCATTTTGGTCTACAATCACACCAACACTTCCAATCTCATCTAGACATTGAGTGAACTTCGACAAGTATGTTGGTATCATCTCGCCCTCTCCATCTTGATATTTTTGAGCTTGTATTTCAGCTCCAACTCGATTTGGTCGCTGCTATTCTGAAATAGATTTGTCAAGGCCTTCCACATATCATATGGAGTTTCCTTCCCATGGAGACTTGAGACAATATGATCTCAATCTCCCTCTAACAAGATCATTTTTGTATTTGCTACCTTCTTCTGCCATGCATCAAGAAGTTGGGAATCTGCTGATGTGGGCTTGGGAATATCAGTATCTATGAATTCCTTCAACCTATTTCCCTCCAACAATGCCTCCATCCTATCCTTCCATGCTATATAATTCTAATTTCCATTAAGAGCATATTCAAGTCTCAAGCCATTGAAATACATCTTGATTTTTTGTTGGATCCTAAATAATAAATATTCAAATTTTAACATGTTCAAGATAAACTCAATTTCTTCTCTTTTATTGTGATTCCTGGCACTCTGATATCATGTAGAAAATATCGCTCTGATACCATGTATAAAATCTCTACCAATGGATTCAATCTGATCTTGTGATGTACTAAAACAAGATACTGAATCCTTATACAATATTTTCGGGATACACAACATGATCGCTCAATCACATGCATGTAAGAGAAAGAAGTAAATCAATCACACAAAAAAATATTTTCTTGGGGAAAGTAACTGCTCAAAACCCCTCTATCTATTTTGTGTATTAAGTCAAGTAATCATGAAACAATACAATGCTTAATCTCTCATGAGATTCTCCAGTGCTCTTCCAACTGTCGCACACTGATCTAGGAAATAATGGTCTAGTAATTAGCCAATTCTTAGCCTTCCTTCAACCTTCCTTATGCAATTCCTAGGGAATTAGCTCCCTATTAAATAGGAAAAATAATCTACCTTTAATGCGCAATCCATCATGACATCCCAATGAATTTATAATTGCACATGGGAAATTTTCTATAAATACAACTGATATTTATGTTCCCTTTTAACCTCTGTCTCAACTCGGTCTCTGATAATAGGTAAACCCACAGTCCCCGCTTTTATTCCAATATAGCTTTGATTCTGTCCTTTTCATTACTAGGGGGGGTCTCCTTTATTTCTTTGTCAAATTTATTTATAAATTTCATAGAAATTGATAAATGAATACTTTAACTTAATCTTATATATATACCCGAATATATATAAGCCCCTTGGTATTCTTATTTTCGCGCGCACAAACCATATATCTATGGTTTTGTATTATAATCTTGATCCCTCTTTTTATACATCGCTTATCTCTTATAATTGAACCCTTCTTTTGTATATGGAATCAAAGGTAAATGATCCGAATATGACTCCCTTTTAATTAACCCTCAAGGTTTAACATATGATATAATGAAACACACTCACTCTTCTGCCTCAAACCCCAGGTCCACGCCTTTTATTTGAAATAATAAAAATCTCGACCTTAGCCTTATACTACCAACCTTAATACATTAAGGGTCATTAAATCCCGATTTTAGCACTTAACGTTATATAATGGTTCGACCCCTTTTTACAACCTCTGACCTCCATTTATAAAAAAACCTTAATAAAATGCACCCGATCTTTGGATTCGTATTTCTAACCCGATTACACTATCAACACAAGAAATTTCATATATAATTCGCCCACGAGCCCACACCTCAACGTGTAAATGAACAGGTTTCAACGCAAAACAAATGGACCATACCTTATTTATCTCCTGGGCAACTTACTGCGCGATCATCGTCGGATCAATCACCCTCCAGATTGGACGCACAGGAGTGCTCTCGCATTTTTTCTCCGGCTGAAGATTATCACTCCAAAAAAATGTGATGAGGGCGGTATTTTCCCTGTGACGTGGCAAAATATAATAGGATCGGGTTTTTTTCGAATGGTTTTACTTCGGCCCAAGAGCTGCGCGATGAGGGCTATTTTGGTTTCACAAAACCGCTCTGGTAATTCCACAGTACCTAACTCAATTCTCACTGTATTTAACGCATTTCTTTGCTTTTAGCTTCACACGTTAACTCCGGGGTTAAGTCTCCATGCTATTGCCCCGATGATAACAAAACGACTTTATTTCCTCCAACGGGCAGAGATTATGAGTCTCGACGCTATTTTTCCAATGATAACAAACAACGTTAATTCCTCCAACGGACAGAGGCTATACTCTTCGACAGAACTTCACCATTCGTTGGCAACCAGAGTGTGACAATGTTTTCACTCCACTAACAGGGTCCTCTTCTACATCTCTTGGGTTCAATAGAGTTTATATCTCAGAGCACACAGTTATGTGCTTTGTTCACAAAGTCCACACAACCCTATAGTCTTAATTCAACATTTTAACACATTGTCGATCTTGGCTAACATCGACTCTCTAATCACGCACAAAGCATCATTCGAGACCCCAAATTACAGAGTATACACCTTCCACATTTTCCATACAATTGTTTATTGGATTACATGAGCCATTCACACAGGGTTAAATCAAACAGTACTCATGTCATTTCAGACTAGGTTTTTTTCATATTCAAAACAAAATTACTTACAAAGCTTCTGGTCCTGGCCAGATATTCGAATCGATGGCCCTCCTAGTCTCATTCCTCTGTTCTCCTCTCTAGTTCTAACTCTACTTCTGAACAGTTCTATCTACTAATTCCTTTTAGGCTTACAGTTACACAAGGAGGGAATGAATCGACTCAGCTCCTATAGTGATTCACCAAAACTCTTCAGATTCCCAATTTCATACGGTTAGTATGACAACAAAAACTGAACTGACTCCTTCTATCCTCTAATCATTCGAGGGCAGTTACATTCTCCCCACAGCTGAATAAAATTAATTAAAAACCTACTAATTTTATTACAAAAGAATCTAATTATCTTGGAACTAAAACTCCTAAGTCTTAACAAAATGCATGAAATTTGTTTTGGCCTAATGCCCCTGCATCATTCTCTCTCATAAATGACATGCATGCAAATATTAATAGTGAATTATTAGTTATCTAATTGATCACTAAATGTGAATTAATTCTAATTTAATTCACTTGACCTCTCACTAGTTTATCTCTCATTTAGAACTAGTTAAATTGATTATAACTCAAAAAGTTGAGTTAACTCACTCACACCATGCATAAACTACAATTGGACCCCCAAAATATTAGAATCCTCTACATGCCTCATCTTAAACCCTCAACTCGAATTTCTTGAGCTAACTCAGTCATCATGAATTAGTTAATTGATACAAGTTGTTATGAGATGAAATTACAATTTATTGTCTAATTTTTTTAAGGGAAAATAAATTAGATGCTTCACATTCCACATCCAAAATTTTGGTGCATCAAAAATTCCACATTCCTAGTGCATCAAGATTCCGCGGCCTTTGTGGGTGCATTTTTTGTCCTTTATGGTTTCCAATTTCATTGTTTCATGTTGAAAATTTCAACATAAGGAAACAAGAGGTCAACTAAAATGGAGTATGGGTAAGGCATATACCAAAAGCCACACAACTTGTCAAAGTCTTCACCGCCACCCCAACAAACGTAACAGTTCCAACACCCACTGGAGACCCCCAAATGTAAGGGGAAGTTAACAATGCCAAGATCTTCACTTGAAATATATAGCTAGGGTTTTCAGGGTCATGGGAGGAATGTTTTTCATGTATGGCACACACTTCAAAAATCCCAAACCTCCTAGAAATCATGCTCTCATCAATGAGCTCACAAATTTGAATGTCAAGATCCCCCAGGAGCTCGTCCAATCGTTCTATCCAGAACCAAACCATATCTGCTACAACATGATATTCCATGCGGAAAAATGTTATACCATACTCTACCATAACCCCATCCACCTACCCATATTTATAACGACGGGACCCAAGTTATAGACACCCGACTCTGGAATAAGACAATCACCACACGGTGTGACTGAGGAGCGAGGTGTCGAGTATGGAATTGCGATCTAAATTCGCTAACCCACTCTCCATTGCCAACCCTAACATGAAAATAACGCCTTCTATCAGTCATCGGTTATTAGATAACACCCCCATCGGGGAATATTTGAACTCTTGAATCTGATGCTCATTTCAAATGTTTTTGTCTTAATGTATCACATTTTCAAGTTTATTTTTTTAGTAACGAAACAATTGTGCAAATAATATGATGTTGTTATCACACATGGTTTATTTCTAATATGTTTTCAAGCCAATGCACTATTATTTTTTCCTTTTCTATATACCAAATGTGACCTGATAAAATAATATAGTGAGTAGATAATATCGTGTTTTTAGCAATATACTTTTTTTCAATGAAATTCTAAAATTTTAATGGCCAAGATCTTGTTGTGGCCAATGACCTATAAAATTAGAATAAATCTAAAAAATATTTAGTGTGTATAGCTAAAAGTCATTGAAAAAGTATGGCCAGTGGCTAGGATTGGGTACTTGGCTCAAATAACAATTGTGACAACCAATATGACTCACTAATTAAATATCAAAAATACTTGGAAAATAAAGAAATCCATAAGGAAAATAAATATAGATGAATTATATGAGAAATAATATGATTGGATTACAAATGAGGTACTTGTACAAATATATATCTAGGCGGGATTTTTCTTTCATTAAAATGTGTGTCCTTTAGTTGGGACATTTCCTTTCATTAGGATTTGTCCCTTCACTAGTTATTAATTATAGATATTTATGTTTATTAAAACGGTCTCTCTTTAGCAACTTATCCTTATGATGAGCACTAATTATTTGAATGGAGCCTGGATGAAGCCATCAAAGGGTGTGTACGTGATCATCTTTAGTGAAACTCATATAAAGTTAATTGAAATTTTTTATGTAACCAAATCACAAAACAGAAGGAAAGATATATCAATGACTTGAAAATAAGTCTCTTTGAGGGATAAACCTCCTTTACATCACATAAAATGAATAATTCTTGGATGATTCAAATGACAAGACCTCCTTGGAATATATAGGAGTCTAAGGCATCAAAATATAATTAGGGTCTACATAACAATAATAATGTAAGGGCATAACAATAATAATAGTGGGATCCTATGGGGCACAACAATAACAGTAGTGGGCTTCCATGGGGCACAACAATAAGAATATAGGGGCTACACTAGTACTATAGGGACCTAACATGCCCCTCTCCTTCAATGAAGTATTTTCCTCAATGCTTGAGTAGTTCCAGATGCTTCTAAATAAAATACTCACACTACATGGAAAATACCTTCTAGCGGAGGTTTTTGCAGAGGCCCCTATAAAAATAGCCCAAAAATATGTTTGTAGTGGAGGTCACTAGCGGAGGTGGGTGAGAAAATGTTTTAGTGGATGTTTATTTGACAATGCATCTAAATTATTTAAGCACACCAATGCTTTACCATTTATAAACACATCAGAGCTACATATAACATGGTGCACCATGGATTTTTTTTTTTTTGAAAAATAAAAAACCATGGTGCGCTAAATACAAAAACACATCGGTGCTTGAATATTCACTAGAATCAGACTGCTTCTAGTAAAATGTACCAGTGCTATTCAACAATGACATGCTGGTGCAGTAAACTTATAAGAACGCCCTGAGGCATCTTATAAAGTGTACCAATAGACGGTTTCTAATTTCTAAAAAAATATCGGTGCTATTGTAAAACCACAACATCAGTGCGTTATGTAGAATCCATGTACATTCAAACTGATATTTGTAATATGATAAAACAAAATACCTGAATCTACTCTACAAATTGTGGAAACCAATTACAATTGCATAATCACATGAACAAGAAAGAGAAATAATTTCAATCGCACAACACAAAGATTTATCTGGGGAAAGCCTCAGCTGAAAACCTCAATATCTGTATATTGCATAAGTCAAAGAATATGAGAACAATACAATGCTTCTCTCAGGGTTGAGAGCTCTCTACACTATCTTTTCCCTGTCTCACTACTTTTGAGGCTCACTCTAGCCAATACTTAGCCAATTTCCTAGCCTTCCAAGCTTCTACTTCCTTGCATAGTTAAATGAGGAATTAGGCCCCATTTTAATGAGGAAATTATCTAATAATAGTTGTGCAGTAAATCAAGGCTCTTTCTTTAACTTCGTGCACCATTTGTACAATTGGATGATTATACAATTAACAGTACACATCCCTTTAACTCCAATCTCAACCGGGCCTTCCTCACAACTGACACGCATGAGTTATTTATGAGTGAATTATCAGTTATCTGATTGATCACTGCATGTGAATTCAATCCAATTTATTTCACTTGACCTCTCATTAGTTCCTCCATCAGTTAGAACTAGTTAGATTGATTTTAAATCAAATTAATTAAGTTAATTAATTACAACTCACAATAAACTATAATTGGACCCCCTAAAACTTAGAGAACAATATGCATGCCTCCCATTAGACTATCAACTCAAATTAACTAAGCTAACTAAGTCTTACTAACTTAGTTAACTCGTACAAACTGACATATGATGTGGAATTACAATTTCCTTCTAATTTAATTAAGGGAAAATTAAATTAGAAGTCTCTTCTTGTTTCCATTTTCAATATTTCTTGTTGCAAATTTCAACACTCCCTCTCAACAAGAAAGGAATTCAACTCTATCATGATCTTTTACCTTTGGAATGTTCTGCATGAAACACTTCTCTCTAATTTTTTTGTGACTACAACATCTTCAAATGAGAATAATCCAAACTGAATCAACCGTGATAAGTATGATGCATCTATCACCGAAGTCTCTAACTGCTACTAGATACTACACTATCTACTGAAAACTCAACATTTTTGTTTCCTGCATTGTTCCATCTCCACTGCTTCCAACTCTGCACTACGCTCCCCAGTATCTGACTGTTTCTAGTCTTTGCATATGTCACTCTAACATCTGACTACATCAACTGCCATTGATCCATCCTACTACTGTGTACTCTAGTCCCCCATATCAAGGTAATGATCCATGAGACAAAACATATCAATGGACCCTGCCCAAATTTTTGCACTCTCTGGACTATTTCTTTACATCGGCCCACCTCTCTCTTAGAGTTATGGTTGCATGTTCTCCCTCTGCCCACTTGTCTTGAAATTTTCCCCTTCTGGAGGTCTCTGCTTGAGTGGATGCATTCACTCGTTCTCCTCTCTGCTTCTCTAATTGTGGTTTCTCCACAACTTTCCGAGGTTTCTTCTAAGGCTGCATGTTGAGAGGTAATTCATGCTCCCTCTCAACCACCAAGTCTCTGATCTCTGCCTTGGTCCTCAAAGCTTTTCATGAATTTGGTACCTCAGGTGCATACAACAAACAACACATCTGTGATTTTGGGCACTCTGGAAACTTAGATCTGCATTGTAACTGTCACGTCGTCACAAATTTTTTTGAAGAAAGAGTTTATTTTAAATCGGTGATATTTCCCTCATCTGAACTCCGATTCGGTCAATTTATTTTTGAATTTGGGTACCATTTCGAAAGGAATCCAGATCTTATTTGTTTTTGAAAATTTTTCACCAAAATTTTTAGATATGCTTTACAAACTCACCGCCAAAAAATTTCCTGCAAAAAAATTGAAAAACAAAGTTCTGCCCAACTCTGCCCAAGAAAGTGCTCTAATACCATGTAGAAAATCCATGTAGATTCAAACTAATATTTGCAATATTCTATAAAAAAAATACTTGAATCTACTCTACAAATTGTGGAAACCAATTACGATTGCATAATCACATGAACAAGAAACAAAAAGAATTTCAATCGCACAACACAAAGATTTATCTGGGGAAATCCTGAGCTAAAAACTCCTCTATTTGTATATTACACACTTAAAATAATATGAGAACAATACAATCCTTCTCTCGGGCTTGAGAGCTCTCTGCACTATCTTTGTCTATCTCACTACTTCCTAAGCTGACTCTAGCCAATACTTAGCCAATTTCCTAGCCTTCCAAGCTTCTACTTCCTTGCAAAGTTCAATGAGGAATTACGCCCCTATTTAATGAGGAAATTCTCTAATAATAGTTGCGCAATACATCAAGGCTCTTCCTCTAACTCCATGTGCTATCTGTACAATTGGATGATTATACAACTAATAATACACTTCCCTTTACTCCAATCTCAATTGGGTCTTCCTCATAACTAACATGCATGAGTTATTTATGAGTAAATTATTAGCTATCTGACTAATCACTGCATTTGAATTAAATAATTTTATTCAGTTGACCTCTCACTAGTTCCTCCATCAATTAGAACTAGTTAAACTGATTTTAACTCAAATTAATTAAGTTAATTAATTACAACTCATAATAAACTGTAACTAGGCCCCCCTAAAACTTAGAGAAAACTCTACATGCCTCCCATTAGACTCTCAACTTGAATTAACTGAGCTAACTAAGCCTTCCTGACTTATTTAACTCATACAAGCTTCATGTGACGTGGAATTACAATTTTCTTCTAATGTAATTAAGGGAAAATTAAATTAGAAGCCTCTTCTTGTTTCCATTTTCAATATTTCTTGTTGAAAATTTAAACACGTTACCTATAAAGAAAAGACCTGGGGCATCTCGATAAAGCACTATGCAATTTTAAATTTAAAAAAAAAAAAACATGGTGTTTTTGGATATATCCTGCCACAGTGCACTTCGCAAAATGCACTAGAGGAGGGTTAAATAAAAAAAGCCCTCCCAACCATAATTTTAATTTTTACCATCTAAATTGTGTGAGAAATATTAAGCACCAGTACCACTCTTTCCACTTGAAAGCTCCATGGCGTCGGTTCTTCTCTTGCTCACCACCTTTTAGGACCATGCTCATTGTTTGAGTTTCCAATTTTTTCAAACGGTGTGGAAATTTATTTTTCTCCATTACGTGTCCACAATGCCTCTCTGACGAAAAAATGTATAGGTAATATTTATGTTTCTTTATAATTTTAGTTTTTAGCGATTATAATTTCAAATTAGGTTGAATTTATCATTGTTTTTGAAAAAAAAAAAATCAATGCACAGTGTGCTTGATGTGTTTGACTCGCACTAGAAGTGGTGTTCCCTATAAATTTACAGGGTGCACCGCATTTCGGTTCGTGAACATAATGCACCATCATTGTGGTGGCATGTTTTATAAATATAAACGCACCTCGAAAGATGCAACATATTTTGTGCCGGTGTGCCACTCTCGTTGCGTTCATATTTAGCAAACGCACCACAAATAAATATTTTAAAATATTCTTATAGCTCGGTGTGTTTCGTAAACTGAACGTACCATACTAGTGCCAACAGGTTATATGTATGCACTGGTGAACTAGTATGTTACATTGCTATGAAAATTTAAATTTATAAAACACTCACGGTGCACCATACTTATGTGTGCATCGTTACCGGTGGGGTTATAGTTGAAAGCACACTGGCTCTAGTGCATGATTGTGTTTTGAGCGCACTGATATATGTATTTTTTTAGATTGAAAGCTATGTCTCCATAATTATAAATACAAGTTTCATTTAATAATATATATATATATATATATATATATATATATATATATATATATATATATATATATATATACATACATATTATGTGTATGAGGCTAATATATTTTATATGTCAATCATGTAGCAGAGACATCAGCAGAGGGAGCAAGAGCAACAGGCGGACCCATACAATATGGTCTAACCATGGCAAGCCAGAGAGAGGGAGAGGGATTTATACCCTCGCCCTATTACTGAAACGACCTGAGTGCTATGGAGGAATGTAGGCCTCCTCATGTACTATGAGGAGGGTACATCCATGAAGGCTCAGTCAGTCTTATTAGTGCATCTGATTCATCAATAGAATGTCCAACAATAGGATTCATGTGTCAGTCTTGAGTTGTGGTATAGGCCCATTGAGGAGGACATATAATTTATCACTGGCCTATCCAAGAGGGGAGGATTTTCCCCAATTCCCTGATGCCTCCCATGGTGTTTCAACTAAGATGCATCTTGCATACATTCAGAAATATGTCGAGCCTCATGCAGTTTGTCCATCAGATTTTCAGGTCTCTGGTGGAAAACTACAAATTTCTTATTTTGCTACAAAGGAGGTTAGGTGCCTCTCATTATTGGTTAGCACCATTGCACATTATTGTGGTGATGGGAATCACATTAGTAGTCATTGCACCATTGCACATTATGTTGATTCTTTGATTCAGGTGCCATGTTGCATCAGATGGTCTGCCCTTTTTTCAAGGCAAATTTAGATAGATGGTGTGTGTTGTCAAGACAAAGGAGGGATACATTCTCTTTTGCTTCCGAGCTTCTATTTTTTTATTATAAGTTTCTGGATATGAGGCCTACATTTGATTGTCGCCCTCCTAGGCTGGTCACGGAGACCCAAATGCGCATGTGGGGGCAGATGATTCCCAAGAGGGGCATGTTAGAGTTTCTGGCCAGGATTTCAGACAAGGCACTGGAGCTACTAGCTAGTGTGGATGGCCATGTGTTTGTCGTGTTGATGTATTTGTACATGGGGATTGATTATAGATGGTTTCCCGACATCTTCACAGTGGCTAAGCCTTCATATGATAGAGGTAATATTAGTGTTTTCTTTAAATTAATCTAGTTTCATTTTCTTTTTTTAATGAATTAGAATAAAATTTATTCTAGCATGTTCTTTAACTTGTTTTATTAAATTGTTTAATGAGATTATTTAGTTATTTTGTGTGCTATATATTTTGTAGACATCAACTCATATGATGGGGAAATGCCTCCTCCCACGCCACTAGATGGAGGATATGAGGAGATGGGAGAGGCCCAAGAGTGTGAGGGTGAGGCACATCCTCAAGGGGGTGTGGGCATCCAAGGGCGGAGGATGCAATGCAATTTCATATTTACTATTGTGATATATTGGCCAAATTTTTGGTTTGGAAAGGAGTCTGAACTGAAAGGCCTCGAGATATCAGTGCAAATCCAATGTTTATGGATCTCTACAGGACCTATCCCTGAGATTTGATGTCTCTTATGCAACATGTCGTCGAAGCTAGTACTTCATTGGTAGTGATGAGGGTTGCAAGGCATCATGCATCAGCACATACATCAGATGAGGGTGGTAATGATGATGATGAGGGTGATGATCATGATCATGGTGATGAGAGTGATGATCATGATCATGATGATGAGGATGGTTATGATGATGCTTCTACTGGTGCCACCTTGTTATCACTTCACCAGATATCTAAGGCTGAGAAAGAGCCCAAATAGAGGTAACCACAGACCATTATTTTAGCTTGGTAGCTAGCCCTACCAAACTGGAGAGGGCTCTCTCCACAAAGTCGTAGCCAAGAGGGTTGAATGAATTAGGGTTTTAGGCTAGGTATTAATATGTGGGTTTATTATTTTGAATTGGTTAGCTAGATGGGTGAATTAGGTCAAAGAGGCTAGGTCGGGGAAAATAAGATTAGGATTGTAATCCATTCAATGAGGCAAGGTAGGTAGGAAGGCTAACACTTTATGGTTTTTGATTGGGATGAATCAAACAGATGAGGTGCTAGAAAGAGCAAGACAATGCATGTATTCTTTCTAAACTGAAGAAATGAGACAAACCATGAAGATTTTCCCAAAAAAGAGCATAGAAGATGTATTCTGCTTATCAACTTGAAAATAAACATATAATATAAATGAAATGGATCATGGGTAGTACAAAAAATTCATAGATATGCAACAAAAAAACAAACAGTGTTAAATTTCCATACCACAGGTATCCCAAATAAATAGCTGCAACTCTTTCATTAAATTCTTACCAAATACTAAATACACTAGAGTCTTTGATCAATGCCACAACATACAACCTGGGAAATGATTCAAGAAAAGATATATATAGACATCAAACAAATTCTCCCAACCTCATGGATCGAATCCCTAAGTTGAGGAGTTGTTCCTCCAAAAACTGAACTACATACCTAGAGTGTAGGGAGGTCAAACTGACTCTATGTGTAGCAACTGATTTGTCTCTTGGAATGACTTCTTGAAAAATGATGGAGACATGATGTTTATGAGATGTAATGGCTTCATACTTTCTGATATTACCTCCCTTATGCCTCCTCTGCTCAGATGTCTATGATTCCATAGCAAACCCTAGCTCCATGGGAGAGGAAATTAGGGTTTAGTGTAGGAAAAACAAGGGATTTGGGAAATTTATAAGAATGAAGGGAAATAAACGGGATAGAGGGTTTCTAAATTCTTAGGAAAATTTTTGGAGGTAGGGAGGGATGCTAGGAAGTAGGGGAAAGTGGAATTTCAAGGATTGCGTGAGGGGAATGGGTCCAAAAGGGAAAAACACAGGCCTAGTCTAGAAAAGTGTCAAATTGTAGCAATAGGCTAGGGTTTGTGGAAAATTGATGATTTTGAGGGATATTAGTGATGGGAAGTGTTTAGGAAGGTATTTTAAGGATAGGGGAAGGTGTAAGAGCATCAGGATACAAGTCTTGTTGATGGTTTAACCATGGAGGGAATGAAACCAAGAAAAATGCTCTCACAACCGCAAGAGAGGGAAATGAGCTTTCCAAGAACAACTGAGAGGCAAGTATGGTAAACACAAAACCACTTACTTTGAAATGATAGTTTTTAACCTAAAATTTTTGAAGACCTTTGACTATTACTACTCCTTCAAAAGATGAATATGATGGTGAAATGAAAAATTTTCATGATTTTGACCCTATGAGATAATGATGGCACAACATGGAAGAACAAGCTGAATGACCATGATGACTATGGGACTCTTTAAACAGTGAATGACCTGACCATGATGATTTACATTGACCATGGAAGTGAAAGGAGTAGTAATTATCTCAATATCCTAATTAGTGACCAAATTTTTTCATGACCTAGTGGAATGATAAAAAAATCAGAATGGAACCCTAATATCATGTGAAAAGGAGATATTTTGGTCACTTGTGGCAAGATGCAAAAACTGACACTAACATTGGCTCCAAATGGGAATGGTAGCTCCTTGGAGGTGCCAAGAACACCATAGACCAAGTAGCCTATCCATTAGGCATGGAGTCAAAAACCTAAAAACAAGTTGAATACTAAAAACTTGACTCAATAAACTGAATCAAGACTTGACTGAAATAAAAAATTACTAAACTTATTGATGTCAGTATATCAGCGGGACTTGAGGGCTTCAAATCACGATGACAAACACATGTCTGTTGAAGATATATGTATAATCAGACGATATCAAAATTCCAGTGTAACCAATAAAGCAAATGCCTCCTTGATTGATTCTCCCAGTTAGATTCTCTGGACAACAATAAATATTTATAATTTGGCAGCCAAAAACATAGCTGACAATGATCTCCATAATCACTGAATACTACAATAAATACCTTCACTGTTGACTGCAATAAAATTTCCAATGTATCTTGAAAAACATGAAAATTTACCTCTCGTTTATCTATAAGAAACAAGGTACATTTTTCTCTTGATTTTTATCTCTCTTCATAATGTACCTCAGCAAGAGTGTGTTCCTGATATTCAAACAATTCTGACCAAGTAGGTGAGCAGATTTCTTATTGAAATAAAAATTCAAAACATGAAACATGAGATGAAAAATCTAAATTACAGTCCTCAATGCCCTGGTCCTCTGCAATTTGAATACATTGTTTATCATCTTCATATGACATGGCAACTAGATTTTCATGTTTCTTATCAAACTCATCAGTCATAAGAGGGAAAACTTCATATTGTTCTTGAAACTCAAAACTGCCATTTCTATCATTTACCGCAGAGTCATCCAAAGAATATTTTTCACTTAATTGAAAAAAGATATCATGTTGTTTTTCATAAAGGGACTGGATTACCTCCTTCTGAAGACTTTGTTCTGATGGGATGAGAACACTTGGGTCAATAACTTTGATTTCTTCATTCAAGGTGATCTCAACAATAGAGCTCTTCTTCATGGGATCCGGAACAACATACTCTTCATCATCACAATCTGAATCTATATCTGGAATAGCTAGCTTGACTTTATTACAATATGAAATTGGAACTTGATTTTCCTGCATACCATCTTCTGCTGCAAGTAGATCTAAAATAAGACCTTGTCTTCCATCATTTTCAATTATACAAAGATATTCAACCTGCTACAAAATTTCCTAAGCATCTTGATAAGTATCCTCCAAGTTTTCTTTATGTTACTGAAATGGTTTTTCAAATAGGGCTTCCATGATCTCATCGTCCATGAATTCATCATATCCATAAACATTCTCAAGATTTTCAATAAAACTATCAACATGTTTACAACAGTTCTGAACTAATATTAAGGATGGACAAGATTCTTTATACCTTTCAAAGAACATGGTATGAAAATAATTTAAACAGTAAATACAAGAAGGCAGCAAACTTTCATACTAAGATCGGGCTTCACTTTCCAGAGTGGGCATGAATATCTTCATCAAGCAGTCTTCAAGAAAATAAATCTTTAATCTACGCACATGTATGTGAAATATCACCAGATGAAGAGCGACATCATTACCTTTCACATTTTTGAAATTCGGAAGATATGTCATCCAATCAACCCGAGGCATGTTGTTCGAAAAACTGGTATGTGATCTTGGCTCATGGGAGAATACCTTCAAGCAATTGAATCCATTTTTACAATAATGAAGTCACCAAGAAGTTTTTTAGACTACTGGTTCTTGAAGAGTGGAGTTGCCATAAAAATTCTAAACCTTGGAATTTTTCGACACTGGAGTCGCCAGGTGAATGATGCACAACCTTCTTGTGCCTGATCGTTGTTCACCATCAAAAATCAGATTTGATCTTTGTCATTCTTTCCCAGGGAATATTTGTCTTTTCTCCTCCCCGGCAACGGCGCCAGTATGTTATCACTCCACCGGATCTCTACGGCTGAGAAAGAGTCCAAAAATAGGTAACCACAGACCAATATTTTAGCTTGGTAGATAGCCCTACCAAACTGGAGAGGGATATCTCCACAAAGTAACATCCAAGAGGGATGGATGAATTAGGTTTTTAGGCTAGGTATGAATAGGGGGGTTTTTTTGTTTGAATTGGTTTGATGGATGGGTGAATTAGGTCAAAGAGGCTAGGTCAGGGAAAATAAGATTAGGATTGCAGTCCATTAAATGGGGCAAGGTAGGTAGGAAGGCTAAAAATTTAGGTTTTTTGAGTGGGATGGATCAGAAATATGAGGTTCTAGAAAGAGCAATACAATGCATGTATTCTTTCTAAACTGAAGAAATGATACAAACTATGAACATTTTCCCAAAACAGAGCATAGAAGATGTATTCTGATTATCAACTTGAAAATCAACATATAATAGAAATTAAATGGATCATGGAGAGTACAAAACATTCATACATATGCAACAGAAGAAGAAACAATGTTAAATTTCCATACCACAGGTATCCCAAAGAAATAGCTGCAACTCTTTCATTAAATTCCTGCCAAATATTGAATACACTAAAGTCTCTGATCAATGACACAACATCCAACCTGTGAAATGAGTCAAGAAATTATAGATATATACATCAAACAACTTATCCCAACCTCAGGGGTCTAATCCCTAATTTGAGGAGTTGTTCCACCAAAAAATGAACTACATACCTAGAGTGTAGGGAGGTCAAACTGACTCTATGTGTAGCAAATGATTTGTCTCTTGGAATGACTTCTTAAAAAATGATCGAGACATGATTTTTATGAGCTGGAATGGCCTCATACTTGCTAATATGACCTCCCTTATTCCTCCTCTACTCAAATTACTATGATTCCATAGCAAACCCTAGCTCAATGGGAGAGGAAATTAGGGTTTAGTGTAGGCAAAACAGGGGATTTGGGAAATTTATAAGAACGAAGGGAAATAAATGGGATAGGGGGCTTCTAAATTCTTAGGAAAATTTTTGGAGGTAGGGAGGGATGTTATTAAGTAAGAGAAAGTGGAATTTCAAGGATTGATTGAGGGGAAGGGGTCCAAAAGGGAAAAACACAGGCCTAGTCTAGAAAAGTGTCAAATTGTAGCAATAGGCTAGGGTTTGTGGGAAAATGATGATTTTGAGGGATAGGAGTGATGGGAAGTGTTTAGGAAGGTATTTTAAGAATAGGGTAAGGTGTAATAGCATCAGGATACAAGTCTTGTTGATGATTTAACCATGGAAAGCATGGAACCAAGAAAAATTCCCTCAAAACCCTAAGAGAGGGAAATGAGATTTCCAAGCACAACTAAGAGAAAAATATGGTAAACACAAAAACACTTACTTGGAAATGATAGTTTGGAACCTAAATTTTTTTAATACCTTTAACTATTACTACTCCTTCAAAAGATGAATTTGATGGTGAAATGACCAATTTTCATGATTTTGACCCTATGACCTAATGACGACACAACATGGAAGAATGAGCTGAATGATGACCATGATGAGTATGGGACTCTTTCAACAATGAATGACCAGACCATGATGATTTCCATTGACCATGGAAGTGAAAGGAGTAGTAATGATCTCAATATCCTAATTAGTGACCAAATTTTTTCATGACCTAGTGGAATGACAAAAAATTTCAAAATGGAACCCTAATATGATGTGAAAAAGAGATATTTTGATCACTGGTGGTAGGATGAAAAAACTGACACTAACACACCCCATCAGACCATGGTCGATAAAGTGTCGGTGATCCTTCTATTAGTACACCTACTCGTCAGTCGCTTGATGGTGTCGAGATTTCATAGCTAGAGGATGTGTCGTATGTTTCTCATGAAAAATGTACTTGACCATCCATCTTCTTCTACTACAAATGAGGTTGCAGGCACTACTATGTTTGTTGTATCGGATACTCTATTGCACTTATTTTACTTCATGATGTAGTTATTTTAATTCTTTATATATATATATATATTGCAATTTTTTTGTTCATGTTTATATACTTAATTTATATGTTGGCGTTGATGCATATATTGTTAGGTCATGCTAGACATGTTCATTTAATGTGCTTGTAGATAGATGTGTACGTGATAGCAAGTATTTTACATGAGATTTATATTAATTTGAAGATGTGTGTGGTGATGATGTTAGATTATTAGATTTGTTTGTTAGCTAATGACGTTAATATGTGCTACTAAAAGTGTATATAATTAGATGATGGTAGTGAATTCGAATGTGTATCTTAGATGATATTTATGTTTGTTAATATCATGATTATTGCCATGATGTTTATTTTTATGAAATAATATTTATTATAGATTATGTATTGGTGAATTATATCAAATTTTTATATATAAAATTTCATGTAAAATGACTTATTTAAAAAAAAAATGCAAAGATATTTTTATAAATTACAAATTTTAGTATGGTTGAAACTATGATGGTTGAACTACAACAGAAGTTCAAACGCGTCGATTCCAAAATTCTTATGTGATTTCCTAAGATTTATATTAAAAAATTTCTATTGCTTGGATAGTTAATTGATATTTAATCTACCTTAATTAATAAAATATTTCAATACTCACAGCGATAAAATAATTAAAGGTAAAATAATTTCGTTAGTTCTTAAAAAGGCGAAAATGTGTAACTCATTCAATTTTTAATATAAAATATTATTAGTAATAAATTATTCAAAAATGCAATTTAACTAATTCAATATTGGTTTATATAATTCAATCTATTGTTAAATTTAAAAAACTTAAGTCAATTTTTTTTTACAACTTGCAGCCTAGATTCATCTTAACTTTGGATCTACCAAGCGCCAAGAGGGATCAAATCTCTTGAGATGCAAACATCTTTTTGAGTGAAAAGTGATTTGATCCTCTAGGTGCTTGGTGGATCTAGGGAGATGGTATATTAATATATGTGTAGTTGACATTGAAATATTTTATTTATAATTCATGTTCTCTGTATTAAAATGTTAAAATATGCCCCCTCATATTTGTTTCCTATATGTATACATTTTATAATTTATATTATTAATACTTTCTAAATTAATATTAGATATCAAATCCATATTAAAAATTGAAAATTTTACAAATATCCCTTATACATTGAATTAGAAAATAATTATTAATGGAATTAGAATTCTCTCAATCTTTCTCACTAAAGTGAAAATATAAGAAAAATAATAATTCAAATTACTTTATTTTCTCTATATAAAGTATCTACAAAATTATGTTATTTAATATGGTTATTGAAATATTTTACTTCTGGTTGTCAATAAAATATATTTTGTTTTAAATATCACATGTAAATGGAACATAGAATGAATTACACATAATGTAAGATTAATAATACTATTTCTTGTCATGTGAAAAAACTACATTTTTTCCTTGTAATAAAAATTAAGTTATATTTTTTTGCTCATTACATTTCTTCCTTATAATAAAAACTAAATTATTTTTTTTACCTTCGGTTACATTATATCTCTATATAAAGTTATATAAGATTAAGGTGTAAATTAAGTTTTAATTTGTTAAGTTCAATTATTATTTTACAATTTATAAATGTAAAGTTATTTGAAAACATCTCTCCCATACTGAGTTTTAGATTTAATATAACTTAAAAAAAAAATATTTCTATAAAATTTGTTTTATTACTAAAGTTATGAGATTTTCAAGAAATTTAAATTTAATCTTTATAGCAACTCTTACCAATTTAAATTAAAATTTTCTCTCTCTAAAAATGAGGATAAAGAAAAAAAAATGAGGCTTCTGATCAAGTTACTTGTAGTTGGGGATTTTCTCTATTGGAAGTTATCCTTTAAAGAGACAAGTGAACTTTTCTCTAGTAATAAAGATATAACATTTTTATGTTATTTTGGTTCTTTATTTGCTATTGTACTAGTTTAAATTTAAATTTTTTTAATAATAAATATGAGTTAAATAATAAAAATTAAATTATCACGAGATATTCACTAAATCCATGTTTTTCACATTTCTCCAGAGCTAATATTGCATCATGTTCACAATGATAAAGACATGTCTACTTTAAATAATCTAGTTACAAATACATAAAAAATAGATATTTATTTTACATAATCTAAACAAGAAACAAAAATGCATCACCAAGTATATTTTAAAACCAAACAAATTCCTCTTATTCGCCATCACAAATGCAGTGCACTTGGTATGTTATGATCACACCGGTGTTGTCATATTTAACCAACGCACCTCCTCAAAAATATTTAAAAATATATTTATATCTCGGTGTGTTCGATAACATGAACATTCCGTCCCAGTGCGAAAATGTTATACGTGTGCACTGGTGCATACGTGTGACGCACCGCTACGAAAATGTAAATTTGTGAACCAACAACGGTGTGGCATAGGTATGTGTGCACCATCTACGGCACGATTGTGTTTACATAGCAATGAATCTGGTGCATGACAGTGCTTTTGGCACATCGATAATTTTTTTTTTTTTTTAATTGAAAGTTATGTTTCTATATTAATAAATACATTATTCATTTAATAAAAAAATTTGCATTTTATGTATGAGGGTGGTGTATTTTATATGTCAATAATGTAGCAGATATGTTAGCAGAGGGAGCAACAACAATTGGAAATACTTAGCGAAATAATGAAAACAAAAACATACAATAATAGTATAAATGATGAAATAACACAAGTACATATCACTCTCCATTGTCATCACTGTTGTAGCTCGTTTTCATACTGCCTTTATTTGTTAAAAAATGAAGATATATATATATATATATATATATATATATATATATATATATATATATATATTTCAAAATAAAAAATAAAATAAAAAGAGAGAGAAAATAAAAATCAAAATGTATCTATTAGCCTTAGGATATTGAAAGCATTAATGGTGGATTATTTTTTTTAATTAAGACAAAGTGCGAGTTATGTTTAAATTATAGAGGGCCCGAGCGGAGTAAAGTTGGATGAGGAGTTAAATGGTGGGCGACTTGTCGAGCGAAGTTTTTCGGAGATGTCAGGTCCACCCGATAGTTCAAACCCAACAGCACAAATCAAATGATGTTGATTCACCATGGTGCCTCCATAAACCAGTCAATTTCGAAAGAGTTGACTTCAGATCAACAGTGCAGATCAAATGCGAGGGCACTATGGGAGGGGTTACATTGGAGCCCTGGTGCTCCCGTATCGTAACAAAAAGCGAGCATGGTCCAATTAGAACACTTCATGTCACCGTATTTCCATCCAAATCATCCCATATCTACGTCATTTGTGACACCCCACATCACCTATTCCATATATGTCACATCATGTTTAAAATCTCGTTTTCCCTCGTTTCTCTCATTTTCCTCTCTAAATCTTGTTTTCATCATCATTTTTCACATTTCTAGTGTTTGTAGCATCTGTAGCGTCTGTCCCAGTAATTTACATGTTCCATTGTCAGTATCGTCGTCCCAGTAATTCTCATGTGCAAATTTCAAACTTTCAACATCATCCAAGATTGTCATGTATTTATATATTCCAATTTGACCATTAAAAGAAATTCAAAATGTATAAAAAGGTTGCCTTGTCTGTTTCTACCTCTCACATTCCTCTCATGGATACTAAGAAGGATGTTTTTTATTCAATTTTCTCCTTAAATCTCATGGAATTTCTTCAACACATTTCATTTAGTCAAAAAGACTCCCCCATGTATGTTGTTGTCATAAGGTCTGGTTTGTTAGCTGCTATAATTCCACAAAACTATGTTTTTCCTAAATTTATCCATTGGTTGGTGTCTTCCATGTGTCCCTAGAAGTGTTTTTCTATGAATGCTCTAGGTGAAAGAAAATTTAAGGTGTCTACTCCTTTAATTAAGTAAGCTTTAGTTTTTCAATATTCAAACCTTTATACCCCAATTTCAGAGGAATCCTTGTTGGTTGTCTTTCATAACCTGTCTTGAAAGGATTATTCTAAAATGTACTTTTATTTAATTCCTACAGGGCAGCATTTTCCTTTATAACAAAGCCAATTTCCTCTTGAGACTTTTGTTGAAGATGCAAGACTAATTTTACAGATAATTGCTAGGGTTTTGGGAAAATAAGGTACCACTGTTGTAGACCGGTTTATTTTGGGGATGTTTAGTGTGATGTTACAACCTAATATTGTTTTGGATATACCAACCTGTTGGGAGCAATTTTTCAATTCCCAACTTTCAAACTTAAATCCCACTGGATGTTTCAGATTGCGTTCATTTATAACCTATTTATTCCTTTATGTTCATGTTCAAAGTTTCGTGAATTTGGTATGAATATCATATATGTGCATAAGAGGAAGAAATCAATAGTAGACTTGACAAAAAATTTGAGAATTCAATCCAAGTATGAAGGCTTCACCTACTTTACCTATGCTTTTCTATCAGTATTTTTTCAATCATAAATATCTCTCCTTCACCTTTTATTTTTCCAAAAGCCTGATCTCTTATCCAACTGAGTAAAGATTTCAAAGTAGGAGATTGGTTTCAATTTGAAGACTGTAGTGAAATTAGGTTGTATGGAGCATAAGTTTCCCATTATAGGCTTCCCACATTTGTGCCCATGATACTGTTTGATTTGGAATTTATTAGATAGAACTTGAATGTTGATCAAATTCACTTTGTACCAGCTAAGAAAGGACATTTTTTCAACCTGCCCAAAATAGTTGGGCCTTCTATTTTAAATAACAGGCAAGCCATGGAAGAGGTGGAAAATATCCTCAAGAGCATGTAGTTGCAACCAAGTGAGAAATGGGCATATGACCCACATCATATAATTTCCAATAGAAGAGTGGAAAATTCTTATGCTCCTTATCTTCATGAACCCAGACCGGACATGGGGAAATTAGCTAATGGAGGTAAGATAGGAGCATCAGAAGCAATGGAGATTGAAACTCCCCATGCCACAGAGAAAGGTTTAAAGAGGGGAAGTGAAAATGTAATTGTCTTAGAAGGAGATATAATTCAGAATTCAAAGAAGCCCAGATTGTCTGAAAATGAATCTGAACGTTTATTTGGAAGTTCCTTTGCTACAATTGATTTCAAAATGCAGTTGGGAGAAGTGACGTATACACCTTCTTCCCCTGTGCCTGGAGATTCTTCTCAAAGTTATTTTCCTGTCTTGAAACAATTATATGGTTAGATTGAAGAAAGAAATAAGAGGATAAGAGAAAGTTTTCCATCCCAGTTGGAAACTCAATCAAATTCATATTATCATACCATATTTTTATCTGCTATGGATCTGGAAAGAAATCAATTAAAGTTGTATTTTTCTCATCCTTCTGCTCTCACAGTTTCACCTTCTGCAGGTTTCAAGACAGTTGATTTAACTGTGGGTGCAAGAGAAATGCCTTTTCCTGACAAATCAATTTGCATAGGAAAATTCGAGAGTTAATTTACAGTGACTTGAAAAAAACATATTTGGCTTCCAGTAGGGCTGAAGCTTTATTGGGAAAGGTTTTCAATCAGTTGAAGTTGGAGAAATCAAATTCCAAGTCTTTACTCAAACAAAATGAAGAATTAAAAAAGATTATTTTCAAAATCGGTGTAAATCTAGAAGACAAAACTGTTGTTCAAAACTCGTGCAGGGAACAAAAACTGAAATTCAAGTGTTAAGCAAGAAGTTGAAGTTTCCTTATGTGGAGCATGTTATGGCTCCAAAGCTATCTCAAGTGGAAAAGCATAAGGAAATCTTGACAAATGAGCTTTTGCAAATAAATAATGAAGTAGTTATCCTGAAAGAAATGAATTCCATATTACAATAGAAAATAGATAAACATGTATGTACTATTTTAGTACAATCTGATTCTAATGACCCAACTAATAAATTTACTACAGTGATGATAGAGTTGAAGATATCTGAGGATGGGATGAAAAATATGCAGAGAAAATTGCATGATACAAAAGAGCTCTTGAAAGCAAAGGAAAAAGAATTGACCATGGCCAAAGAAACTGCATCAAAATATACAATGATTACAAAAATGCTTGCAAACAGATTAAGGAGCTAAAAAAAAAGGTGAATATGTCTCTGATTTAGGCTAGAGAAATTATTTGGGAGGATATAATTAATTCAATGAAGAATATTTGGGATGTTATGTTAATTGTAGCAAAGGAAAAGACCATTATGAGAGATTTGGAGGGCATAATTGATGCTAGAAAACACAATATCATGCAAAAAGAAAATTTTGCAAAGAAAATAATTGACTTCCTTAATTCCAAGACCTTACAGGAATTAAGAGAAATGAAAATTAAAGATAGGACAGAATTGGTGTTTGAAATAAATAAAATGGTTCTTAATAATCTGTACAGGAAGTCTACTGAGACAAAACTTGGAGAGATAAAGGAAGTTGTTCTGAAGTTTAACACCAACTTCAATAAGAGAACAAGGGCAAGATTTCCCTCATGTTGGGATTAACAAGAAACCTGCATATTTGGGAAACATATGAAACATTGTTGGTGGAGGCTAGGAGTAAAATTGGCATTTCTCATGAGAAGACAACAATGCTAAAAGGAGAAATAATTGTGAATTATCTTCACAAATATTTTCAGTTATTATGGTTGATTAAAAAATATTTTCACTGAGAAGCCAACTTACAACAGAATTACTAATTTCATAATGGCTCACACCATATTTGTAAAGTGTCCAAGTTCAGAAATTAAGGGATTGTACGCTCCTACAACAACATCAACAGAAGCAGGGCCTTCTACAAGTGAGACAACACAACAATCTCAAATTACTCAATGAACAGAGTCCACCTGTTATTTTAGTGGAATTCTCAAAATTCACTTTTGTAAAAATAATGTCACGTTATTTTTAAGTTTTATTTTAAAGAAAGTCCTTTGTAGGACTGAATAGGAAGAAATAGTTTGAAGTAGTTAAGTAATTTTTTATAGTTAACATTTTTCTCAATTGTTCTTTTTTGTAATGATGATATAAAATAGGCTAAGAGGAACAAGAAAGGGTTCTAAAATTTTGACATTCAGAAGGAAAGAATTTTCTATGTAATTCTTTTCATCTTCTTGGAGTTTTAATGAAGTTATTTTCAAGGTGATTCTGAACAAATATTTTAGTATGATATGTGTTCTTTCTTTGTGAACCATTTTATGTTTGTCTTCCATGGAAAAGAGTAATGAAGTTGTTGGTTTTTAATGCAACAATTAACTAATCTCAGGGTGCCTGTAAATGCAATTAAATAATCTTATTGTGCGCTCCTTTTTTCTGTGTTTTTAAATTCTTTGTCTTCCATATTTCTACTAAAGTTTGAAGCAAGAAAATTTTCATTAGGGTTGCCTCTAGTTCTATAATTCCATTAACTTCTTCACCACTTTATTACAACCTAAAAAAATCATATTTGTTGTCAATGGAGCCACTTTGAAAAGGTGGATATATCCCAAGAAGATTTATTTTCAAATTACCTATAAAAGTACTTTTGAATTGATGAAATGGGACAACAAATGAACTCCGTTATCTTTTTAAATAGATGGCTTAGGCACTAACCTCTACTCAGCCATAGGTTGTCTCATAAAGTTACAACCATATCACCTTGATTATCTTCCTCGGTTCTTTCCATGGTAACATTTTTTTCTCAAAACACGTTTTAATCTAGGGTCGTGTCTTAATATGAACCACCAATCCCTATCTAACACATCTGGGTAAAACAACACTTCGTTTCAATGTTTTCGGAAAACATAAGGCTCCCTAGCTTCATGCCACATCTTTCTAGAGTTGATACATATCATCCCACTATCGCGATCTTCCTTTATGTTATTCCGATCAAACGTGTCCCACCACTTGCACCTAAAATTAATGCATTGGAATGAAGAGAAGTCCACTTGAATATTATATTGTATCTTTCCAACGTAACCTAATGTCCCTTGCATTAGGTTTTTATCATGGTGGCTAGCACGACTAGATTGGTCATAATCAACTTCCACTCCATAGTCTTGTGTCATGCATCCATCATCGACATCCTTTGGGTAAAAATTATGTTCATATGCCCACATACAATGGGAACAAATGCACCTATACAAATTTGAAAAATTCACATTGTCACGTGTTGAAAAATGTAACTAGGTTCGATATTCACAAGGACATGTGTAATTGTGATTTAATGTATTTGATGCAAAGAAAAAAAATAAAATAATTATTGTAATGTTTGTCTCGTGGGTTTCATCAGCGAGAAATTTTATTTTTAGTATGGCTCCCATTGTGAGTCCTTAGGATTGGTCATAAAGTCAAATTAATTCAATCTCATGTATGAAGGACCCTTCTTGGGCATGTTACATTTGTATATGAGTCATTGAAAGTGTCAAATAGCCCTCCAAGACAAGTACAAGTATCTCTCTTCAAGTCGAATTCAAGAAGAATAATAATACCTCTCCAAATGTCACGTTGGCCCAACTTGCTATCAAGTTAGATTACTATCATGGGAAAAAACTATAAATAGGCCAATCGGCTTCATTTCAGAGCAAGAAATTCGATAGTGATTTGCAATTGGAAAAAGTGTGAAAAGGGTCATGGAAGGCAACCTATAACCAACGAGTGAAAGGAGAAGAAGATCAAAATATTTCAGATTTTTTTTGGGCTCTATCTTGTCACGCGTGTGAAGTAAGGAGGCAACATGTATTGTAGAAGTAACTGACAGTATTTCCGAAGGATCAAAGGTTGGTAAAGTCACTTGAAGAAGATTAAGTATGTGAGAGAGTATCTCCTCCAAGAGAAGAGGTGACAAGGTGTAGAATTTTATTATCATACTTCTCACATGTTGCAATTAGGGCTGAATAAGGTGCAGGTCTGAAGCAGAAGGAAACCAAATTTGAAGGGTAGCAGAAAAGGAGGAAGGAAAAAAAGTTTGACTAATGTTGACTTGGGCTTAAAAGAGAAGCAGTGGAAGGAACTTTTGTCTTGGTCTTGGAGAGGAAAATAGGTCAAGAGTCTTGGTCTTGATATTCGTCAATTGAAGTATCTATAAGAAGAAGAATTTTTTTGGGTTTTCCTCTCATATGGGAGAGGTTTTGGCCCTAGATGATCGCCTATATTCTGTGTCTCTTGTCTCTTTATGGTTTTTGAATTGATATTTTTTTGATTAAATAACACTATAATAACACAAGTTAAATATGATCCTAATCTAAGAAGTAAAAAGCATTCACAAGAAGTTATCATAAGAAGATAAATCATCTAACTACAATTCCCTAGATTTCTCAACATGGTATCAAGCTAAGGTGACAAAGTCAAGGAAGGGCATCTTATCGAGGGACACTCAAGCATCGAATCTCAAGAAAGACATCAAAGCAAATCGAAGGATATCAAGTGGAATCAAGCTCTAAAACAAAGTATAAAAACCCTAGATCGAAGAAGAAGTCTACACCAGAAGGAATTCTTATGATCATCATCTACTCAAGTTAAAGAGATATAGAAATCAAGGCAACTTGAAGTCTATACATCCAAGAAAATCACTTCAAGGAAAAATATCACCACATCATCAAAGAATATTTTCTAGGTTCCACACCCAATCATCACCTAAGGAGTCGAAGCATATTGAAGGCTAGTTATCTAAAGGAGCTATATTAAGGGGTGTTATCATCATCTTCAAAAGGGTTATTGAAGCAAGGCTTTTCTAATTGAAGGACATCATCAAGTAATAATAATTTATCTTCATCAATAAATACTCCACCATCAAAGGATCCAAAGGGATATCCCTCTCTGTGGGATCAAGGATAATTCTTGAAAGAAATCTATATTCATCAAGGAGAAGGTTTATATCATCAAATTCAAGGAAGAAGAAATTTGAAGAATAATATTAACAAGTAAGTATATGTCCACATTTGAATCTATTAAAATGTCTTGTTTCAAGGAAATCAACAAATTGGTTGGGATCAAAACTATCTTGCATGGAATAAAAGGACTGGTCTAAATCTCATTGAAAATGAGTTCATGGATCATGTCAAAATATCTATCACCAAACCATGAAAAGAAGATGCTCAAGAACTTGAAAAGTTTGTGAAGGGTGGATTTAGGGCTCAAATGATTCTCATTGAATCCATCAAGGATCTTCTCGTCCCATCTGTATCAAAACTTGAAACTTCAAAAGAAATATATGAAAAACTGGTAGAGTTGTATTATGTAAGTAATGTAGGGGAAATGATCTCTCTAAGGAAAGAACTCTACAAGCTGAATATGCAAATGTAAGATGGAATATCATCATACTTTATGAGGACATCTAAAATCAAGGATCAACTTCAAGAACTAGGAGAAGTTGTGTCTGATAGAGAAATTACCACAATAGTACTAAAGGAACTATCAGAGGAGTGGCGTAACTTTACTTCAAGAATTTGTGGGAAGAAATAAGCTACTCCATTCCATGAAATATGGTAACTATGCAAGATTTAATCATCTAGCCTAAAGGAAAAAATTTGATGTGGAATCAATTGAGAAAAATCAGGCATATGTTGCAATGACAAAAAGAAAGGGGAAATTTGGAAAGTTTGGTCCTCCTAAAAATAATAAGTTAATTGCTAAGATTCAATGCTATGGGTGTTAGTAATATGTGAACTATAGAAGAGATTATCCTAAGCTCAAGAAGGAAAATAAAAAAAGAGGAAGATAAGAAGCCCATGTCACCGAGGAAGTAGAGAAAGCTAAAAAGAAGAAGTCCAAGAAATCGGAAGTAAAATATCTCTACACTAGTACATTTGGCGGAAATTCCGACACTTTAGTTCCGACAATTTTGACCAAATGTCGGAAATTTCCCCAAATTTTATCAATTTTTCAAGCCCACAACTGTCGCTTTACCGACTTTTGGAGACAAGTGTCGGTATTGCGACACTTAGAGGTAAGTGTCGGTCTTGCGACGTTTGTAGAAAAGCGTCGAAATTGCGACGGATTGGAGAAATGTGTCGGTCTTGCGATACTTTGAGCTAAGTGTCGCTATTGTGACGCTTGGGAGCACAGCGTCAATATTGTGATGTTACAAAAGGTAAGTGTCGCTATTGCGACGTTACAGAGAGCTAAATGTCGATATTGCAACAGTTTGGGGCAAAGCATCGGTATTACGACGTTATAGAGATTACTGTCTGTATTGCGACAGTTAGAAGAAGGGTCGGTATTGCGAAAATTGTGTCAAGTGTCGATATTGCCACGTTTAGGAGGCAAGTGTTGTTAGTGTTTAGGAACAATCTTAGGGTTTAGGGTTTGGGAGTTATTTTTGGTGATCGTGTCGCGCCATGTGAGGTCGCCCGACCGGGCACGTTCGGGTCGGGTCGTTTCGTTCGAGGGCGCCCGTATCAGTTTTGCTAAGTTGTGACCGCCTGGGTGCCTTGTGCACGTTCGGGCGGCCCGTTTTTCGTTTTCTCCCTTATGGCATTGTTCGATCGGGCGCGTCGTGTCGTGCCGTGTGAGGTCGCCCGACTAGGCACATTTTGGTTGGGTCGGGCCATTTTGTTCGAGGGCGCCCATAGCAGTTTTGCTAAGTTGTGACCACCCAAGAGCCTTGTGCACGTTCGGGCGGCCCGTTTTCCATTTGCTCCCTTGTGGGATCGTTAGGTTGGGCGCGCCATGTCGTATCATGTGAGGTCGCCTGACCAGGCGTGTCAGGGTCGGGTCGTTTCATTCGAGGGTGCCCATATCATTTTTGCTAAGTTGTGACTGCCCGAGTGCCTTGTGCACGTTCGGGTGGCCCATTTTCCATTTTCTCCCTTGTGGCATTGTTCGTTCGAGCGTGCCGTGTCGCGCCGTGTGAGGTCGCCCGACAGGGCGCATTCGAGTCGGGTCGTTTTGTTCGAGGGCGCCCGTATCAGTTTTTCTAAGTTGTGACCGCCCGTGTGCCTTGTGCACATTCA